>OX457052.1:2844655-2907155 GCA_949752735.1 Lumbricus terrestris
GTAGCCAGGATTTTATTTCGGGGGATGTTTCACCAATTTCCCTTCCCAAAAAACTACATTTTTCCATTTCGGGGGTGTTTTCATGGTTTTATTTCATGGTTTTTATGTCATATGCTCGTAAATGCATTATATTATTTTTCACATTTTCCATTTCGGGGGGTGTTCAAACACCCCAAACACCCCCCTAGCTACGGCCTTGAGGGTTGTTATGTTTACTCCAGGGCCAACGTAGCCTATATAATGACCCTTTCACTGACGATATTCCACCTCATCTATATAAATAATGAGAAGATTTTGTCTGTGTGTCAGACAGACAGACAGACAGACAAAATCTTATCATTGTCTGTCTGTCTGTTTGTCTGTCTGTTTGACCGGGATGCATTTCAAAAGTTTTTTTAGCTTTTCACTCCAAACCTTCACTACTGTGTAGGTCTCGGCATGAGACACCCCAACGAGGGGTTGGCGATTCTCTACCACCATGGAGGCCAGGGTGGCTGGGGAAACCCCCACATTTCCCCCCACTTTTTTCAGCAATTCCTCTGAAACTTTGTACCTAGACAGAGGACCATAAGAGCCACCCGGTGGATTGGTTGGCGAATCTCTATCACCATGGGGGGCCACGGTGGGGATTGCGAAAACCCTAGTTTTCGCTATAAATTTCCATTCTCTTGCCATAGTTTCACATTTAGACATATTTTTACGCGGACCACCTCGCCTCTACTCAGCCCAAACCTCGGCCCGCAGGGGCCGGGTGGGGTGGGAGGAGGTGCGGGTGGTGGGGGAGAAAATTTTCCCGAAAACCGAAATTTCATGGGTGGCGTACCGGTGGAGGTCGGAGTGTGGTGTGGTGGGTGGGGTGGGGGGATAAAGGTGGGGAATTTCCGAAGACCCAAATTTCACGGGTGACGTACCTGTGGAGGTCGGAGTGTCGTGTGGTGTGGTGGGATCGGCGTGACGGTGAGTGGGGTGGGGTAAGGATGGGTGGGGTGTGTGGGGTGGGGATGGGGGTGGAGTGTGAGGGAGTGGGGTAGGGAGTGGGGTAGGGTGGGGGTTTGGAGAGGGGGCGGGTGGGGGTGGGGGTGGTGGGTGGGGTGGGGGGTGGGTTGGGGAAGGGTGGGTTGGGTGGATGGGGTGGGGAGTGGGGTGGGAGGTGGTGGGGTGGGTGCGTGGGGAGGGTGGGGTTGGGGTGGTTGTTAGGGAGGGAGGTGTGTGGGATATGGGGGATTGGGGGGAATTTTTCCGAAAACCCAAATTTCGCGGGTGGCGTACCGGTGGAGGCCGTAGTGTAGTGTTGTGTTGTGGGGGGGGGGGGGGTGGGGTGTGGTGAGGTTGTGGCCGGGAGCGGGTCGTATCCTAAATTTCCCGGGCAACGCCGGGTACCACAGCTAGTAATATATATAGGTCTAATGTTGCATTCTTGCAGGTTCTTCCAATATCTGACTTTCCAGATGATGAGCTGGTCAACGTATCACACGATCTCATTCAGCAACATCAATGCCACACTCGCAATGCACGGGTCATCATTCAGGTTAGCAAGCAACGCCAAGCATCATGTCAACATATAGGCCTAGCCTAGTAATAGACCTACAGTTAGCCTATACATACAGGGTGAGCTAAAAAAAAAAAGAGACACCCTAAGGTTTTTTGCCAATATCTTAACAAAGATATTGGCAAAAACCTTAGTTTTTTCTGCCCACCCTGTAAGTCTATCGTTCGTACATTAGGTTGTAGGCGTATAGGCCAATTCTTTCTTAATCGATCTATTGAATGTTCTGCCAGATTTCTCGCGCTACCTTCGATTTCTGCTTCAAATGTCGACCATCTGATGTCTGCATCCTATAGAGAGGCCTAGGCCTAAATGTAGGCCTATATAGATGCTTAGAAATTCAGGTGAGATATAATTGTTATGAAAAGACACTGCATCATCACATCCTGCCGATATATATATATCCATAGATTGAGTATTCGCATATTACGAATATTAAGATTTTCAAATATTCACGAATATTAACGAATATTAAAACTGCCAACGAATATTATATTCGTAAAATATTATGTCAATAATATTATTTCAAGAAATTCTTTATTCTTGTTCTTTCAAGAACTTCTTTATTCTTAATTCTTATTTTGTTATTTATGAAAATGTTTAACTTTTACTGAATGAATTGTACAAAATTGAGTTAGCCTACGCATAGGCCTATATCAGTAAGACTAGTGACAATAACTTTAATAGATTTATTATTAAAAACTTAAAGGTCTGTGCTGGGTATGGCCAATGTGGCCATGCTGCTGCATTCATGTCACATTCGATACTTAATGACACTTAATGTTAGTCACTTTGTCTGACTTCTGACCATCCTCCCGAACTGAAAAGAGACAAAGCCACCGATGGCAGTTGGCAAGTAGCAGCAATAATAGGCTAAATTAGAAATAAGCTAAATTTTAACTGCCTATAATAGCAACTGCAAATTGATAAAGTTGTTTTATATCAGTGTAGCAGAATGAATAAATATAAATGCCAACGCAAGAAATAATAGTGCCAGATTACAATAAAAATTATCCCAATCTCAACATAATTAAGAGCATTGCCTGTTTTAATTCAGCATTGCCCTGGATGCGAGTGAATGTCGTAGAAACATACAGAAACTTAAATTGCTTAGGCCTAATACCGAATAACATTGTGGTTTCGATCGTTCACCTTAATCCGTTAACGAATATTTACGAATATTTACGAATATTAAAAAATCTTAATATTCACGAATATTTACGAATATTAAACCCAAAAGTCACGAATACTCAATCTATGTATATATCAATAATTAATATGACGAGCATACGGCACATTTCCACGCCTGATTCAACATAACTATAATGTCCATGATTATTGGCTATACAACTATACAGGGTGGGCCATAAAAAAGTAATCCATACGGTTTATTGCCAATATCTCGGTCAAAAACACGAATTTTAAAATCACATTTTTCAGCTTATATATATATATATATATATATTGGTAATCATGGCTACGTATCCTAGCCAAATTTTACCAAGAAATTTCAAACATAACAAAAGTTATATGACTTTCAGTGAGCCCACCCACTGTTTTTCACGATCCAAAAACGTAACGCAACAAAAAGTAACAAAAAAACGATTTTATTAAGTCACAAATCGAATAATTGCTATTAAATGAACTTCAATCATTATTCTTAGCCTACTATTTGCAAAAGAAACGTGTACCAGCGAAGCTGCAGTCTTTCAACATTAGGTAAAGCAGTAGTAGTGCAGCTTCGCTGGTATTACGTAATAATAATAATAATATTATTACTATTATTATGTTAACGGTTCTTAGCAACCCTCTTCGTTAACAAAACCACGTGGTTGTCTGTTGCTTCTGTTGTCTGGATCGATGTTGCTTCTGTTGTTGATGTTTCAGAGGCAGAGGTTGCGAGCGATAGCCATATCTGAATGTTCTTACACTTGGGTGAACAGTGACGGCAGGTTCTGGGTGTATGGGAGAGAGAGGGCCGTCTATGCACCCGAGTACCCTCAGAGACACTGCTGGGGATGCAGCCTACTCTGACCAAAGACCAAGAAGCACTCAGACGACGATTCAAGAACGACAGCAGAACAACGACTGCAAAGAGTGGCAAATAGGCCAGCTGGGACCGTATGAATGAGACAGGCGTAGCCTAAGCTAATCCGCGTGTAACGCGTACTCCCGAAGTAACTAGTCCCGAAGCAGCGCTTGACCATACACGTTGCCCTGAAGAATAGGAGGTGTCGATCGACGGAGAATCGATCGAAGAAGCTAGTGGAGCTACGGTCTGCGGCTCACAGCTGACCCTCTGCTTGCTTGCAGTGCTGACCCATCAGTCGCCCAGCTATGACTCCTATGTTTGAGTGGAGCTTCCGTTTCAGCCTCAGTCTATAGGCCTACCAATGCTACCATCTGCCATCCGTTTCATTAACCTTAATCTTCCGTCATCATCAGAAAGCAAAGCCAATCCTTTGAGCAGACGGCATCAGTTCCACTTCAACGGATCTGTGTACTATAATATTATATTACTATTCCTTAAAACGTTACTCAATAAATCATTTTTTAACACACCTATAATACAAGAGGCTAAACAGTAAACATAACACTTTTGTGAAATAGATTGTAAGCCTACACTTTCCTATCATAAATTGGCGGACAAGGTTTACTAAGATCACATATAGAATAATAGAAGAAAAGGAGGGGAAGGAAGTAAAATTGGTCACCACCACTTTGTATTAAAAAGTTCGACACCTTCTCTTGACTAAGGATATGAGTCATATTTGAAGAGCTGGATACCGAATAGAGTCTCCAGAGATGCACTGTTCACATGGATTGGCAGACTGTTGCATGCAGAGGTCCAATAACAAAGACAAGGAACAGCTACCAACCCTCGTAGAAGAATGCCACTTGTCATGGAAGAATGTCACTTGTCATGTTGTGTAGCATAAGAGAAACATCAGAAGTTTGTGCTATTAAATTACTTGCAATTGCATGTGACACAAAGATTATTACTAATTAGTTTAAATGCATGCATCGTAACAGCAAAATGTGAATCTAACACTTTGATGTTCAGCCGCAAGAAGAAGATTAAGTTGGTCAGTATGAATACTGAATTTGAATTTTGTATTAATGTTTGTACAATGGAGAGCAAATCTCCTGCAAAACTGGTTCAATAAAGAATATACTTCTATCTACTTACTTACTTAGATATTCATGTGCTTGAAAGCCAAGGAGACGACTGAGTTTTGAGCCACGGTTTGAATGAATGAATTGAACCTAAGTTACAAAGAGAGAATGACGGTTGATTCCAATCCTTCAGAACGGAGGAATGGAATGTACGAGGAATCTATAATCAGCTATTATTATCTGTTCTGCAATGTGGCTCTCAGCTAAAACACGAGTACTTCATGATCACAGGAAACACGGAGAGATGTAATGAGTTAATAGAAAATGAAGGACTGTGGTACTAGCGTCTAGGGAGGTGTGTTGTTGGGGGGTTTTGTAGGCCAAATATGGAAAAAGTATTTCAAAAATAAACCAAACAAATCTCGTTTGCTGTCAACTTCTTTATGTCACAACAAAACTGATATTGTACAGCAACATTCATAGTCATGAAGGCTGTGTTTCTAACTGCAATTTCACCACCTTACCACAGTTCAAAGAAAGACAGAACTTACACAGAACAAAATGCAGACTGCATACGCAGCGTTTGGTAGCACAAGACGAAGTCACTACATGGGTTAGAATGCGCTCATCATGACGACATACAATATATTTTTTCTCTGTCCTAGACTTAAGAGAGTTATGTGTTTCAATGTCATCTGTACAGAACTGACTGTAGAGCTCTTCAATCTTCGGCACCAAATGATCAGGTTGTTTCTTCGTCCTATACTTCTACAAGTTTATGTGATACATTGTGGTAGCTCTGCTGTGGCTGGTCCTTCATTCTTATCATGCAGTCATCAATATGAGCTTCTTGTTCTTTTCGGTCTCTCTCTCATCCACCAGTAGTTGCAGTCCATTCTGTCTGACCAAGTCGTCATCCTGTGCTATCGGGTCAGGGCAACTCGGACAAGTTCTCTTAAAGAGATGCCACAGAAGTGATCACTTACATACACACGTGAGCTAATTATAGCGGTATTTAAGATAACTGGACAATGAACCTGTAATGTCTGAATGAAAATGTCTACGAACGTTAGAATCGATGATGTAACGGTCACATTAACTGATGTCAAGAGACGTGAGAATCAGAAGAAATGTGTCGGCCTATGATGATTGCATTGTATCGTATCTGACCATTTATAAAGCGCTTCTCGCAGTATTAGAGCCTAAGTTCCGATATGAAACAGTCAGAGAGAGATAATCTAGAGATGCATTGAAGAATTGAAAGCGACGAATGAGACGGAAGACGTTGATCACTTTCTGTTTCGTCTCTTCATCGAAGACAGACACTGCGGACAATACCATTTGCCCTTTGGCGCCTGCAGCAGACCAACGCAGCCGTAGTGGAACCATTCCAAAGGACACTGCATCAGTTGCAACAACAACAACACTCTTGAGTCTCTCAATATTATTATTATCGAAAAAAAGGAATCACAGAGTTGGCCATTCTAACCATCTAACACAACAACTAGCATTAGTTTGAGAAGTCTGTCAAAATCATGTATTGCATTCAATCGCTCATTCTGCGAATTTCTCTGCTGCCCTTCAAGTAACTACTCAGAGGCACTCCCAGCCATGGCAAGTAACGCAAAATATATGACTTGTGGGTGACAAGGGTCAACAACATCCAGAAGGATGAGATAATTATACGAAATTTTTCTTCATGTCTAAAACGTTGTAGAATGCAATGAAATCCAACGAATGCCATTTTTGTTCATTGACGCTAAGCTGGAAATTTTCTATGAAAATAACGATAATCAGTTTAAAGTTGGATTTCTACAATAGAAAACTGATTTCCAAAAAAACCTCGATATCAACAACCCTAAACAGAAATTACTAATCGCAATCACAATAACTGAAATCGTGACAAATGGAATTTTCAATTGTATTGTAATGTATCTGACAACTTACAAAGCGCTTCTCGCAGCGAGTCTTTCAGAAGCACTCCCAGTGCATGCAACCCCCGAGAGAAAAGGCAGTTGTTTTGAGACGAGAGAAAGATGACGAAAGACTACCAGAGAGGATGGCAGAGCGAACTGATGCGAGGAAAGTCCATTCCATAGGGAGGGACCAAAGCAGGCAACATCTGCAGCTTTACATTGGGTATCCAAGGACGTCATCAGCTACGCTCTGCTGATAAGGGAGTCCTCTTAGTTCCTTTTGCTCGTACTACTACCATGAAGAATCGAGCCTTTTCTGTGGTTGGACCAGTGGTCTGGAATGGCCTTCCTTTAGAGCCACGCCTACAGGCCCTACACCCTGACCAGGATCCTTCCTTACTAAACTTAAAACTGTTCTTTTTGCGCGCGCTGGAGTCGGGAGCGCCTCTGAGTAGTTTTTTTCTTGAAGGAGCGCTATATAAATGTCTGAATGAATGAATGAATGAATCTGGATTGAGCCATATCGGTCATGATGCGGGGATGATGATGGAAACGTCGTGATGATTAATTATAAATGAGCTCACATCTTCGTTATCGCATCCGACCATTTCACCGTAGGAGACGTCGTTGCAGATGCAGTAGCGCGGTTCATTCGGATCGACCTGCCACCCGACTGCGGAGGATGCATCGTCCAAAGGGACACCTGCCGCATCCACAAGTGATGCGGTCGTCACCTCTGGCACCGCAATCACAACAGGCGCCAGTTGCTGCTGCTGCTGCTGTTGTTGTTGTTGTTGATGAGCTCTGGCACTTGATCTGCACACGAACAATAATTATTTACTTTAATTTTTATTTTCTATTTTATTTATTTATTTATTTCATCTATTTTTATTCATTTATTGTTTAGCCAAAAGGACAATGGACACCTAGGACAGCAGTTCAAGTTGATGGAAGAACCATTGGAATGACGGTGGCACACGCTGCATTTATGGAGCTGAGTCAAAAGAATATTAGAAACGAAAAGTAGGAAAGCACAACAAGTGACTGTGGATGAATTGGTGAAGTCTATCAAGCGATTTGAATTCATAACGCTCTATTTTTAATGCATGATGAAAAGGAACAACGAAAATAAATTAAACACAGCTAACAATGCAAAAGATAGCCACATTGGATACAAAACACAAACATTACAGCAGATGCGAGCTATTTGTATGCATACAAAGCAAGACATCCAACAAAAATATATTCACTGTTCAGTGACATGGCCAGATCTTGGGATGCGATGGATATAAGGCGAGCTGCTGGGCACAAGACCCGATCCAAACACCCAACTCAAGTTGCTAGAAGACCGAAACATTGAAATCCTAGAGCATTAATGTTCAGCCTAATGCTTTCAACTTTTCAGATTATCTAACGATTGTTTATAAGAAAAAGCAAAAATCTTTTTCAGCATTCTGGTAAATTTACAAGTTTCAACAGTGCATATGTATCTGGTGAAAATGATGACATCAGACACCTAGAGTGCTGAACAAGTCATATGGCTCATGACAATGATTATGATAGATATGAAAACCATTCTCTGTCATTGTGGCTTGGTGCCGTCAGGTCGGGAGCACCTCTGAGGAGCTTCCATTGAAGAGGTGCTATATAAATTCATGATTATGTTGAATGCATATGAGAAGATATTGATGATGACTGTCATCTTACTTCTTCGATCGTCCGGCCTGTTTAACTGGAACGGGTGGCGGCTGGAGATCAGTGGCGACAGCTGCGGAGGCAGAAGACGATGAAGTTGACGGCTGCATCTTCGAGATGGCAAGTTCACGACCTAAGGTCAATTCTTTCGTGAGGTCAACGCTCTTGCTCACTGCCTCGTAGCTTGCCTTCAGACTGGCTGTTCGACGACCCTGTTGCATCTGGACGAGACAACAACATCAACAACAACAACGTCAACAACAACATGGACAACGACATTGATCAGCCAATCAGCGGCAGATGACGTACACAACTTGTCATTTCATTTCCATTCAGAGTCAACAACGAGTTCAACAGATTGATTGATGACAGGAAATCAACAGCTACTGAGTCGACTCTAATTTTGAAACAATTTCTTCCATATATACATTTAACTTGCAATAATTGGCATTCGAGTGAAGTTTGTACTCTAAACAATTCTATATAACTTGACAACCACGCTAAACTCTCCACCAGCTTCCATTTCCACAGCAGATCTCCTATAAGTTTCTGCGTTGGTCAGTTGTCTGGTGCTGCATGGAGACATTGAAGAGTCTGGCTCCCTCTACATGCGGGAACTCTGCCGTCCCACCTCTGGCCCAGCGGTAAACTGCTTTCCGATTGGCTGATCAAGCTGAACTCTTAATTCCTACTATAATGCAGTGGCACTCTTTCTCCGTGGCTGGCCATAGAATCTGGCACTCTGCCTGGTGCCTATATGTCACAACATTGTGTTCCTTTCAAACATAAAAACTGCATTATTAAGCTGTGGTTGGATGGGAGCGCTTGCGAGCAGTTTACCTTGAAGGGGTGCTATAAAAAAACTCCTAAATAATAGAAATAAATGTTTACCTCAAGGGTTGCACCAATTGCTCTTGATGCAGCCACTGCGATCGCTGCATTGCTACCACTTCCCACTTGACCTACAACGTCAGTCCATCATCATCATCAACCAATTCACATGTATCAAAACCAATGGTGCAAAACATAACTTCATTTTCTTACTAAAATATAATATTAATAATTAGCCGATACAGGTGCATATAAAGAAACACTGCACTGCTAGAATACACACTCCAGATTGTTAAAGTGTTTTTAATTCATGCTCATCCAATGATGTTTTATTTCAAAACAATTCCAACTAGTACTGAATTATCTATGGACAATAATTGCAAAGCAATTGCAAATGATCTTCTCAACTTATCTATTGTGTTTGACACAGTTGACCGTGCTATCTTGTGCCAGTACATTGAGCACTGATCTGCAGTATAGACTGTAGCCAGTATCCATCCTATACCCCCACTCAAATTGAGGTCTTTAAGATAAGGTAAGAATATTCTTTAATTGACCACATTTTGCTATCCACATATCACCGTGGCGACATGGTGATAAAAATACTCAATTCATCGAGTTGATTGATTGCGTGTATCAATGTATCAGTCCAGTCTACAGTATGTCGTCTGGAACTACACCAATTAAACAAATTTAAATTATAAAATTCTGTATATTGGTCAATTCTGTTAAACAACACATCTGGTATTCAACTTTGCAAGTTTCTTCTGCAGACGTGCAGACTCAACAACAGCAATTTATCTCTATAGATGTAGTGTAATATAAACTTTTGATTTCTAAGAGACAATAACTAAACAGACTTTGACAAGATAGAGCGGCATCTTGAACAGGTGCTATATAAATTTATGTGATTGATTGATTGATAAATGATGTGAGAAAGAAACGAAACGAGTATCGTCATCAAGAACATTACCGAGATTGTAAGTGATCGCAGGCACTTTAGGCGTCGAGTCGAACATCATCATAGCAGGCGATGACGTTGTACTGTGACTGGTCGCTTTGTTGACTGTCAACTGAACCGTGTCTCTCGTTAATTCTGATGCCAACGATGATAAAAACATTTTTTCCTTTCCAGCTGGTTTATGTCCGACATGGTTGCCAAGAGTCGCAGCATATTTTCGCTCTAGACATTTAACAGAAAATTGCATCAGAGTGTATCGAAAGCAAAACATTGAAGAATGCAATGTTTTTTGCCTCGATCTCATGAAACTCACATGACCGCGTTACAAGTGGGATATTTGCATCAAGCACATTCCATGGCCAAATGAACTGAAGGCATCATAAACTTTACTATATGTTCTGCAATGATCTATAGATGCAAAAGATGGCAGCAGAAAAATATCATTATATAAATAAAGTGCGAAGAGAGGGGAAGTGCACCAGAAAAGTCTTCATACAAACAAATATAGAGAAGATCAATTTCTTTCGACATATATCTGCAGTAGGATGGACAATACTAGAGTGATTTAACAGGTCGTGTTTGGAATCATTGACATCATCACATCAACTAAACATGTTCAGAGATTGGTGCAAACTGGATGTGGTGCAAAGGTTGAATGAGATAATGGCACTGATGTAGGACTAAAACAAACGGAGAAAGACAGAGAGACAGGCAAACGACACCAAATCAAAAATCACTTAAATCATTTCTTTGGCAACCAATCAAAAGAATATAAAAAAACTGAACAAACATAATAAACCAGTAACTACGCATGCAATGATCAAACTCTCAGTTGCACAGAGACTTGAAAGTGTCCTACAACCCCGCCAGATCGGCCCTTTGGGTGGTGGTACTATGACGAATATAGTCATCCATTAGGTTTGCGATGGTGTAGCATTGAAAATAATGCATTTAAACAGATAAAAAAAAGCAAACACCTTAACACCTCCATATGTCATATGCACACAAAGGGATTCAGGCAATTTGCGTACAGGCACGTACGGACGGGGGTTGGGTGAGGGTCTCAGTCAAATGTAAAAATGTACGTATGCAAAATAAGTGCCCCATTACCCTATTTATAATGCTCTATTATCCTACAGTGAACCGATGGCATATGATTACATTAGAATTAAACTCTGTTCAGATATAAACAATGAACCACAACAATTAAAAAATGTTAGCTTGTAAATATGAAGTTTAACAAAAAATAAATAGTAGCCTACGGTAAAATACATGTTTCATGGATAACTTTAGCTAAATAACCTTTGTAAGGAAGGGGGAACAGAGAAGCCTAATTGTACGCATGCACAAGGGAGGGTCAGCAAAATGTATGGGAGAGGTCGAAAACATATGATTTATTTTGCGTAAGTAATATACGAATGGCCATAACTAATCTAATGGCACAGCTTCAACGAACAGTTGATGATGAGTCATCATGAAGACACAGAAGACTGAAAATATATATGACAATACTAGAGAACATCCTGTAATCAACAATGCAACGAGCGATAGAGACACAGGATCCAGCTGAAGTGGTGTACTTACTCTCCGACCTGTGACTGTTGTTAGTTGGCTGTGGAGCCTTTTCCGCTTCCAATGCTCCTGGAAAAATACAACGAACAGAAATAATCAAACAATTATTGATCATACAACACTCATGACTTCAGTTATTCCTGCGTTGTCTGCTTCCAGTTCCATCCTAAACTTGGCCACCTCCTGGTCCAGCTTCCTTCAATCAAGACCAGGTCAACATGTCAACTAATCAGCCAACCAATCAGCCAACCAATCAGCCAACCAATCAGTCCTTCAACTATAGAGCTCTATCAGTTATTTGATCAACTAAAGACAAACAAGTTGGGTACACATCACCATCGTCGTCGTCGTCGTCGTCGTCATCCATCGTCGTCGTCGTCGTCGTCATCATCATCATCATCGATATAGTCATTGTCACCGTCAACACTGTCACTTTGATGACGATGATGACGATGACAATGATGACGATGATTGTCATCTGCTGCTGTAACCATTGTCAGTATTTTGCCAGATGACAAAAGCAAAATATAATCTATGAAGTGATTTTATCTAAACTCAGCAACAATTAAGCGAATTTGAACAAAATTTATCAATATAAATAATTAGATATGCAAAAATACACATGTGTACATCTTCCCACAGAAATACAGACAGGCAGACAGACAGACAAGACAAAGACACACATACTTCTTTCCAGGACTTCAGTTATCCCTGCGTTGTCTGCTTCCAGTTCCATCTTAAACTTGGCCACCTCCTGGTCCAGCTTCCTTAAATGCCTCTCCACCTGTCCAACAAACAAAAGCATGGTCAATAGAAATGTGCAAATTATAAACAATCCATACTTTCCTCATCTATATTTTCCTCATCTCAGAGACAACAAAACACAAGACAATGTGTCATTGCCTCCAGCTGAAACTCCATTCACAGATAACAACGACTCTTGAGAATAAGCAGGACCTCCGTTGTCTTTTTGCTGCCAATCTTCAGCCAGATTCAACTTCAGATGCTCAACGGCGAACAGAAAAGTCCTCGTCTGTTTTGTCTCTCTCTCTTCCACACAAATTTCATGTCTCACTTAATTTGAAAATCTGCTTGTTTTCATCCATCCATTATCATGTTTGATAGAAATCAATAGAAACAATAGACATGAAAATAAATATGAGAGGAAATGCAGATAAATTCTAACAAGAACTCACAAGTTCGTAGATCTGGTTGGCTAACTGGACTTTCTCGTCGGCATCCTCAAGAGCCTTCTGATATTCCTGTCGACACAGAATAATAGAAATAAGCAAAGATAATTAATCTTTGTCACAACATAATGAATAATAATAATAGTGCAATTTATATGGCACACTGCAACACAACGATGCATGCTTACAAGGTTGCCTTGCAGTGGTAATTCAGTTTAACAACACTCTGTGATAACAAAAGATCGTAAGCATCGCCCTCCTCCTTTATCCAGGCTTGGGACTGGCAATGTTGCCTCAGAGTTAACTAACAGTAGATAGGAATTAGAAAATAAATAAGTCTTGAGTTCTGATCCGATTCAGGCAATTGAGCAGCAAGGTTGGAGGAAGATTGTTCCAGCATCTGAAGCTGAACACCGAGAAAGCATGGTCACCAAAGTGGGTGCTCAACTGCTCATCCACCATACGCCAAGAGCGCTTTTCTTCAGCGATCCAAGTCACAAACCGGAAGCGCAGGAATGCATCCATGTACAGTAATGGCACAATACTCAGCACTGATATGTCAAGAGACTTACCTGCCAGCAAGATTTAAATTCAAACAATAAGAAAAAGAATAGCCACAGTCGCCAGTGCAAGACATTAAAAAATAAATGGAAGATGGTGATACAGTTCACAAGATATTAAGTTTGAGGAAACGAGCAGACATTGTCATAGGTCAGATTCCTGAATCGGTCGAAGTCCATCCAAAACGGAATCATTCAGCGCAATAAAAGATATATAATCAAATCAGCATTGGATGCATGATCGTTCTTTGCAGATCTCATCACGAGGAAGTCATTGGCCAAGAAAGAGGAAAAAATTTATCATTTTAAGACTGACATACTGTGCTCGACTACATGTATGTATCTGTTTTTGCATAAGTGTAAGGAAAGTACATATCCGAGTTACAACAATGTTACAATTTAACTGACCTGCTTAATTTTTGCCATTTGCTCGTCTTTCCAATCCTGCTTCAGATTTGGAACAGATCCGCATTTACGAAAGAAGCCTCTCACCTTCTCATCCAAACTATCCATGTTATCTGCAACACACAATGCTACGTTTACCCCAAGACTAATATCGAAGGGATATGAAGGGCTCTGCAACCTCTCAGCTAATCAGACATCGTATTTTCGGATGCATCATGGGCGATTATGTGACTCTACACAGGTAATAGTAGGGTAATTTTCAACTGAGTCAAATTGCTTCAACGTTTTTTTTGCTGCCATTTGTATAATCTCGACATCATGGTTCCAGGCATAATCGTCCAAAAGTTCGTCTAAATTTATATATAAATCCAATCACAAAGATCTTCCTTAGAAAACATTTTATTTAGTTTGCAAGTTCTCTTTATCATTAAATTAATTCATTTCTCGCTACAACAGTCGTCAACAAAACAAACTGGAATTGTCGAATGCCTGGGTGAGGCCACCCCTTAAAAAGTAACGGATGCAGAAACATCCAGATTCTCTTTCAATGGTCAATCTAATTTTCATCGGCTTCATATCCCTTGAATATAAGTCCCAGGTCTACATGAAAACACAAGACTCAGTTTGAGCAGAACAGAGTTGTGTTTACCAATTTGAGTAGATGGATATATATATTAAATGACCTGAGAGTGACCTACTGCAATGGAAGCCCGAGAGTTTTATGTGGCCTCGCTAGGGATGGAAGTGCCTCTAAGCAGTCATCTTGAAGAGGAGGTGCAATACAAATTCACTTAATGAATGAATGAATGAATGAAGTACAGAAATGAGGCTTAGGTTTAATGACAGGCAGGTCACATGTGCAGTTGTGTATCTGCACTTCTGCTAAGTTGTATCTTGAGTCTGCTATAAGCAGAACTGTAGAGAGAGAGAGTTGCCCATGAAACAGTAAACTTATTGTTTTTAGGCGAAAACTTATTTATAAGCGATCTGTGCAACTCACTGGCAACCTGAAGATCCATTTCTCGCATTTCTGTAAATCGATCTCTCATCTCCATCGGCAAATTCTCAATCACTGCAACCATTCAACACTGATAAAGCCAACAGTGATTAAACCTGTAAGGTCATTTAAAAACAATCCTAAGGTAGTGATACAAATTTGTGGCTAAAATTAATAAGTGAATTATTTCAGCTTACCAATATAAAAAAGCGTGTGGGAGGGGTATGTACCCCCTCCCCCACCAGAAACTTTTTTTATTTCCACATTGCAATGGAGTTATTTTAAGCTGTCATCTTGACAAATAGCTGTACTTTCTCAGTGCAACGACATACACATAATACAATTTACAGGGTGATAACTCACATTAACATATGATGTAAATTCAACATATAGGAGGTTGCAGTGATCAAGTGACGATGGCTGCAATACATGAAACTGTTTCTGTACCCAGCAATACAAACTTATGGGTACCTAGTTTCTCACAATCTAAAGCATTTGTACTAATTCACATGAATGAGGAAGCATATACCAATACACATAGAGTGTTAATTTTTACTGAACTTTTATCAATAATATTTTAGTTTGTGGAAAACCGGTGTTCTAACTTAAATCTGGGTTTTAGTCAAACCCACAGGAAACCATTCAACGCAAAAAATAACAATCTCGTACTTTCCAGATAATCTTCCAGATATAACATTTTCTTTGATTTAGGATTGTATTATCAATTCCACAAAAACTAAGACACTTTTATATTAACTGCTAAAACAGTTTTTCTTTGAAACACCGAATTTCCGATTCTATGATCGCAAAAATTACACTATAAAAGGCTGCGTTTTTAGGTGTCTTCCAGAAATCAGCATCTTCTGAAAACAGAAGCCCTTTTCGAAATAACGATAGCCTGCCGGAAAAGATTCAGAAGACAGTTTCCTCCTGCTATGGGAGCGGCTAAATGTATCAAATCTGTTTTTAAACTTACGTTTTCCAAGACCTCGGCTACGCCTCCTAGCAGTTAGCTGACTGCGACGTGCTCTTTTAACGGCATAGATTAGGACGGCGCCATATAAATTACCTTCATTGCTATTTTTTTTACATAGTCTACTCTATGAGCGGCGTAGGCGGAGACTTGGATTTTGATAATACACAGGCTCGTGTTTTTAGAACAGACTTATATTTTTCGAATTTCAGAAGCACAAGCTGCTGCTTCGGGCTCTCATGTTCGCGACTCTTGAAAAAAATGTAATGTAATGTAAATCTTCGAGAATTTCTCAGCGCCCACAAAAGCCACGTCAGAGAGACCAGCTTATTCACCGGCGCTGTCCTACTAGCTCAATCAGATGTGCTGTTATTTATATAGGCTAGGTGTGGTATTACGAGGCACTCACATGCAATTACTTACGTTGAGTTCGCGAAATTCATTGCGAAAGCGCAATACAAAATATACGTTGTCAATCATTGCAATTAAATAGGCGCTTAATGATTAATGAAGCTAATGAACACTTTTGTTCAAAGTAGGCCTAAGCATGAATGAAGTTAGGCGTAAGTCTTTTTAATTGCTAATTGCTCTTATAATTAGTTGCTAATTAGAAGTGCAATTATGTACATTTAAAATAGTAGCTAGCTACTCAGATGAGAATTGATTGCTTATTTAAGAAAGGTATTGCATCGCATAAATTATTAAATTATGACAATTTCTTTTTCATGGCGCATGAGTCGCGTTCATGTTGCTACTGCGTGTAGCGATCGAATCGTTCAAATCCAGCGTCTCTCTCTCTCTGTCGCTTTTGTCACTTAATTTTGTCTGTTTTCTAATAATTCGATACCATGAAGATTATCGAAAATCTGTCGTAATGAAAGAACGAATGATCGGTGGATAATTTCGACAGATCAAAGCGATGTGTTGCTAGATGCATTTTATGGCAGACAACACAGCTGCGTGTTGTCTTTTGGGATTTGTTTCTCGTATTGATTCGAGCGTGTGGTAACGACTGTCTAATATGGCATATCACGATTTCATAATCACTTTATCAATTCTTATGTGTCTTTCGTTTGGTACGCAACTCAACCAGGTAAAAGATTTCCATTATCTGTATTGATTTAAAAAAATACGGTGGCCCGACTATCGGTAGATGTTATTGTATCATTCTTGCATAAATTCTATACATAGGTGTGTACATTGTACAGTGTCTTTTGCCAGTGCCATTCTTTACATTTGCGAGAACTTAAACTTTCTCACACACAGGCACTGCAGAGGACATTCATTCATTCATTCAAGAATTTATATAGCGCTTCTTCAAGGCGACTACTCAGAAGCGCTCCCGACTCTAGCACGGCAAAAAAGGACAGTTTTGAGTTTAGTAAAAAATGTTCCAGTAATAACCCCAGCAAGTAGACGTAGTTCCTGTGGAAGCTCATTCCACACAACTGGGCCGATCACAGAAAAGGCTCTATGCCAGTGGTTCCCAACCTTTTTTGACTGTCGGGCCACTTTTTCTAAGGTAGAGGACACAAGGGCCACTTTTCTTAGTTGAAGGACATTAGGGGGCCACAAGGCTAAAATTTAATTAACTAAAGGCGTATAAAATTGTTATAATTGAATCAAAATAGAATGTTTGATGTGATTTATTAGCGTCCAAATAAAATAATTTGTAATAAAAAAAGAATTATATAATCGATCATGTCCAAATTGTCAATTTTTACATATAGTTTTCTTAGTTCATTGAGATGCTGCGGGCCATTTTTGTAGGCCAGGCGGGCCACTTTTGGCCCGCGGGCCACGGGTTGGGAACCGCTGCTCTATGCTGCATCGTTGCAGTTCGTGCAAAAGGGACCAATAGCAATCCCTTCTGTGCAGAGCGGAGGGGGCGGTGGTCTAGGATACTAGTGGAGCAACAAAGCTCTTGCAAGTACTGTGGGGCGATTCCAAGCTGGCATTGCCTAACTAGGGCAGCGATCCTAAATTCAATGCGCTGCCGAGTAGGAAGCCAGTGTAATGTCTTGAGAAGTCAATCTCAAAATGGTTTAGACTAACATTGTGTCAATAAAAACCAAGTGAGATGATATGTAATGAGAGATAGGGGTTTTAGATGGATTCTTTCAGACAGATAAATTTATGTTCAAATCCAGATTTTCAGCGGAATTAAAATAGCAGTACATCTTTGTATAAATGCTGAACACTATTGAACACTATTCGAAAGAGATGGGCCAATGCACTAGAGGGCACATAAGCGTCTTCATGCACAGCCGAATCAAGAGGTTGTCACTCTTAGAAGACAAAAACATGGACTTGAACTCATGTGTGTATGCCAGTGAAGCACAGCAAGTATGAGAATTGTAGAAAAATAATCGAGGGTCAGACATGAATTTATGTGGAGTTGGAATGTGCAATAAAGACTTTGCTATGGATCTGAGAAAGCCTTCATTCCCTCCTCCAACAATTCTCACCCAGGTTAAGCACTATAAGCAGGTTATTTGGAGTTGTCATGTTTACACCTATCCTACAAATCCTTCAGCTCAAACTGCCCATGCTTCTGAGTACACTAATTCATGAATGTGTGACATGTATACATATGAATTTGTTATAGTGCCAATTCAAGAATCTACTCGGAGGTGCTCCCGACTTCAGCATGGACACTGAATTGGAGCATGAGCCAAATGTTGCGAGTGAAGGACTTTCTCAGGATTCATACTCGATGACTTAAGGTGGATTCGAACCCCTTCCAACTCCAAGGCTCGGACCATACCCCTACATCTCGGAGGTGCTCCCGACTTCAGCGTGGACACTGAATTGGAGCATGAGCCAAATGTTGCGAGTGAAGGACTTTCTCAGGATTCATACTCGATGACTTAAGGTGGATTCGAACCCCCTTCCAACTCCAAGGCTCCAAACATACCCCTACATCATGGCACCCTGCAGTGTAATTAGCAAACAATAAATTAATTACTTGATCCAAGAGCTATAGCAATTTGAAGCAGTTAATTGTCTTTTCCTGCTTCTGCTGCTGCAGTCACTGGCATTGTGTAATTGTGTTGATGACAGGTTGGCAGCCTTAGTCCAGCTGCAGAATCTGGCTCTGGCTACATCACTGATGATGAGGATGGACATATGCTTGAAGGAATTTCAGGCGGTGAGCATTTATTTCTATTTATTGTTATTACTATTTTTTTGTCTAAGGCAGCAAGGATCCTTCTGGATATTTATTAGTTCTTTATTATTGTTATAATTTATTTATGATTGCATTCTTCTTTTCTTTCTTCTTTAGGTTCTCTGCCCAGTGGCAGGTCCGAACGTCCAATGTCTCCATATTTCCCGCTGTTGTGCCATGTCTTTAAGTTCTCTGTAGCCCTTTTCCATTATCCCGTCCAGCAGTTTCTGTCTAGGTCTTCCTCTGCATCTTTTCCCCTCCAATCTTCCTTCAATTATTTCTTTCTGTAGTGAGTTTCCTCGCAGCAAATGTCCTACCCAATTCTTTTGTCTTGACTTTATTACCTCTAGCAGAGAACTTTTCTCTTCTACCATCGTCAGCACTTCCTCGTTCGTAACATGCCTTGTCCAACTAATTTTCTCCATCTTTCTCCATACCCACATTTCAAACGCTTCCAACCGCTTGGTGTCTTCCTTTCTCATTGTCCATGTCTCTGTGCCATATAACGCCACACTCCATATCAATGTTTTGACCATTCTTTTCTTAAGATTCCTATTTAGCCCTCCTCTTAGCAATTCTTTCCGTTTTAAGAATGCCTCTTTACCCATTGCTATACTCCTCTTTATATCTTTATGACATTTGGCGTCGCTTGATATTAAGCTTCCCAAGTAGCAGAATTCCTTCACCTGCTCAATTTCCTCTCCATTTATTTTGATACATATAGTTGTTTCCTTGTCCTTACTGATCTTCATAACTTTTGTCTTTTTGATGTTAATTTTCATGTTGTAATCTTCTGAGGTCACATTTAGCCGATCCATCATTCGTTGCAGATCCTTTTCGTTTCCTGCCAGCATCGCTTGATCATCCGCAAACCTTAAAGCTCTTAACAGTTTTCCTCCTACTTTAATTCCTTCTTCTGTTCCATCTATTGCCTCTCTTATTAGCTCTTCTATGTATATATTGAACAGTAATGGTGACAACGGACACCCCTGCCGCACTCCTCTACCAATTTGTCCCGGTTCGGAATATTCTCCTTCTATTCTGACTCTGACCTTTTGTCCCATGTACAGATTCCCAATGAGTCTTCTATCTCTCCAGTCGACCCCCATCCTTCTCAAAGCACCCATCAACTTCCTCCAATCCACTCTATCAAATGCCTTCTCGTAGTCTACAAAGCATATGCAAACCTCCATTCCATGTTCGAGACTTACATTAATTTATTCTTTTTCCTTTACTATTAGTAAGTAATGGTAACAGTCAGAGTAATATTTTTAATAGGTGTTATTATTGTCAGATTAATTTTAAAATGAGTCGTAGGACTTGCAGAGCTGCTAAACATTTAAATTTGACTCCTGTAGTAACATTTTATTATCAGTTCGTATTATGAATTGTAATCATACTGTGACCGAGCGTGAGTTTGAAATTAAGCAAAGATTATGATTATTATTTTTTTAAACTCAACGACGTTTGTTGAGTGTGATTGAGAAAACTGTTGCTATGGAAACTGTGTAGATTACGCTCCGACGAGTCTGTGTCATCGGCAGGAGATTGAGTCGAGCGTCCGTCGTCAGCAGGGGTCTTACGTTCCGAAGTGTAGCGAGTCTGGTGGCTTCGTCGAAAGACAATGTCATTTGGAGGAGTGTTGGTGTGTCAATCATCACGGACATGAGATCAAGGAAACAAGACACCGAGTGTCCGTCGCTTTCAACTGCATCAATATCCGTTAGTGATTTAGCGGAGAAATTCTCCCAGGATTATATAGTATCTGACAACCCATGTGTGTAATTTAAACTGAATGACTTCTACAGTGCCATTTTTTAAATATGTGATCCGTCACCGTAAAACCAGTCGCATCTTAAAAATTAATTGTTTTTCTGTTTTTAGCGCTATGTTTTAGATGCTTTACTTACCTTTCCAAACTACTTGCAGTTTTTCTTTATCTTGCATAATTATTATATCATTTTATGCTCTCCTTAGAAACAGATATAATTTCGGTTGGACCGATTTAGATAAAAAGTGCTGAGTGTACTGCATTCATTGCAGATGCGCTCTCCAAATTTAAAAAGTCCTCTATTTTAATTAATGCTTTGTTGGTGGATAATGGTGCTTAGTTTGTGCAATCTCAACAAGCACTATTTAAGAATAACAATGGAATCATTCATTGTCTCCATAGGTGGAGAATTGGTCTAGAAGTTGGGTGGGACGAATGAGCGGCCGAAGAACAATCGCCGAGGCGCGACATTTTTGAGCGGACGGCTGAGTCGCCGACTGACATAGGCGCAACCACCCTATGGGACCCACGGGACGCGTCCCCCCAACTTTTGAGTGGTTCCCTAACTTTATTATTATGGTCCCCCCCAACTTTTAGGACGTGATTCATTATGGTCCCCCCAACTTTTAGGACGTGATTCATTATGGTCCCCCCAACTTTTAGGACGTGATTGCACCTATGCCGACTGACGACATTTTCCAAAAAACATACCTTTCCACGCCCCCCGACACACGATAGTTGATGACCTTTTTTTAGTCGTTTCATCATTTGCTCGAAAATCTCTTCTTATAACGTTATAACGTGTCACCAGTATATCAAATGTGTCCTAACACACTTAACCATTGGGGGTGTTACAAATGCATGGACGGTCCCCCACCACAAACATTGAGGGGATCCGTCCCCCCTTAAGTCTCCGCCCATGATTATCTCCACTCATAAATCCAGTCGTAGATGTCTATTATTGTAAAGCACAATTCTATCCGATGTGTTAGAGAAATCGACTGCGGTTGCCTCTCGTCCAACAACAAGGCAGACGGCTAAAGCGTACTCCGCTCCAGTTGTCACGACAACGCTGTCTTCGTACGCTGTCAATCAAAGACCCGATGACGTCATCATTGACGAAACGAAAGACTGGAAGCACAACAGGAACAACAGACTCGATCAAATGAACTACGGTTCGTATCGCTTCATCATCCAACATCGTTTGCAGATGAATCTAGTTGGGTTGTACCGAACACATTCGCTTTGGGGCCAAATAGCAATTCAGTATTCGACCAAATAGCGGTCAGACCAAATGCGAATAGTGGTCACATGACATCTGTTTCGACATATGCGGAGCTGCTATAGCAAGTGGACTGATTAACACAATAATATATGTTGTGGTTGTATATACAGGCTTTGCCTACTGCCTGTGGACTGTGGTATCGCAGTGTTAGTAGACTAGTCTCATTCTTTGTGTAGCCTACATTGACTGAATGTTATCGTTAGACATATTTTGTACACTATTCGTATAATTTGTAATCGCATTCTGCCGAATAGTTGTCCAATTATTCGTATTCAGCCGAACAGTAATCATCATCTATTGGGTACAGTCGTGAATCTCGCAAACTTACTGTTGAATCTGTGGAGAGGCCAAGGCCAAAGCATTGAATGCTATCATCTTTTTGTACACCTCAAATCAGCTGTGCAGCATCTGTTGCTTCGTTGTTTCATTTTAATCTCTTCTTGTGTTATCTGACACATTATTATTTATTCATAAATTTATATAGTGCCTCTGCAATCTCTGTTTTCTGGTTTCACTTAATTTTTGTAGGTCTCCAATTTCTTTTTACTCTGTTTTCGCTTCAAGTGCTACACGAAATATGCTAAGAATGAACAATTAAACATGATCTTCTCAATGAATGCCGATGATTCTGAACGTATTTCATTAGCATGCCAATCTATTATTCAACATCCATGGCATTGCTAAATAGGTTTCTGATTTGTGCAACAACTGGTTTTTTACTGTAGAGAACAGCGTTGATATTGGTCTTGCGAATCCGGATACGAACGAAATAGAAGCGAGCATGTTGGAAAGAAAGGCGACGATCAGTCCATCAAGATTACCAATCCATAACCATCCGGGACTTCTTGCAGGTTGTGCAGCAAATCTTTCGCATACTGAGTCTAGTAAAAGATGCTGATCAAGGATTAGAGCGCGGCATTTCGGACTCATCCATTATAAGAGTTTCGCAATGTCATTGATGCTTTGAACTTGGATTATTTTATACCTGGAAAGTTTTGACTAAGATGGATGTAGACTAGGAATGTAATAATGGCCAATGACAGTTTGAACCTTTAAATTTTATGCACAGTACCTGGCAACTGTTCTTCTGCATTTTGGAAAATATTTTTTTTTGACCCTGTATTATTTTCTTTGATCCTGTGATCCTGTATTTTGATGATCTCTGATACATTTGTGTTTTCTCGTGTCATCAGGTATCATCGGTGGAACTACGTTGGCGTTGGTCTGCATTGTTCTTTTCATTATGTTTCTCGTCTATCGCATGCGAAAGAAAGACGAAGGAAGTTATGCGCTCGACGAACCCAAGGCGTCTCCTTCGACCGGATTCAAAAAGACAAACGATCGCGAGTTCTTTGCTTAGAGCGTTTGAGCCGACCAGCATTCGTTCGTTTGTACGTTGTTTGCTATCTGTTCATTGTCCAGCTGTTGTTGTTGTGTCCAGTGATGAGCCATCAATCATGAGCCATCAATTATGAGCCATCAATTATGAGCCATCAATCATGAGCCATCAGTGATGAGCCATTGACTGTTTGTGGCTGCTTCTGCTCTGTGTATGCGTGATGCCAGCGAATGCATTGGTCAGGTTTTGTGGTTTGGTTGATGGGCAGGAGGAGGTTGGGAGGGGAGAGTAAGGGCAGGAGGAAGAAGGGGGAGGGAGGAAGTGTTCCTGGAGAATTTTGAGGAGGTGGATGGAAGAAATATGCAGCTCCCTCCCTCACCACTGACCTCATATTTGTAGGGTAAGATTTGGAGGAAGTTGTAGAAGAGTATTAGGGATGATGATGATGATGATGATGATGATGATGATGATGATGATGATGATGATGATGATGATGATGATGATGATGTTGCGATGATGATGGCGATGACGATGATGATAATGGTAATGATGGTGACGATGATGATGATAATGGTGGTGGTGGTGGTGGTGGTGGTGGTGGTGGTGGTGGTGATGATGATGATGATGATGATGATTGATGATTGATGATTGATGACGACGACGATGATTGATCTTGATGTACTGCAATGATGTTGTATGAGTATGATGATGCACTGATGGTGTTTGTTGAGTTGGTGTTGTAGGATAGAAAATGGAAGAGTGATGACAAGATGGTCAAAAAGATGGATAGGAAAATCATTTATATCAGAATTTTATTCTCTGAATTATCTTTTACATCAAGAAGAATTTCTTTTCGCCAGATTTTTCATTCAGCTATGAATTTCTCAAATTCTGTAAATAACGTCGATGAGTACCGTATTTACAAAAGTCTGGTTCAACTTTTTGTAATTTTTTTGCTCATTTCTAAATATTGCAGTTTATGCGCACAGTGCATCTGGGCAGGAGGAGTGGCTGGCCCAGCATGGCACATGAACTTATGGTTTACCATTGATACTTTACTGATGTGTTGTATTGGTTCCCCATCACTGTTAGCACGCTGTCGTCATTAAAGTGTTAATATTGAAGCGCATTCCAATATGCTGTTTTGTGTGTGTGTGTGTGTGTGTGTGTATGTGTGTGTGTATGTGTGTGCATTGTGTGTATGCAATGTGTGTGTGTGTGTGTGGTACACTGTGTGTGTGTGTGTGTGCATGTGTGTACACTGCGTGTGTGTGTGGTGTGGTTGTGTGGTGCGTGCATATGTGCCTTTGTGTTATTGGCTTCCATAAGTTTTGGCCAGCAGCCACTTTGGAGGTTACATTGGTGGAATTAAATAAGTCGTTGTTTTTGTGATTGTAATTGGAAATTACGTAATGTGACTTTGAGCAGAAATTGACTGCTAGATGTTTGGTGTGATATAATGATATTGAATGTTATTGAGAAGAGAAGTTTCATCATTAATCAAAACATCTGAGCTTAGAAACTAAAAGAATCATCAGTTGCAAGTTCTACATGAAATGCAAGCAATAATATCTGTAAGATCATCTTATAGTTGAATCATTTTAGACAATGAGCATCATCATTTTGAAGTCAGGATGCACAACTATTGTGGAATGACAACAAATGGCACAGTTACGGGTTACACCCAGCACGTCTTTGGCCAGCTTTCGGTTTAAAGATCTATTTGTTGTTTCTCTTAAAGTGGTGCTATATAAATTTTTTACCATTACAGTTGTATTCTCAACCCTCCTACCATGCCAAATCAGGACTGTTCTTGATTGGGGCAATGACATGACTAAGTAGCCATGCTGACCTTACTAGTCTAGTTATGTGTGCAAACTTTAACCTGAACGGTCTGTTGTAGTTTGTTGTTTTAAGGCTGCAAATTGTTTGCTGTTGATAGTTTGTTGTTACATTGTATGAATATTATTATATTCTCAAATCGGATGTTGTCTCAAACGATCATTGTATTTATACGAATCACAAATTATTACGCAAATGTTTTCCAATTATAATTAGCAGACTTTGAGTTGTTCACCAGCTGCACAATATTACAATGTGATGTTTTTTTGTACAGTAGAGAATTGACTCTGAATGTTGTTTCGATGTTTCGTGTTGATCTGTTGTGAGATGGCTTCAACAGCCATTCTCGTTCTCTCTCTGTCGTTTTGCATTTTCTAGACAAATGAAAATGAGCAATAATAATCACATCGTAGTCGTCTAATTTGTTAAGTATCAAATGTAGTTTCTTGTGTGATGCACAACGTGAAAAAATGTGTTTTGGTTGCACTATCTAGATATTTACATATTTATTCATTCATTTCAAGAATTTATATAGTAATGCCCCCCTTTGAGAAATCCACTCAGTTCAACCACGGTTATACAAAATGTAATTTGACATATTTCAAATTTCTTTAAAAACTTGATATTTATTAATGTACTTAATTATGTGTTAAACCTACGCATGTATGTATTTAATTATTTTGTATGTCAGAACTTGTATTTATTTATTTATTAATCCTTGGCATTTGCTTTGTTATGTTTTCTTAACTCCATGGAGCAAGGAATGAATTAAGTTGGAGAGGCATTTTGATCTCAGGAGTTTTTTCATTGTTTTATTTATTGTTGATTTGTTTGTTTCTTAATTTAGATATATATTCCAATTGATTGTCTTGTATCCATATCAATTGAGAGATTCTAATGCTATCCATCATAAAGATTTTAATTGTTTTTTTGTAAGTTTACAAAGTGTGAGCAGAGAAACTGGATCTGGATCAATTGTCTCCAGTTGTATTGTTTATCTGCTACAATAGCATCGCTTTTTGATCTGTTTGTTCCATTGTTTCGTTTGGTCAATCATAATTTCATGTATTTTGCCTTTTTGTATTTGAATAAGAATTGGTGCTCAGATCTTTGAGTTTTTCTCGTACATTTTGCTTTATTGACGGATATGCTGTGTACAATGGTCTTTCTCTCCTTCCCTTTATATGCTATTAACACTATTACCCTTTTATCTTACTTTACAACAGATCCCGGGTGCCATACCTTCCTTTTTGTAGGTTCATAAATCCAGATGGGGGGCATCACCAGTCCTCGCTCGGCCCTTATTCTAGATTGTCTTTGGTGTGATAACTGTTAGGTAGAAGGGTTGCAATTGTGGTGTTTGAATACTGCACGTTTCCTTTTAATCTGATTATTATTATTAGTCTACTATTTGACATTTACTGATTGCAATTGTCTTGTCCTCAATGAATTGATTGATTATTTGACATGATGCCTTACAATGAATTGATTATTAGACATTACGCCATACAAAGAATTCTTTATGGCAGTTTAGTAAGTATGTGAAATTATCTTTCTTGGGTGACTGCATATAAAATGGTTTAAGAAATCTTTTCCACTGATTTGTTGACTTGTTGTCATTGCTGAAGAATTTCAAATGGAAATTCCCTAAGCATGGATTTGGGGAAAGAAGCTGGGCATATGCTTGTGAGTTCTGCTTAGAACAGATTCGATTGATAAAAATCAGAATGTTTACAGTGAGTGGAGTGAAGCGATTAGATTGTATGGTTTGTGATGACATCAGTTCATTACTATTATCATAATTATTCAGTCAATTCTGTCACATGTGGCCATATTTAACGCACAAGGTATTACGACTGATGATGATATGCAAACGCAAAGCTGAAAATCTGGTTAACATCCTGAATATAAATCCAGAAAAATCTAAAGGCAACCATTACCCTTATGTCTTAAGATGATGATAGGAAATTTGAAAAAGTAAATCTTACATTGATTTGAAAAGGTTAATCTTAAGTTGGTTTAAAAAGGAGAAAAGTGAGTCCTAAGTTAATTTGAAAGGTAAGTCTTAAATTTATTTCATAAGGTAAGTCTTAAGCTAATGTGGAAAGTTAAGTTAATTTCAAAAGGTAAGTCTTAAGTTAACTTGAAAAGTTAAGGCTTAAGTTAATTTGATAGGTAAAGTCTAAAGTTAATTTGAAAGGTAAGTCTTAAATTTATTTCATAGGGTAAGTCTTAAGAATGTGAAAAGTTAAGTTGTCTTAAGTTAATGTGAAAAGTTAAGTTGTCTTAAGTTAATGTGAAAAATTAAGTTAATTTCAAAAGGTAAGTCTTAAGTTAATTTCAAAAGTTAAGTTGTAAGTTAATTATGAACGGTAAATCTTACGTTAATTTGAAAGGTAAGTCTTAAATTTATTTAAAAAGGTAAGTCTTAAGTTAATGTGGAAAGTTAAATTAAGTTAATTTCAAGTCTTAAGTCTTAAGTTAATTTCAAAAGGAAAGTCTTAGGTCTGTTTTAACAGGTAAGTCTTAAGTTTGTTTTAAAAGGTTAGTTGTAAGTTGTGAACGAAATAAGATGAATGGATGAGCAGAACTGACAAACTCACAAGGAGAGAGTTTCAAAACACTAAGTTGAGCAAACGAAAAAGCTCTGACAAAGAACAGTAATTTCTGGTTCATTAGGCAAATATCTAAATGCCGTTGCAATGTGAGTAGCATGATATACTTATTGTTGGTTTGTTGCAATGTACTAATTGGTACAAACATATTCGAATTGCATGCTTTCATTGTTTGTATACGTTAATAATAATTGCTTGATGGGTTATTTGGTTAGGTTAATAATTAAGTGATGGGTTATTTGGATAGCTTCGTTATAATTGGTGGATTGATTATTTGGATAGGCAGTGGCGTAGCCAGGAATTTTTCATGGGGGGGTTTTATGGCCGGAAACCATGTTTTTTGCTATTTTTTCTTACTTATATGGAAAAATAACCTTAAAAAATCTTTTTTTCGGAGCCAATGGGGGGTTTAACCCCCGAAACCCCCCCTTGCCTACGCCACTGTGGATAGGTTAATAACTGGTTGATAGGTTATGCAGATAGCTTCATAAGAATCTGCTAATGTGTTATTTGACAACATATTTTAATTGGTTGATGGGTTATTCTGATGGTCCAATAATGACTACTTGATGGGCCGCTAATAGAATATAGCTTAATAGCAACTGGTCGGATGGTTATTATGGTAATTATTATGACTATTATTGTCTGTGGTTGGATTAGATGTCTCATTGAATTATATTCTCTTCTCTTGTTCTCTGGTTTAGCATTGTTGCTGTGCTGCCATTTCTATTGTTTTTCTCTTTTGTTGGTGTTGCACTGTCTTTTGCTGTGGCAGTTCCTTTGTGATATTTTCCATTTCTGCATGCTAATTATTATTGCAGTTGACTGAACGTTTAATTTAAGCAGAGTCTCTGTTGTTGGGTAAATTTCTGCTATCTATTGTCATCCACTGTCAATCAAATGTTAAAAGGATCTATTATTTTGTTACATATTATATGCTGCACAATTGTGTTACTAGTCCTGGCCTAAGCTGTTGGCTTCCAGATATTTTTTCGTACTCATTATTATTCTACAGTTCTCTTGTTACCTATTCTTCAATAAACAGCGAGTTTCAAAGTGACCGAGTTAAATTTGTTGTGTGGTTTTGAGCTGGTCCCGATTTCATATGATTCGCACGGTCCAAGTAATTGCTCTGATTCCCATGGTCACAGTTTTGGTGTTATTTTCCAACAGTACTTTCAAAATCAAATCAAATCATTTTATTTTTGTAACCAATTTTTTTAACCAATCACTTTTTACAGCCAACAAAATTACAAGTCACATATTCAGATGGGAATGGCCACAAGGATGGGCCCTGAAGGGATCACTGACCCACTAATAGAGACACCTACCTACTTTGTTTTTATATCAGTCTCTGAATTGAAAATAATAATAATAATAATAATCTTTAATCTTTGTTTAATTTCAAACTGCTTGGAAGTCCATAACACTCCTAGAAAACCAGCAGCTTTGGAGGTTTGGCGCTGCAGGATGCTCAAAACTGTAGTTGAACGATAGGCCTACAACTTGCGGTAAATATACCGGTATTAATAGAATTGAAAAACGAAAACCACCGACAGATCAAGAGATGGAGAGGCTGATTGTACTGCACTTGCGTTGTCCATTGAAGCAAAAAAATGACAAAAGGCAGATATAGGGCATTTGTGGCACCCTTTAGGTTATTATGTCTGTCTTTTGCTTCGTCACTCGTTTATTGTCATTATTTTTGAACGGCTTCCGATTTCATGGACATCATCTTAACCTATGACTCTACGAAGATATAATGAAGTTAGAACGCTCTACGTACGACTACAACTGGAAGTATTTAGTAGAAATTAGGGCCGATCAATGGGAGATCTATGATGTGGCGGACGTGTAGAGAGACACAATTTTGCTATTATTGTTTCTACAGTTTTACTGTGGCAGTTATTACTAGTAGTAGTAGTAGTCATATTAGGCCATGCGCACTGGTTGAGCAAGACAAGACAATTGTTGTCGGTAATGTCAACAAAACAAACCATTAAAGGTTCTCATTTCACGCTCTGTTTCTGCTATAGATTCGGAAAATATAGGCTATAGTGTTCTAATGACAGATAAGAGGAGAAGTAGCAAAATTGGTAGTTTTATTGATTCAGATGGAATATGTATTATAAATACCAAGAAATTGAGCTAGACTAACAAAACCTAGTAATGTTCTTTTGAAATGGAATTGACAAGCTGCATATATTATATGTCAAATATTAAAATATCAGTAGGTTTAATGTCTATATACAACACATGATGCAGACGGTTCTTGCATTTAGTTTGCTGAGAATGTTGAGGAAGGAAGGAGAGAAGGTTGGTAGCTGATTCGGTCGAAACAATCAATCTGCTTATAATATATCGTCCACTGGTGTCATTATAAGACGTTCATGTAGAATTTGGTCAAATGCCTTCTCTCTATCGATGCTGAAACGAAGAAAAACAAGACAGCAAAATAATGCATCGCATGCCAGAACTCGTATTACAAGTCACCCGAATTAGCATATTGCATGTCACATACACCTCCTCACCTGTGTGTGTGTGCGTGTGTGTGTGTGTTTGTGTGTGCGTGATAGAGAGAGAGAGAGAGGGAGACAGACAGACAGACAGACATACAGACATAGTCAGAGAGACAGACCTACAGACAGACAGACATAGGCAGACAGACATACAGAGACACAGAGAGAGACAGAGGGAGAGAGGCAGAGAGACAGAGACAGACAGACAGACAGAAAGACAGCTAGGGCCACAAATTAGAGGAATCTGCATAAATATGTATGTGATGAATGAATGTGTTGGAGGATTATCACAGCACCCGGACCCGCACTGGTCTTGTTGCGGCCCTGGGGACAGACAGACAGACAGACAGACAGACAGACAGACAGACAGACAGACAGACAGACAGACAGACAGACAGACAGACAAGCACACATATAGACTAGACAGACACACAGACAGACAGACAGACAAGCACACAAATAGACTAGACAGACAGACAGACACACACACAAACACACACACAGATACACAGACAGGCAGACAGACAAGACAGAAAGACAGACATACAGAAAGACAGACAGATAGACAGACAGAAAGAGAGAAAAGGCAGCTGAGATAGTTTGTCTAAAACTACTTGAGGAAACATCAATTGCTTGAATTAAGCAGTTCTCTTTGATTTAGTTCAGTTTAGGTAGTTCGCCTTTATTTGCTGTGTGGAACTTGAGGGACTTCAATTGACTTTAATAATTAAATAACTTCGAAGCATATTTTTTTAAAAACGTCAGTGGATTGCCACTTCGCGTGAAATATACAGTAGAGAGTCAGAATAAAAATGAAGCACTGGAGAAGCCATGTGGAAGGAATTCTTTTGAACCAGTTGAGGGATCCCCTCCTTCAAATCCGATTCCTGTGCTTACCTGCAATACGCGGACATCCTATCCTCTGTAGAGCTTTGATGTAGCGAAGTAGGATGTCGCGATAGAACTCTTCGCTTCCTTTGAGAAGTTCGAAGGACATCCGAAGGGCAGCGTAGCATCGCTTCCTCAGATCCTGACTGTGACGTCGGATCTTGAAGAGTTCCTCGTCGATGAGACCCAACGCTCGACCGAGGATCTGCCAGTTGACCATCACCGCTGGACACGACCTCAACTCATCGAAAATCAACATCATCTTCTTACCTGCAGTCGATTGAATCAATCAAAGATCAACATCTTACCTACAGCCGATTGATTGATTCATCAATTGGTTAGTTAGATATTCAGTTAGGTCTATGCATCTTATCTCCCAATCAATCAATCAATCAATCAATCAATCAATCAATCAATCTATCCATCCATCTGAATAATACGGTCGGCTTTAGTATAGGCCTAATCTTCTATCTATCTAAAACTATAAAGGCGAACTTTTCCAATGTTTGCGAACAATTTTCTTCTTATCCGCCCGACCGATTTTTCCCAATATTTACAAAAATACTGTTTAGGACCCATTAACAAATATAGGGGGGTTCGCGATCCAAAAATCTTACCTTTGCCGAATTTGAAACATTTAATTTTTAATAATCCGACGAAAGCTAATATAATGCAGTATTTAAGATTGGTCGCCGGATCGCTTTCAAAGAACCCATAGATTTATGACGTCATCACTTCTTTACTTCGCTTTAGGCGGCCGATTTTATAGCGCGCGCTTTCGCTAAATTATACTAATAACACTGATAATAATATTATGAACGGTTGATCGCAAGACAATGACAATGGATACCGGTAATTAATATAGTAACGTGTCGTCGTACGTATACAGACCATCTGGACATTACGGTATTTAGGGCGGACGGGTTTAGGCAAAAGAACCAAAATTCGCGGCAAATGCTGGCCACAACGGAGGGTGACGAACCCGCCCTGCAGGGGCGGTTGCATTGGGAGCTGGGTTGGGGCGAAAAATCTACATTTCACCGACAACGCCAGGCACCTCAGGCTGGGACCGGGTTGGGGCCGATGGAAGAAGGTGGGGTGAGAAAGGTTAAGTGGGAACGGGGTCAGCGTGGCTGTGGACCAAATATCGAAATTTCCCGGGCAACGCCGGGTAATTCAGCTAGTAGGTCTATATTAATAAGTCTAATACCTTGTGATGTCTTAGAATCATAATTTAGGTTTAAAAGGAGGTTCAGAAAATGTAGGCTATATTGTGCTTAGAAGACTACATGTAGCTGCTGCTGCCGACCTTCTTCCTCCATCAGGTATTGTCGATATTCAGTTTGAACACCCATCGCCTCATTCGGAAATCCAGATTCTCTGAGAGCCACAACCAATTGTCGAGTCTACAAAACACAAATAATTAATAGTAGCCTAAAATAATAATAATAATATAATAATAATAGCCTATGGACCAACGAATTTCAAAGCAGACACGTACTGGACTAGGTCCGACGGGATGGAAGAGAAAATACGGGAGGCCGAGAAAGACTTGGTAGGACACGGTCACGCGCAGGATCTGGACGACGGTGAAATGACGTGGATTAAGGAGGTTGAGAGGATTGCGAAAGACAGAGTGATGTGGAGGAGGAGCTGTGTCGCCCGATGCGCTACCAGCGCGTGCAGGAAGGACTAATTAGGTCTACTGTAATTCCATCGATAATCATCATTTACCAGCGCTCCCTCGTCAAGTCTCTTGTTCGTGCTCTTCCATCTCTTGAGGATCTTCATCGTCGCGAGTGGAACTTGATCGGAATGGTTGCGGAAGATGTCGTTCGTGTTGCTGTAGTTGACCAACTGACGACCGAGACTTCTGATCTTCAGCTCATCAGAATCCATCTCAGTAGACAGCCGACGAAACAGAAACATCGACAGGAAGCCTGACACACAGACACACACAGATACAGAGATACAGACAGACAAATATACACAGAGACACACAGATACACAGATACACAGAGATACACACAGATACACATTATTATACACAGACAGACATACAGACACAGGCAGGCAGCCACAGGCAGACACAGATACACACAGATACAGAGACATACACACAGACACATAATTATACAGACAGACACCGAGATATAGGCATAGGCATACGTAGCCTACACAATTACACACAGTTAGCCTACACACACTCGTAGATAGAAGCACCAAGTTAGTAAATCGGAGAATAGGAAGGTCCATTAATAAGAGATCAGCTGAATTTGTTTGACTTACGGATGACAAAATGTAAAGTTTCGTCGTTTGCCATTGAAAAATTTCAGATTTCTATGGATTTTAGCGAGATCAACCCTAGGCTACTGTAGGCCTATGCAGCTGTTTAACAGACCACCGTTGTAAATGCCACTGAGATTATGAAGTATAGAAAGCATCGTCAGATTTATTTACCTTTCTCTTCGTTTTCAAAGTTGTAGCTTGAATGTAGTTGCTGAAATTTACACAAATTGTTTTCAAACTCATATTGCCATCGAGCGATGGATGAGGTATAGCGCAACATAATGACGTCTATTTTAATGACATTCTGTTGATGACGATGACGATGCAACCTAGGCTATTTGACGGTAGACCTATTTAGACAACATCTTATAATTTATAAACACTACCGGTATATATTCAGTCTTAGGGCCTATAGGTTTTTACGTGAAGAAGTTAATTGTGGCTGCAACCTCCACCGTCTCCACGCACGTAGAATTCGTTTGGTCAATAATATAAGCCTATTAGGCACACAGTGGCAACGTTTCAATAGCGTTTTATATAGGAATCTTTAATCAGAGGATAGCATATTATAGCCTACATAGGCCTAGGCTATATAAATAGTTAATGAAATAATTATGTAGGCCTATATATTGTAGCATAGTTCATTTACTCAGTCATTCATACTGATCGCTATATTATTCGCAGTTCACCATTTTTGGTATAACTAGCCTACGCCTGCTGTTGATAACAGTTTACTGAGGTTTTGAGACTTTTCTTTTCTGAACGATAACTTCGATAAGATCGATCTTGTAGAATATCTTCTCTTGAATCTCTTCCTTTGCACTTGAGCCGCTGGACCAAGCAGCACGTCGATCGTATTTCGGCCCTCTTTGTCATTATAACTTAAACTATAGCAATGGCTAATAGGTCTACTGCTATTAGTACGAAAAGTTCAATTATGGTAGGGCCTACGATAATTCTTTCACATTTAGCCTACATCTATTATCACTGTTGTTATCGATCGCATTGCTCTAAACAATATGATGTTTAAATTTAAATACAGAATGCAATTAACGCATGAAATTGATGACTGACGACTAACCGGTTCCATTCCAGTCATAACGAGAAATGCGTATGCACTGCCGCTGAAAGAAAGACAAGAAAGAAAGGGTTAACTAATTGATTGATGAGACAGAATTATTGATTGATCGATTGACTGACTGTATAAATGGATGACTGACTGAATGAATAACAGACTAACTGACTGACTGACTGACTGGCTGAATGGCTGAATGACTGAAAGACTAACTGATTGACTGACTGACTGACTGACTCACTGAATGATAGACTAACTGACTGACTGACTGCCTGCCTGCCTGACTGACTGACTGACTGACTGACTGACTGACTGACTCACTGACTCACTGAATGACAGACTAACTGATTGACTAACTGACTGGCAGCTAGACTATATGACTGTGGCCTACATGTAGCCTACTTAGAAAATGTGATTAACTTATCATTTCGTCTACTGGAAGCTGACCGAATCATTGATTTGGGGAGAAATTAAAATGGTGCAAAAATGCTGCAGCTGGAGGAAGTTGGTTACGAAAGTCAATAGACTTCATACAGCGTCAAAGATGCTTTTTACGCAATGAGCTCTGCAGCTCACGCACGGCACTGAGGGTTGGGGTGGGGTGGGGGTGGTTGAAATCAAGGTACTTTGATGATGACAGAGCGTGTGTGTCAGAGGCTGGTACCCTGCTTTCCAGATGCGAACGTTGAATTCGTATTCGTTGGCGAATTCCCTCTGAACGGAAGGATCGTGTTGATATTTGGAGACCTGACGATCCTTCGTGTACAGATGAACTTTGACGTTGCGAAGATCTAAAACGACGTCAAGAAACGATACAAACACCTTGTAAGCATCGCCCATGCATACAGAAACAGAGAGACAGAAAAACAGACAGACAGAACGAGAAAGAGAGTGAAAACCTTCAAGACCATCATCAATAGGACGTAGGCCCACAGCCCCTACCCTGGTACCCATGCAAGTGCCTCATTCCTCTGTCCAAAACCACTTATCTTTCTCTGGTTCTTTCGCGCTGGAAGTGCCTCGATCTGGTTGGTGTCCACTGTTAGTGCTTAGGCTAGTGGCGCGTTATAAATTCAGTGACGGTGCCAGGATTTCAGCTTTGGAGGGGGGGCTGAAGCCCGGAGGAAATTTTCCAATTTTCCATTTTTCATCCGCCAAAATTTCTGACGATCTTTTTAGTCATCCAGTCGAAAATCGTGGAAATATTTCAGTTTTGCATGTAAAAAAACCGGATGGCCTTTTTTAAAGGAGGGATTAGCCTTTTATAGGGGCTTAGCCTCCCCTAGTCTCCCTATATAACGCCGCCACTGTATAAATTTATAGGTAAAAGAGTGCGAAAGAAATTAAATATAACACAGAACGGACCTGAACGATCAAATCCCTGTAGAAATGTTGCTTAAAATTGGACAAAATGTTTAAATTAACATGATCAGATCTCGATTGTGTGCTTCGACTCTCTTATGACGAGCGTACGTAGGCTACAGGCTGCTAAAACTGACCGGGAAACGAACAGATCTGATCCTTCACCCTCCAATTACCGTAACAGACGACACCCGCGTTAGTAGCCTAGCTGTTCCGCCTCTTTTATCCTTTGGTAACTCGAATCGTTGTAAGATATCGTAGTACGGTACGTGGTAACGTGAAGAAAGTTGATCATGGCGGTCGCTAAGGTTCATAGAATCGACGGCACAAGGTGACAAGGTGAACTCGATCGAACTGCCGGGCCATCTTCGGACTACTCTCACGGACGACCCTTTTGACTTGACGCAGCGCTCGTGAATAAGCTGATGCCCCGCTGTTGGCTTTCGAGTAGCGCTTTAGAAGTTTGGAGATTACGATTACGATTACGGGAGCTCGGCGTTGAAGTGCTAATTAAACATGGGCATTAATTTCCTTTAGCCTTGGCCTACCCCCGACTTTGTTCCTGAGTCCAAGCCGAGTGGATCCGAAGTAAGCCGTTCCTGGCTTCGGTAGATAGACGATGATGGGTCGTTTCGTTGGTTCACTGGCTGTTATCTTAACCACAGGACTGACAGCCACTGCGTTCTGTGTGTGAGGCCCAGGTATGAGGTTCGCCAACTCAGTTTCATTCATATCCAGTGGCTCAACCTGTCGACACACAATCATATTATGCAGCTCCTCATTTTCAGTCTAAAGGGAGAGCTAGGGGCCTACTATAAATAACGGTGCCACATAATATTGAATCGAACATCCACTTTTGATCACCACTGAAAGCTGCTCACAACAGATGATAAGACATATTTTATTAATCGATGTTGCTAATGCGATTTATCTTATATAAGACGCAAGTCAACAGCATCAAATGCAGACGTGTAATCGCAGATGTCGTTCAAATTTACACGCACGTAATATAATAAATGCTTTCAGAAATATTTCGCTATCGGCTCACATTTTCGGTGACAAGTGGACTCTAAAAATGCTATAAGATTAATTAAACTGCAGAATGTAATGCGAAATTCGCAGGCATTCTTTGAGTCATGTTTGCCTGGTGTACCGGGTATGTAATAATAGAATGTACTCGTAATTTTAACATTTATGTGTAACACATTGCAAAACTCAGTCAAAATTGTACACATGAGAGAAAATTATTTTGTAAAGCTCATCTTTGTTGTAAGAAAAAAATAGGTTTTGAAACTCTTCTTGGTTGCTGTATAACAGGTCACCGCGACGTCATGGCGGTGATGATGACGATGGTGATGATGACGATGATAATAGTGATGATGATGATGATGATGATGATGATGATGATGATGATGATGATGATGATGATGATGATGATGATGATGATGATGATGATAGTGCTGATGATGACGATGGTGATGATGACGATGGTAATATTGATGATGATGATGACGATGACGATGACGACGACGACGATGACGATGGTAATGACGACGATGGTAATAGTGATGATGATGATGATGATGATGATGATGATGATGACGACGATGGTAATGATGACGATGATAATAGTGATGATGATGATGATGATGTGTTAATCTCACCCGTATTTTGACTTTCGAGCTGTCGTCGAATGTTCTTTTGTGTACGAAGAGACGGACTCCGTGTTCCATCGTGGAAGAGATCTCTCCGCCTTCCGCTCCTATGATCCTCGTGTTCTCCAGGTAGCGCGCCTTGATGTCGAAGATGACGTTGGCGAATGGCTCGCGAATGACCGCCTCGTAAAACTGATGCTCCTACAAAAACACGCACAACAAACCTACTTTTATGTACAATTCTACATCATTTATAGTCCAGCTAATGTAACTTTAAATGCATTGTGATATAATAATAGAGGCAGTACGGTAGGCCTATATTAATTTAAAAACGGATCGACTGCTATTCTGTCGCTGATGCTCTCGTCCTCAAATCATTCGTCCTCCTCTTATCCGTGTCCTGAGTTTCTGTTTGGCATGCTTGGGGTGCATGGCAGTGGCGGTGCCAGGATTTCAGTTTGGGGGGGGGGGGGGCTGAAACCTCCCGGAGGAAATTTTCCATTTTCATTCGACAAAATTTCTGACGACCTTTTTTTAGTCATCCGGCCGAAATCTCATGGAAATATTTCAGTTATTTCAGTTTTGCATGTAAAAAACCCGGAAGCCGTAGGCGCAACCACCCTAAGAGACCCACGGGACGCGTCCCCCCAACTTTTGAGTGGTCCCTAACTTTATATTATGCCCCCCAACTTTTAGGACGTGATTGCACCTATGCCGGAAGTCCTTTTTTAGGGGGGGCTTAGCCTTTATAGGGGAGGTTTAGCCCCCTAACCCCCTAGCGCCGTCACTGGTGCATGGTGCTAGAGCAGTGATTCCCAACCTTTTTTGTCTTGCGGCACACTAAGAAAGAATAAAAAATTTCGCGGCACACTTAATAATTACCTTTTTTATCTGTTAGTCACTTTTATTTAATAATATTGTAATCTTAATGTTCTTATTGTCTAATAATAGCCTACTCCATAGTGAGTCTAGTCAGTTAGCAGATCAAATTGAAACGAGGCTCCAGAGACGACAATCACACTCGCATTTCATTGTCGATTCTAAGAAGTCTCTCCCTCTTTTAGCACTTGATTTCAGTTAAAGCTGAAAATCTAAATTCACAAAACCACGAAGATGCAAATGGTAGAAGAATTTTGACTGCTCTTGAACTGATCGAAGGATATGATTTCTGAATGGAAAGCCAAAACCCATTCAAACTCTTTTCGGAAAATGTTGACTATAGAAAAATTTGCCATTTCCTAAAGCTGTTCTTCACCCTTGGTTGTAAGAATTGTTGTTTCGCCGATTACGAATGGACTGATTGCCCAGTCAAAATTACCGGTTGCAAGCGAAGGGAAGTAGTGTTCTACTGCTGATTGTAGGCCTATCAATGTGTTTAGTATTTCAGGTGCAAATTGTTTAAAATTGAGATTCATTGACCGTGGAAAAACAATCAAGATTTCCCTTGGAGATCTTAATCTGCTACAGTGTGTGAGATTAAGACCAGCTGCATGGCTTAAGTTTTGATGTTACAGTGATGATGTTTTCGGATGTTTTATTTGGAATCATTAGGCCTATTAAATATATATAACAACATATTAGAATTTTCCCGCGGCACACTAGCAAAGTTCTCGCGGCACACTAGTGTGCCGCGGCACACAGGTTGGGAATCACTGTGCTAGAGAGAACAGCTGGACTGTCAGGGTTCATGTCCCAATACCAGGGCAGACAATAATGTGCTGAGATAATTTCTGCTATGCATTGTGTACCTGCGACCCAAAGCAACTCAGCAACAGCAAGAGAGTTAACCGCTTTCCATGTCGGTGAGTAGATGAGGCTACTGTCCCAGAGCATGGCGTAAGGGATTGCCTTTTCCTGCTTGCTTGGGTGATGAAATCTCTCAAAGTTCTGCATGCATATTCGATGTCACATTTAGTTAATGAAACTAAGGTGCTGCTCAAACGTTCAACCGAGAACCAACATTGCTGGAAAAATGGCTTCAGTCTGTGGTTAACAGACTTTGTGCATCACATACACGCTTGCAGATGTATACATACGCGGTCTATGCCTATAAAGATGAGAGACGAGAGATGAACTTACGACGCCATCAATTGGAAGCTGGATGAGTCTTCCTTCGGCGTATTGCCATTCGCGGAAATCAGTCGTATAGATGAACATGAGCTGTTGAAGTGAATCGTTGTAGATGGCCGTGTTCACAGGCATGATGATGTAGACTGGCGACTGTGAAATATGAACAAATAAGAAACTCTGCTGTCACTAACAAGCAATAATAATAGTCTTGTGAAGCAATGCATGGAATGCATGAAAGGGGAGGGTGATGAGCTCAAGTCTCAGTTTCTGGTGGGGAAGATGGTTCCAGATATACAGATTATAGAGGGGTATTTTTCACAGACGTAGGCTAATAACCAATTGTTACATTAGCAAATCGATCTGGCAAAGAATATAACTCAATTCGAAATTGAGTCGATGCGTTAAATGAGAAGCAGAATAAAGAAGACAATGTGTTGCTCATACAGCGACAACGAGCGGTTGTTTTGCTGATCTTTTTCCGTTGTTGTTCGTGTTGTTGCCGTCCCAGACGAGTTGCATCGGTGAGAGAACGATGTGCTCATCGGCGTCGAACTCCATCGCAGGCAGAGGGGGCATCCTCTGCTGATCGGCCGTCGATAGACCATCCACCAACCGCAGACGTCGCTTCACTTCTCCTATCGATCCAGGAGACGCTCTCACCATGCACGCTATCGCTCCCTTGCGTCGGTATCTGTAGCATCAACAACAATGCAGACAAACAGTGATCATTTAATCGACCTGTGCTCATAGAAGAAGAAGAAGAACAAGAACAAGAACAGGAAGAGCAAGAAGAACAAGAAGAACAAGAACGGCACAAGAACAAGAACATGAAGAGCAAGAAGAACGAGGAGAATAAGAACAATTACACGAACAAGAACAACAAGAGCAATAACAAGAGCAGAAACAAGAACAAGAAGAAAAGCAAGAACAGGAACAGGAAGAGCAAGAAGAATAAGAAGGATTGGCTAGAACAATTATAAGAACAAGAACAAAAAGAGCAAAAACAAGTGGAGGAACAGGAACAAGAAAAACAAGAACAAGGGAGCAGAACCTCAAGCAATTCTTCAAAGGTAGACACGGCATAAAAGAAGGTTTTAACATTTGAGGTGATACGCAGACTGACCTGTGGATTGGCCAACTGTCGTGTTTTGAGTAGTTGTCGGTTGCAGGGATTCTGTAGTGATCCTGAAAACACACATGTGTACGCAGTGCATTAATCCCATTACCGTTGCTTATCTATAATTAATAATAAATGGCAAAAAAATTATAATCATGCGCTAATTGATGCGATGAGTATTTTCGAGTGAATTGAGAAGATCTTGCAGTTGGTCCGTTTATATACCCAGAGACCGTCTCTTATAAGCTCATAAGCGTTACGTGTTACGAGACTAGACTGCTGTAACCGATCGTCTGCCGTCAGTGCGGTGTCAAATCATAAACACTGAAGACAAGCGAGCAGACGACTCTGTTTGACTAGAAACCGCTGAACACAGTTTACCGATGTATAACACACATTTTAAAACTTAATGAACAGCTTAAAACTTAATGAACAGCTTAAACTTAAGGAACAGCTTAAAACTTAATGAACAGCTTAAAACTTAATGAAGAGCTTAAAACTTAATGAACAGCTTAAAACTTAATGAACAGCTTAAAACTTAATGAAGAGCTTAAAACTTAATGAACAGCTTAAAGCTTAATGAACAGCTTAAAACTTAATGAACAGCTTAACTTAATGAACAGCTTAAAACTTAATGAAGAGCTTAAAACTTAATGAAGATCTTAAAACTGAATGAACAGCTTAAAACTTAATGAAGAGCTTAAAACTGAATGAACAGCTTAAAACTTAATGAACAGCTTAAAACTTAACGAAGAGCTTAAAGCTTAATGAACAGCTTAAAACTTAATGAACAGCTTAACTTAATGAACAGCTTAAAACTTAATGAAGAGCTTAAAACTGAATGAACAGCTTAACACTTAATGAAGAGCTTAAAGCTTAATGAACAGCTTAAAGCTTAATGAACAGCTTAAAACTTAATGAACAGCTTAAAACTTAATGAACAGCTTAAAGCTTAATGAACAGCTTAAAACTTAATGAACAGCTTAAAACTTAATGAACAGCACTTATTGAACAGCTTAAAACTTAATGAACTACCCCTTCATAATTATGAGATAATTAATCGTAGGCCTAAGCTTTTCTTAATCGTATACTTGTAATCTGAAAACTTCTAAAGCGCCACTCGAAGGTGAAGCGCAGGGCACCAGCTTATTCACGAGCGCTGTACGGCGCTATGCCTTAATTAGCGCGAAGTTTACGGGTTCGACTTTCCTTTAATGAGTCGATCAGTTTGTAAAGATTATGAATATGTTTTTTCGCATTATTATTGTTCAGTTCCATCAATGTTCTGAAACATGTGCATTTGTGCATTTCTTAATTTCACGAAGGACGGTTATTTCAAATAGGACAGTTGCATTGCATGTTGCACAGTCGTAGCCTATTATATTAATATAGGCTACTTGGAGCATCGAAAAACAAACAGGAAAATCTCGTTTTATAAATTATATAAAAGCAACAATAATAATATTATAATAATAAGTTATGCTGTAGCGACGTATAACTACGCTACGGGTCGCTAATATTATTTTATTTAATTTTTGATCGATTATGGGGTTTCAGGGATCTGATATATTTGTTTTATTTCTGTATTTTTGAGCTGCCTTGTGTGACCTATATTTTAATGTTGATTTGCGCTTGACACGGGTCACAGCGACCGCTGACGTAGGCAGCAGTCGTTGCCGTTTCATTAATTAGTATATTTTCACACGCTCTCAGCGATCGTCGGTCGCTGTCTTCAAAGGCCGCGCCGATTGCAGTCGATGAGGGTAATTAAACTTTCGCACGCTCTCTGAGGTGGTCTGATGATCAGAGTGAGCGAGGAATACAGCCAGCCAGACAAGCACAGGCAGGGACACGGATTGAGAAGGAAACACCGTTGGCGTGTGGGTCTGTGTACGTGTGTTTTCTCAAGGTTGAACTGGTGCATTTGATGCCTACGTGATCAGCGGCAGATGGCGCCTTTCAGAAGGAGAGATAGAAGGAGAAAGATAGTGAGCTACAGACAGACGCGGAGATACACAGGAGAGGTCGCACGTGGCAGCTGATTCTTGCCGCCTTGAAACAGCTGCGTTGCTGCTGGGTTTGCGCGCGCGGCTCGCTTGCTGGTCATGCGCAGAAAGGGGGACGCTCTCCTTGTCAGGCAGTAATAAAAGAGCAGCGCGACGCTGAGAGGCTCAGTTGCGCACAGGATCTCAGGGCGGTCGGATGTATTGCGGCGGTTGGTAGTTTTAGGCTCGATCAAGTTGGTGAAGCATGGCCAGGATAAGCGCCTGCTTGCACTAGTTGCGCATACACGGATTCTGTCGGCGATCCATTCTCTCTCGACATGGAGTCGATTAAATAAAAGAGTTTGTTTGTTGCGAGAAATACATCAGCGTCGCTACAAGTTTTGTCTTCGCTCTCGCTTCGGATATATTCCTGGATTACTAATTCAAGGCCTCTCTTCGCCCTGTCACACGGAGTGATTTATCGTGGGCTTCGAATCGTCAGCGTTCTGAAATTGTGTTGCGAAGCGGTTGTTCGTATGGTTGCCTAAGGGCGTCTTTCTCAAACGGCTTGGATAAATAGCCGAAATTGTTGTTCATTGCGAGAAATCAGCATCGGATTTAGCTGATCTTTTCGGGCGTTTCAAACTCGACGCCTTTCTGTGTGTTTCGTCGCATCTCTTGGATATCGTCTTCGTCGCTGTTCTTCGCACACGATCGGCTTTGTCCCTTGTCTTCGGACATAAGGTACGCTTTATTGGGGAATTAATACGATCGGTTATTAAGACATTTTGGGCTGAACTGAAATTGGCTGTGGGACTTGAGAGTCAATCGGGATTTAAGTTAGGCATACTCCGGTTGATAGGTGTTTGCATTGAATTGTTGCATTTGATTTTCATTGAATGTCTTTACAAAGGATAGGAACTGATAATTGAACTTACTGACTTTTATGTTTGATTGCTTTGAGCATAATGGATGTCAATTGAAGATTCAAGTGATTGTGAATAATAAGAAATATTAATTAAACTTCTGACTTTGATCATTGATGGCATTGAATGCAACTGACGTTGAATGAATACTTGATTGATTGTGAGCTCTAAAGATAGAAGTCATTTCTATAGCGCTATGGAGGAATCTAGGCCAGTCACCCCTGCTCAGCCTTCACGGCCCCCTTCTTCTATGGAGGTATTGCTCGAGGCAATACAGACTAATGCTAAGTCAACTCATGATGCTATGACTTCTATACAGTCGTCGTTGCAACTGAATGCCAGAGACACGCAAGAGGCGATTGCCACGGTGGAGTTTAATGTCCTGGCAGTGCAATCAAATGTTAGCGACGCTATTTCCTCAGTGCAATCAAATGTAAGAGAGGAAATCTCTTCTGTAAAATCTTATGTCAGAGATACGCAGGATGCAATCACCTCAGAGCAATTAAATGTCAGGGAAGCGCTGACGGAAGTTGTATCACGAGTGGAAAGGCTAGAGGCATCGCCGGTACCCAAGCCTGCTGTGGATTTGAACCCTGGTTACCTCACCGCTATTACCACTGCGGACGCGCCATACCACTCGACCATCGGCCTGGAGGAAACTTTGGGTGCTAGGCCTAAAAATTTCACGCAACCTGGTATATTGCGAAGAAGTGATAGATTGGCTGGTAGGCCGCCAATTTCATATAGGGAGTACGGTAGTCGAAAAGACTGGCCGCCTTTCCTGGGTTGGGATTCGAACCCAGAAGTCACCTCCTCCTGTCCTCCCTCTATCTCTAGAGCTCGTCCACAGCAGCACGCGGTCCCATCAGGCGAGGATCCGGAAGTGGCGACTCCGGGGAGGCCGATAGGGGCGGGCGTTACAATTGGTCCCAGCCAGTGGGGTCAAATTAGTTCTAGAGATTTTGGCGATGATAGGTTAGAAGAGGAAACTGACTATGCTAGAACAGGCGAAATGGCAATTTCTTTTGAAAGAAGGAAGGAAAGGGAATTTGCGGATATTGTGGATATAATGTCTGATGATGGTAGTGTAGACATTGAAATCAGCAAGATAATGGAATCTAGACCTAAAACTGTTAAAATAATTGATAACAGAATGCATGCAGCACGGCAACCGGAGTTTAGAAATTTTGAAGTGAATAAACCGATCGCTAATAAATTGTCATGGGAGGGGGGTGATAAGGTCAACCCAGTCCCTTTGGCCTCTTCGTCCCTTCCTCTGGTCGAGTATCCTCGACCGGATCCACAATGGAGAATTCAAGCGTCGCTCGCACACGTCGATCAACAAAGAGTGGAAATGGCACCGAGTCGGGTCGACTTTACACAACCAGCGTCGGTAATGCCGACCTATCAGTCAATGCCTGACTGCGTCCTCGACGGTCGTGCAACGTCGACCATGGTTGGTCGAGACTACGCTCGACCCGACCTTCCTCCTGGACCAGCGGCGATGGCAACGGTCGACTGGATGCAACCATACGCTCGTCCCGACCATTCAAACATGCCGTGGAGGTATGCTCCGACCTACACTCCGAGCGCTTTCTACGGTAGCAGCGACAACCGGGTTTGGGTTGACCCGCTTCGCTGTCTCGACCCGCTTCGACCAAGCGACGCCGTCTTTCCTCGGTGGCCAACGGTCGTGGAATCGGCGAGGATGAGTTCATGCCTCGGCGCGCAAAACTTTGGATTCAGCCGTGATGCCGAACTACCGCGATGTCAAGTGGTAATGAAGTCGACACCTCTGGAGAGAAATGAAACGACGGGTGATGATAAAGCGACGTCTGCGGTTGGTGAAACGAAAGCACCGGCGCCTACCAACGTTTCGGTCGGTCCTATCAAAATAGTCCCGACGACCACCGTCGCAACGCAAACGACCGGCGACTGGGAGCTACCGTCGATCAGTTCAAAGGGAACAGTCAAAGAAACTGAACCGACCGCGTCTGCAACAGCTAAAGAGGGCGAGGTTAAACAGACATCGACTTCTCCTCCTAAGCCAACACAATTCCTGAAACTCGGGTCTTTTAGCGGAAAGACGGACGTTGAAACATTCTTACGAAAATTCTCCGTGTGCGCCAGGAATAACAGATGGACGGACGAGGAGAGGTTGAACCAATTAGTAGTCTCATTGGTTGAACCGGCGACTCATTTGCTGAGCGAGTCGAACGCAGATAGCTTGGACACTTGGACGGCTTTGGTACAGCGACTTCGAGAACGATATGGTAACGCTGAACAGCAAGCTTTATTCCAGACGCAGCTAAGCACCAGGAAGCAGAAGATCGACGAAGATATGGGTGTCCTGGTTGACGACATCCGACGTCTCTCCACGCGCGCCCATCCGGGTTCATCGACGGCTCACAGCGAAGCCATTGCTGTCCGAGCATTCGTGGATGCCTTGAGAGATCGGACGCTTGCTCTGAAAATCCGAGAGCGAGAACCGAAATCCCTCGACGAAGCCTACAAGGTAGCAATGCGATTGGACGGCTACCAGAAAGCGGAAGCCGGCGGCCATGAGCAGTATGACCCACGACCAGGACGTATCAACGCTGTTCAAGAAGAAGAAGAATCGGTGGTGGACGCTCTGCTACAACGCATAGAACAGTTGGAAAAGCAAGTAAGACAACCGGTGTCGGCGCCGCAATTCAGAGACAATAATCGCGGGTCGTGGAGAGGTCAGACCGGGTCAAACGGAAATGGTCGGTACCATGCTAACGGAAGTAACTGGCGAAACGACCAACGCTGTTCGATCTGCAATAGAACCGGCCATTGGAGTTCCACGTGCAGATACCGACAACAGACGGAACCGGAAGTCCGTCGATTTCCACGAAGGTGCTACGAGTGTGGTCAAATAACGGACCACATAGCGCGCTTCTGTCCTCTTCGACAACAGCAGCAGGCTTCACCTAGCGACAACCTTGGACAACCTGTGGGCGATGACCACGACAACCCCAGCGTTGGCCGTGTGTTCGCTGTTCGGTCCGCTCCAGCGCCGAGCAGGGACCAGCGGAACGGGCAGAACCAGGAGCGTCGGTCGCGGAGGTCGCCATCATCGTCGAGGAGGCGAGACAGTGGTCGGAACTCACCAAGAGAGGAGCGACGCTGTTTCTACTGTGACGACAGTTCGCACCTTTTGAGGAGCTGTCCGCTTCGCAATGGACCCCCTGAGGACCGGATCTGGAGGATGCTGGGAGAACCGACCGGACTTCGTCCGCCTGAGAACTTGACGTCGGCTGGGTAACTTTGCTGAATGACCGCTTAATTTGCGGCCATTATGAATGCAGAAGCACCTGTAAAACTGTTTTATTTTGATTTTGATGAATACATTTTTAATTTACATGTGGAAGGCTTTGCATGTGTGTGTTACTGTGTAAATAACTGTTTTCTTGCATCGTATGTTGTGCCTTCATATATGTATGGCATAGTATTAATATTTGTATTGCATTACCGACTGTCTGATTAATGTTCGCAATGGTGATATATACTAGTATTGTATTGCATTTGCAATGAAGCGATGGACGATTTTATTATTGCCTTGCTATAGACAGAATTTGGACTGTCATTGCTCTTGCATTGCGCTATATAAATATTAATTTGACATGAAAATAGATTGACTAAAGCTGCATATTTTAATTAAGACCGTTAATAATGATTATGTGAACTTAACCGACCTTTCTTGAGGCTAGGTTAAAATAGTAGGCCTATGTCTCTAAGAAGTGATTCTGAGATGATGCTCGGAGGCGAAATTTGCATTAGGCCTAATTTTAAGAAATTTGCACAGTTAAATTTTAATGCTCCTAATTTCTGTGTATAGAGTTGTTATATGCGTAACTATTGTCATCGCATATATATATAATTGTATAGATGCATAATAATTAAGGCGCTACATAAGTGTTTGGTAGGCCCACATAGCGTTTATGTACATATTAAGTGTATAGATGCATTATTGATGAGGTAAAAGGCGCTAAGTAAATGGTTAATCGACCCATGTAGCACTTGACTGCATCTTGAGGGATTAGGCCTATATATATAGTTTACCTTGGGGTTAAGCATATAGGCTTACTATTCGGAGGTTCGGCAAAATTTTTCGGCATGTTATATATTTTGCATCGATTAAAATTGTAGGCCTAAGAGTTTTAACAATGGAAATACACAGGAGTTATAAGTGATAATTTAGTTATGCTGTGTAATTTTTGCATTAGGCCTAGTTTTGCGGTTTTGCCTGATTCCGCCTGCAATGGAATTATATGGTTAAACTGCGAGGCCTAATAATATTAATTAGGGCTAGAAATAATAATAATAATTAGGATCCTTTTTGTGCATAATGAAAAAGGCTGGCCATTCAATTTCCTATTTGAGCTATAGGCAAAACGTGCCATGTAAGGTTTATCGATAATTCTAGCTTAGAAAGGTTTTGCTAAGTTTTATTGATTGATCTAGTGTTGAGGCCTAATTTGCTGTGCATGGACTAATTTTGGGCCGGGTTAGTATAACTGCCGGTCGTTCCCACGACTTCTACAGCTGCAATTGTAGAGAGAGGGGGAGAACGACGGCGACACAATAAAGGCGATCGCGCTCGTCCTTGGCCCTGATTTATCAGTGCATATAATGTCACTTTGGATGGCCAGATTATTGATTGATTCAACGTAAAGAAGTCAGCGGAAATATAATTTTGTATTGTTACCTAGGAGAGTAATGTAAGTTTTTAATGCATGCTTGGGATACCGATTAATGCATATCATAATTTTATGAGCGCTAATTAGGCCTAATTTTGTGCAGGTCAGCGCGACCTTAGTCGTACGATGCACTTTAACCTACATGTAAAAGGATCATGTTTGTTGCCTAATTCCCACGGGATTTTAAGAGACGCACGCTGTAGATGCATGGCGTGGGAGAATAGTGAGCGGCGATTAATTAGCAATCGTTGTTTCCCAGGCGCGTGGGTGGTCCCGTTAGTCTCCGCTGCACCACTGATAGAATGAAGGAAAGATAATAGGCCTTGATGCTATGCAATGATGCCTAAGGATTTATAGTAGACTAAAGTGGCCTAACTGTTGATTTGCGCTTTAGACTAAGATCTCATATTAAAATCATGATAATCCTTTTAGGCCTAGGATTTTTACGATTATGCAATGTGACTGTTTTGTAACGTTAATTGCAATAATATGTTACGTTAGCCTATGTTTAAATGGCCTATTTTAAGTCTGTGCATAATCGGTTGCATTTTTAATAATTAAGTAGGCCTACTGAAAGATGTTGGGAAGGGAGCGGCTTATTAAGCTGAAGTTAGGCTTGGTCTCTTACGGTAAGCTTTGATGGGGAGCCTACGGATAGTTATAATGAGCATTGGCCTTTGGAGACTTAAGCTGTGTGTGTAGTTTCAGGTAATTTGCTATGATAGCACCGTTGTTAATGGGATTAGAGACTTAGGTTTAACTGCTTAGATGAGTCTTTAAATGTAGACGTTTGCCTACAGTGAAATGCCTAAAGAAGTCTCGATAGTAAAGGCCATGGGTGGCCTATTAATCAGATGACCTGTTGTAAAGGTAACGAAGGTCTAGTGGTTTTTGTGGCTGTCCCGTGGGTTCTTAAGTCAATGCTTGCCGTGGAGGACTTTGTGCTTAACTAAACTCAAGGAGACCTAAATATAGAATTGCTTTTGAGCTTTACTGAACTATTAGCGATGGAGCTATATAATTATAATAATAATAAATGTTTCTTTCGCTTGAACTGACATTTAACGCTAAAATGTGAACTTTGGATGCTTACGTTGAGGACTGTTCGTTGCATATATTTTTAATTCTTGCATTTGAATCATTGATGTAAAAATTGGAGTATGGCCTTACTAACATTTCAGGATCCATTTTTCCAATTAAAGGGATCCTGAAATCAGGGAGGGCCGAGAATAGTGTAGCGACGTATAACTACGCTACGGGTCGCTAATATTATTTTATTTAATTTTTGATCGATTATGGGGTTTCAGGGATCTGATATATTTGTTTTATTTCTGTATTTTTGAGCTGCCTTGTGTGACCTATATTTTAATGTTGATTTGCGCTTGACACGGGTCACAGCGACCGCTGACGTAGGCAGCAGTCGTTGCCGTTTCATTAATTAGTATATTTTCACACGCTCTCAGCGATCGTCGGTCGCTGTCTTCAAAGGCCGCGCCGATTGCAGTCGATGAGGGTAATTAAACTTTCGCACGCTCTCTGAGGTGGTCTGATGATCAGAGTGAGCGAGGAATACAGCCAGCCAGACAAGCACAGGCAGGGACACTGATTGAGAAGGAAACACCGTTGGCGTGTGGGTCTGTGTACGTGTGTTTTCTCAAGGTTGAACTGGTGCATTTGATGCCTACGTGATCAGCGGCAGATGGCGCCTTTCAGAAGGAGAGATAGAAGGAGAAAGATAGTGAGCTACAGACAGACGCGGAGATACACAGGAGAGGTCGCACGTGGCAGCTGATTCTTGCCGCCTTGAAACAGCTGCGTTGCTGCTGGGTTTGCGCGCGCGGCTCGCTTGCTGGTCATGCGCAGAAAGGGGGACGCTCTCCTTGTCAGGCAGTAATAAAAGAGCAGCGCGACGCTGAGAGGCTCAGTTGCGCACAGGATCTCAGGGCGGTCGGATGTATTGCGGCGGTTGGTAGTTTTAGGCTCGATCAAGTTGGTGAAGCATGGCCAGGATAAGCGCCTGCTTGCACTAGTTGCGCATACACGGATTCTGTCGGCGATCCATTCTCTCTCGACATGGAGTCGATTAAATAAAAGAGTTTGTTTGTTGCGAGAAATACATCAGCGTCGCTACAAGTTTTGTCTTCGCTCTCGCTTCGGATATATTCCTGGATTACTAATTCAAGGCCTCTCTTCGCCCTGTCACACGGAGTGATTTATCGTGGGCTTCGAATCGTCAGCGTTCTGAAATTGTGTTGCGAAGCGGTTGTTCGTATGGTTGCCTAAGGGCGTCTTTCTCAAACGGCTTGGATAAATAGCCGAAATTGTTGTTCATTGCGAGAAATCAGCATCGGATTTAGCTGATCTTTTCGGGCGTTTCAAACTCGACGCCTTTCTGTGTGTTTCGTCGCATCTCTTGGATATCGTCTTCGTCGCTGTTCTTCGCACACGATCGGCTTTGTCCCTTGTCTTCGGACATAAGGTACGCTTTATTGGGGAATTAATACGATCGGTTATTAAGACATTTTGGGCTGAACTGAAATTGGCTGTGGGACTTGAGAGTCAATCGGGATTTAAGTTAGGCATACTCCGGTTGATAGGTGTTTGCATTGAATTGTTGCATTTGATTTTCATTGAATGTCTTTACAAAGGATAGGAACTGATAATTGAACTTACTGACTTTTATGTTTGATTGCTTTGAGCATAATGGATGTCAATTGAAGATTCAAGTGATTGTGAATAATAAGAAATATTAATTAAACTTCTGACTTTGATCATTGATGGCATTGAATGCAACTGACGTTGAATGAATACTTGATTGATTGTGAGCTCTAAAGATAGAAGTCATTTCTATAGCGCTATGGAGGAATCTAGGCCAGTCACCCCTGCTCAGCCTTCACGGCCCCCTTCTTCTATGGAGGTATTGCTCGAGGCAATACAGACTAATGCTAAGTCAACTCATGATGCTATGACTTCTATACAGTCGTCGTTGCAACTGAATGCCAGAGACACGCAAGAGGCGATTGCCACGGTGGAGTTTAATGTCCTGGCAGTGCAATCAAATGTTAGCGACGCTATTTCCTCAGTGCAATCAAATGTAAGAGAGGAAATCTCTTCTGTAAAATCTTATGTCAGAGATACGCAGGATGCAATCACCTCAGAGCAATTAAATGTCAGGGAAGCGCTGACGGAAGTTGTATCACGATTGGAAAGGCTAGAGGCATCGCCGGTACCCAAGCCTGCTGTGGATTTGAACCCTGGTTACCTCACCGCTATTACCACTGCGGACGCGCCATACCACTCGACCATCGGCCTGGAGGAAACTTTGGGTGCTAGGCCTAAAAATTTCACGCAACCTGGTATATTGCGAAGAAGTGATAGATTGGCTGGTAGGCCGCCAATTTCATATAGGGAGTACGGTAGTCGAAAAGACTGGCCGCCTTTCCTGGGTTGGGATTCGAACCCAGAAGTCACCTCCTCCTGTCCTCCCTCTATCTCTAGAGCTCGTCCACAGCAGCACGCGGTCCCATCAGGCGAGGATCCGGAAGTGGCGACTCCGGGGAGGCCGATAGGGGCGGGCGTTACAATGCGCTATAAACAGTTGTACCGTAATTTTCGTAAAATGAGTTTTGCAAAATGGCAAGTTCATGCGATCTCTGTGCAAATGATCGAGACTGAGCCAAGGCAGTTGTAGAACGAGGAAGCAAGAGGTCAAGACGGTTGGATTAACAAAGTGGACGATGAAGCTGAGTGAGGACGAAGCATAACATCAGCCAGATAGCTGGAGCAAGACACCGGTAAGCGTTGAGGATCAGAGTAAGGATCTTAAGTTGCATGAGTCAGCATGACTACCAGTGGTGTAGTCCTAAAAAATGAAGTGGGGGACGCCTGGAAATTGAAGTGGGGGGACGCCATGGAAATTGAAGTAGAAACTGTAGCAAAAAGTGCAATCTTGAAAGAATTTTACAAAAAAGTGGGGGGACGGCGTCCCCCCGCGTCCCCGCCCCACTACACCACTGATGACTACTGAAGAACTGGTTGGGTGTAATTTACGCGTAGGCGATTAGAATCGATGCTTGATTCTCAACTTGACAGTAACTGTTCTTCTTCTTCTTGACGTTCTCTGCCCTTAGGCAGGTTCGTATGTCCAATGACGTCACTCTTCTCTGTTCTGTGCCTTTCTTTTAAGTTCACTGTATCCATCCTCTGTCAGCATCCAGTCCAGCAACATTGTTCTTGGTCTACCCCGCATCTTTTGCCCCTCCATTCTTCCCTCAATGATGTCTCTTAGCAGGGTGTCGCTCCTTAAGATTTGTCCTATCCATTTCTTCTGCCGTCCACGTATAGTTCCCATCAGTGATCTGCTTTCTCCCACCAACTGCAAGATTTCCTCGTTTGTTCTTCTCTCAACCCAGCTGATTCTCTCCATTCTGCGCCAGATCCACATCTCGAAGGCCTCTAGTCGTTTTATGTCATCTTGCCGCATTGTCCATGTCTCCGAGCCGTACAGGACAACACTCCACACCAGTGTCTTCACCATTCTCTTCTTCAGCTTCATGTTTAGACTGCCTCTGAGTAGCTCCCCCTTTTGTAGAACGCATCTTTTCCCATAGTAACTGTTATAGAAATCAAAGCTAAAAAGAAATGAGTTAAAACTTAAAAGATGTAATTTGGTCATCAAATGTGAATGAAAACGGTTGCACAGAATCTGATTATTATTCATTTCTGAAGTTCTGACTATATACCGGTGAGTTGCAATTGGCCTATTATAGGCCATAGAGCTAGTCATAGAACAAATGCTGCTGCTGCTGCTGCTGCTGCTGACGATGGTGATGGGTGGTGATGATGATGATAATGATGATGGTGGTGATGGCGAAGGTGATGATGATGGTGATGATGATGATGATGATGGTGGTGGTGATGATGATGGTGGTTGTGATGATGGTGGTGATGACGACGATGATGGTGATGGTAATGGTGATGATGATGGTAATGGTGATAATGATGATGATGGTGATGGTAATGGTGATGGTGATGATGATGATGGTGATATTAATAACAATAACAATGACAATAACAATATAATAATAATTGTCCCGGTGGCTCTAGAGACCCTTGGTCCTATTAATACCAGTGGCTTGGATTTTATCAGAGAGCAACGATTAACTGTAATCACCGGAGACACTAAGGAGACCTGCCACCGTACCTCTTCAGCGCCTCTCTACTATCATTCAGCGCTTTAATGCGGTTGCCTTCAGGGGAACTTTTATCCAGCAAAATCTTGACGAAGAGTAACACCATTCCCATCTCCGGATATTGTTTTGAGCACCTGAGGGATCATAAATACCTCGGGTAAAAAAAAATAATGGTAATAATGAATCAGAGTCTTTACCGGCATTACTTCATCGACGAACTGTTGGTTGCTGTCGTCATATTCGCTGATGTTTTCCATCGTATTTCTCGTCGCACTTCGATCGAATGCGACAGTGGCATTCGCATGCGGAACATTCGGACGATGACTTCTCACCTTAGCTGGAATGTCTCCGAACTCCGACAGGTGAAGGGTCGACAGGCTGTTCGTCTGTGAGTCGTCGTCGTCATCACCTCTGTTGCTCGGTCTCGGCTGATGTACCGGCGGAAGATGCGTCCCATCGTCACGGGAGGTAGTCGTCGTTGTCGTCGCTGTGTTTAGGTCTCTCTTGTAGCGGAAGCTGCCACCTCCTCCTGCCCCTCCTCCGTTCTGCTGTGATCTTCCGGTGTCTGTCTTCGTCTTGTGTTTGCTGCTGACACGATGTCTCTCATCATCCGGTGGTGAGGCGGCGTTCGACTGATCAGAGTCATCCTCGTCAGAGTCCAACTCGTCTTGTCGCTGACGTCGTCCGTCCTTCGCTGGTCCTCGCGTCGCCGCCGGTTCAGGTGATCCGGGTGAAGGAATGACGGTCTTGAAGTCTCGATCGTCTATGGTCGTTCCTGGGTTGAAGTGGTAGGTCCTGCTGGGCCGGGTCCCGAGAGAAGGACCATCAACACCAGACAGGAGATAGGCTTTCTTCTGCGATGACCTCAGATGCGGAAGATGGAATTCATCATCATCGGCGACGTTCTGTCTGAACGATGTACTGGGAGCCAGTGGAATGTCCTTCAGAGAGGACGATCTCGACAGGTTAGTCATCGGAGTGAATTCATCGCCGCGAGGACTTCGCTGTCTGCTCGTCGATGGTGAACGACTGCGATGACGGGGGGACAGGTTGGAGGGCGACCGGCGGGACCCGGACCCCGCGGAGTCCGAGGTGCGACGGGGTCTCGGCGAGAGGTTGTAGGTATCCTCGAGACGAGGCTGGATTCGATTATACCTGTCGTTGTTGTACGTTGGCTGAGGGGAGGATGTGGCGGTGGGACTCGTCCCTCCCCCGTCTCCTCCTCCGCGTCTCCCTGGTCTTGCCGAATTCTTTGGACGCGGACTCTCTCGATAGCCAATGACAGGAGAAGGAGATGAAGGAGGAGATGGGACGGGCGAGGGGTATCTCGATCTCGGCTTAGAATCCTTCAGGTTCGATTCAAACTGCTTCACGGGTTTATCATAGAAAGTCAAGTCCGTTCTCTTGCTCGGGTATTCGGCATTCCTACCCGCTGCTGCCTTGCTTGTCGGAGGTTTCTTTAGAGGTGGAAGACGATGATTCGAGGCTGGGTTGATTCTGTTGAATCTGCCTGGTTCTGGTGATTCCACGCTGAAGTACTTTTCAGGGAAGAACGAGGTTTTCGTGTCGTCGTGATAAGACCTACGCGTTGGATTAACATTGTGTCGAAGGTCCTTGCTTCGCTTCTTTCCGGCAGATTTCAAAATTCCGCCGGTAGATCTGGACGCCGGTCGAAATTTCCGGAAGGGGTTTGTGAATCTGACCTTTCCTCTGGATTCCGGTCGGTTCTCGACCTTTCCAGATTTCGGACTATCTGGTAAAAGCCGCGAATTGGATCGAGCGAATTCCTCCGCCACCTTTCGCTGCAGTTTCTCCTGTCTCTTTGCCTCCTGCTGCCGAAAACTGGACTGGCGATAACGAACGAAGTTGTCGAATTCCTTCCACGAAATTCCCTTTTCCTTTGGGTTCATCCTCTTCCTCCTCTTCCGCCTCCTCCTCCTCAGTTGGTTTCAGAGGAAAAGAATCGAGATTTGTTTCGTACGAATCGTATTCTTCGCTGTGCTTGTGAATTGTTTGTTTTGTTGATAGAACTCAGTTGCTAAAGACTGTTGGCACCGTCCAACCTTTGCCCGGGAGCCATGAGAGACAGCATTCGGTTGTTAGGCGCACACCGTTTCTAAGTGGGTTCTACGCTGCTGGCTCCAACGTACAGCACAACCATTCATCCGAAACAGCAAACGTACCGTATACGCGTTCAAAGGGAAAGGTGCACGCTCATATAATTGAGCATACAATCATGCGCAGCAAAACTTTATGTGTGCGCTTAGGTAGACTATATGTCAATACTAGCCTATTAATATATGTGTACACTGTACAATTTATCTGAAAAGTTGTAAACGGTGGATCTTACAACAGCCTTAGAAGTGACACCATTAGAAGTGACTCCATTTCTTATCAATGCTCCGACACACACGCGGTTAAATAGCAATTGAGCTGCAAATTGACAAATCTACCAAGTATACTAACACGCAATAAGTAGCCTACGTAGGCTAGATCTACACCGATTTAGTTATACATAAACCTACACACATGCATGCAAACATGCATATTGCATACTTCAAAAACATAGGCTTATTTACATACAATGCATGCATAGGCTACCTACGTAATTCATTCATTCATTCACTACAATACATGCATAGGCTACCTACGTAATTCATTCATTCATTCATTACAATACATGCATAGGCTACCTACGTAATTCATTCATTCATTCATTACAATACATGCATAGGCTACCTACGTAATTCATTCATTCATTCATTACAATACATGCATAGGCTACCTACGTAATTCATTCATTCATTCATTACAATACATGCATAGGCTACCTACGTAATTCATTCATTCATTCATTACAATACATGCATAGGCTACCTACGTAATTCATTCATTCATTCATTCTATGAACTTATATAGCGGCCCTTCAAGAAGAAGCCCGCTCAGAAGCACTCCCAGTTTAGCCACGGCAAAGGAAGAAAGACTTGAGAGATTTCTAAACAAATTTTGATTGGTCAGATGTAATAAACGCAGCGACCCTCTGTCTTGAAGCAAGGGCGGATCCAGGGGGGGGCCAATCCGGCCATGGCCCCCCCATTTCAAATCACCATGGGACGTGGCCCCCCCCCCATCCATGGTGGAGCAAAAAAAATTCAGGGTGTGAGTCATGCACAGGAGAATTAATGTATAAATGTAATTAAAACCTATAATAAAAATACTGTGTAAATGTAATTAAAATCCAATCTAAGTCTCTCACGCAATTGCATTGTCTTTATATAAAGCATCGAAATGAAACAATCTTTCAACAGTATCCAACTATGATTTATGGCATGGAATGTATGTTATTCGCGAAGCAGGACGTTTTGGCGCCGCCGTTTTGGCGCCGGACTTTTTGGCGCCGCCGTTTTGGCACCGCCGTTTTGGCGCCGGACGTTTTGGCGCCGGAATTTTTTTCTCCCTCATTCTAAAGTATACAAATTATCAAATTGTAGGTAATTTTAGGCGGTTCATTTACGCACATTTTGAGTTAAATTTTGTGATGATATTCCACGCCGTTCAAAAGTTATTCCCGAAATAGCTCAGAATGTATGTTCGACGTACACTCCTCACTTGATCTGAAAGGGTCAAAGCTGGTTTTTATTCGTATTAGGTAATACCACAATTAAATTTCATTGGAGCTGGATTGCTGAAAATGTTCTTCCTTAAACTGGGGTTGCATTGATGAACAATCCAACTCCGATTTAAGCAAAAGTATGTTTGTCTGTGTTCAAAAATCTGATGTTAAGTATTTTTTGTCGAAATGTAATAAAACTTCCTTAATTGTTATATGGTATGGCAGTGAGTAGGCCTATAGTCAATGTGGTCACATGATGTACATGTAGTTAAGCTTTTGAATAATAATTGTTGCAATCGTATCTGGAATTCAATAAAATCAGAAAACTGCCGCTATATTAGAACATTAGCCGGGTACCCGGCAGGGCTTTTTTAACGTGCAGCTATACACAAAATGTGCATTTGTAATCGAATTTGTGCATTTGTAGAAGCACTTACGTACAGTTAAAACTAGCCAAAATATCATTGTCCTCCCTTTAGAAGTAATTTACCATTGGTTCGAATTGTTCATTATTGCAATTATAATAAAAAGGTGTCCCACTGCAAATGTGTGCCAACACTAAAGAAGGTGTGCAATTGCCAATTTTTGCCAACACTAAAGAAGGTGTGCTATGGCCAATTTTTGCCAACACTAAAGAAGGTGTGCTATGGCCAATTTTTGCCAACACTAAAGAAGGTGTGCTATGGCCAATTTTTGCCAACACTAAAGAAGGTGTGCAATTGCCAATTTTTGCCAACACTAAAGAAGGTGTGCTATGGCCAATTTTTGCCAACACTAAAGAAGGTGTGCAATTGCCAATTTTTGCCAACACTAAAGAAGGTGTGTAATTGCCAATTTTTGCGAAACCTAAACAAATCCAATGGTTCGAATTGTTCATTATTGCAATTATAATAAAAAGGTGTCCCACTGCAAATGTGTGCCAACACTAAAGAAGGTGTGCAATTGCCAATTTTTGCCAACACTAAAGAAGGTGTGTAATTGCCAATTTTTGCGAAACCTAAACAAATCCAATGGTTCGAATTGTTAATTATTGCAATTATAATAAAAAGGTGTCCCACTGCAAATGTGTGCCAACACTAAAGAAGGTGTGCAATTGCACAACTTTTTTGTACAACAGCAGTGTGCTTTAAAGCATCATTATTTTACTTGCACACCTTTATATTACAATTGCAATAATGAACAATTCGAACCAATGGATTTGTTTAGGTTTCTAAAAAATTGGCAATTACACACCTTTTTTAGTGTTGGCAAAAATTGGCAATTGCACACCTTCTTTACTGTTGGCACACATTTGCAGTGGGACACCTTTATATTATAATTGAAATAATGAACAATTCGAACCAATGGATTTCTTTAGGTTTCTAAAAAATTGGCCATAGCACATCTTCTTTAGTGTTGGCAGAAATTGGCAATTGCACACCTTCTTTACTGTTGGCACACATTTGCAGTGGGACACCTTTATATTACAATTGCAATAATGAACAATTCGAACCAATGGATTTGTTTAGGTTTCTAAAAAATTGGCAATTACACACCTTTTTAAGTGTTGGCAAAAATTGGCATTTGCACACCTTCTTTAGTGTTGGCAGAAATTGGCAATTGGACACCTTCTTTAGTGTTGGCAAAAATTGGCAATTGCACACCTTCTTTAGTGTTGGCAGACATTTGCAGTTGCACACCTTTTTATTATAATTGCAATTATGGACATTTCAAAACAATGGACTTTTTAAAAGAACTGTCGCTTTTGTCTTTAATACACCATATTCATTGTTGTCACTAAAGTCTGTATTTCCTCGATCTATCGTGCTAAAATCTTATGTCATCTTAAAGTTCTTATTTCTATACTAAGCTAAATAGGCCCAGTCTTAGCGGGACTTTCTCTCTTTGGCGGGCCAGTTTTTTCAATCATTCGATGTGACATCCTCTGCTTTGATCGCTTGTACTTTATTAGTCTGCTACCTCACATGTCTTATAATTTGTTATTAAATAAAGCATTTGTTTAAAAAATCCAGCTTCTATTTCACCGGCAAAAAAATCTCCTTTCAGCTTCAATTGTTCAAGCAAACGGCGGCGCCAAAAAGTCACGTACCGGAAGTATTTTATTTATTCTAGTCTTAAAAAGTCATCAGTTTTTGGGATGCTAAATTGAACACCTTTTTTGAAACTTTCGCACGGGAGACTAAAAAGTCATCACTCCTTTTAGACGAAAAATTAAACACCTTTTTTAAGATTTCGCAGGGATTACTACAACAAGTCATCAGTTTTTTGGGATGCGTAATTAAACACCTTTTTTGAAAATTTCGCATGGATGAATAAAAAGTCTTCACTCTTTTTAGACGAAAAATTAAACACCTTTTTTAAGATTTCGCACGGATGACCAAAAAATTTCATCAGTGTTTTGGGAAGGAAAATTGAACACCCTTTTTGAAGATTTCCGGCGGATTACTTAAAAAAGAACATCTAGTTTTCGGGAAAGAAGTTTTTAAGTAAAGTCTATATTTATTGAGACCTTATGGCACTCTTACAAGCACTGAAAAGTACAGCTAATTTGTTAAGATAACAGCTTAAAATGCTACCATTGCAATGTGAAAATTCAAAAAGTTTCTGGTGGGGAGGGGCATATCCCCTCCCCACACCCCTCCCCTACCACTATCGGCGCTGCGCGCCTCATGATTGTCTTCAGACGGTCAATTATCTACCCCTCCGAAAACCTCAATTCCCCCAGAGGTGGGGGCTAAATTAAACTCTGGTTTCGGCCAAAAACCACTAAAAAAGTTCATCAGATTTTTCGGCGAAAGATCAACGAAAAAATTTCCGACCCCAGCCCAAAAATTTTTTGGCCCCCCCCTTCGAAAATTCCTGGATCCGCCCTTGTCTTGAAGTGAAGAGAGTTCATCCGAGATGGACGGCCATATATATATGTGTATGTATATAACTATATATACATATATATATATGTATACAGATATATATATATATGTATATATATATGTGTATATATATGTATATATACAACCGAGAAAGGTCGGCGATGTCTGCGGCTAACAAGAGAGCCCGTGAAACTAGGAGCATCTCCTTCATAGCAGAGCGACTCAGCGAAGAGCGCGGTGCGGTTGAGCAGATATGGAACGCAACGAAGGTTTCTAACTTGCAAAGGTAAACGACACAACAGCAAAGTACAATTTAACGCTTAACTAATAAACGTAACTAATTGCAACGATATTCAACCAAGTAAACGTTCGTTTACTTCTCGATCATGGTTCGCGATTTATGTTGCTTCATTTTGATTTCTCACTTCTGCCTTTTATCAATGTTTGTTGAAACGGCAAAGTTTAGTGAAGGCCACCATAATGCATGTAGGCCTAGTGATTGTAGGCCCTATTATATAAAAATTAAGTCGATAATTTGGTGTCCCTAGCTAGCGAGATTTTTCTCTTTTAGGGACTCATTTTTGTGACAGAGTTGAAATGCCGTGTAAACCTGATTTGTTAAATTTGATTATTTAACAATAGACCATTTTCATTGATTCATATGAAATATAGTCGTAGCATTTCTTTGGATAGGCCTCCCCATACCCAGTAGCATACCCAGTTTTTCACCCACCTGGGCCAACTATATGGACCGACAATTCCGTGTAAGACCCATGCATAGGGAGCCATATTGTTCCCATCAAAAGCATTTGAGAAGCTATCTGGGTACAGCCAGGGCCTAAAGTGTGGCTGGACGGTCATGGACGGCGTCCATGCACTTATTTTAAAACCTGAACGCCGTCCTGTCACTTATTCGCCAGCACAGACTGAAAAGATAAGGTGCGTCCAGGTACTTCTTTTGGAAAGGTAAGGGGCGTCCAGGCACTTATTTTTCCACACTTTTAGCACTGGGTACAGCCAGAGCCTTCTATTACTGTGAAATAAAAGGCTCTGGGTACAGCCAGGCAAAGAGCGCTGGAAAAAAGAGACGCGTATATTCACTTATTGGTCTAACACTGTCGATGATCAGCACGTGATCAGCTTTCCCATTCTGAGAAGCGAGATCATTGAAATGACGGCGGAAGCGATTATCTGCTTTATTGTTTTTTTCCAACGTCATTGTTTTGTTGATTATAGCATATTATCATTATTTTGTGCTTTTGTCGACAACAGATGAAGCGTTGGGAAAATTAGCGTCGTGCGTTGTTGGCGGGCGCAGATCAGAGGATTTATTGGGGGGATTAATTGTCGTAATTGTTTTGTGAAAACATCGTTCACACGACCTCAATAATTCCACTCTAAGTAGCGCCAGCGTTCGATTGATTATTGTAATTCAACGGTCATTATAGCTTCCGACGACCAATTCAAGTCGGTAAATATTTATTTTTGGACGAGCTTATTTTGTCAACTGTCATGAAATCGGTCTCTGTCTGTCTGTCTCTGTCTATCTGTCTGTCTCTGTCTGTCTGTCTCTGTCTATCTGTCTGTCTCTGTCTGGCTGTCTGTCTGTCTGCCTGTCTCTGTATGTCTCTCTATTTGTCAGTCTTTCTCTCTGCCTGTCCGTCTGTCTCCATTTTTCTCTGTCCATATCTCCATGTGTCTGTCCATCTGTCTGTCTGTCTTTGTCCGACTCTCTCTGTGTGTCTCTCTCCAACTCTAATGCATGCGTTCATCCACCCTGTCCGTCCGTCTGTTTGTCTTTTTTGTCTTGTCTTTGTAGCCTAATCAGTTGGATAACCTGCGCAGTTTTTGATGGGAATGCCATGCATGGGTCGTGCCATTCTGAGAATCGTAAACGTAGTCGTAATCCTCACATTTCTAAAGCGCTACATATTTGGAAGGCTAAGCATAGGTTGCAGCAGCAGAATGTTAATGAGTATGTCAGTCTATACCATGGAGCGGTTCCCAACCCGTGGCCCTCGGGCCAAAAGTGGCCCGCCTGGCCTACAAAAATGGCCCGCAGCATCTCAATGAATTAAGAAAAATATATGTAAAAATTGACAATTTGGACATGCTATAGAATATATAATTCTTTTCTAATACAAATTATTTTATTTGGACGTTAATAAATCGCATCAAACATTCTATTTTGATTAAGTTATAACAATTTTATATGCCTGTAGTTAATCAAATTTTAGCCTAGTGGCCCCTAACGTCCTTCAGCTAAGAAAAAGTGGCCCTCGTGTCCTCCAACTTCGAAAAAGTGGCCCGACAGTCAAACAAGTTTGGGAACCACGTACTGGTCTATACCGTACAGTCAGCGCCACATATATAGTGCTTAACGGATAAGTGCATGATTCGCTTATGTGCATGGTAACTGATCGAGTTACTG
>OX457052.1:2909655-2959655 GCA_949752735.1 Lumbricus terrestris
ATTGCACCTGCGAGATTTTACAGTATTGGAATCTGATATTATGCCTATACATGCAATTGCATTTTGCATGGCTTAACACTACACTGTACATTGACACCAACCGCAGGATTGGCGTATAAATAAGAGTGTTCACACTGCGCTTTTCCACAGCGCACTTCATCGTACAATCTATAAGTCTATGCAAAATGCCGATGGGAATCTAATTTGGTCATTGCCATTTTTGTGGCTTTGGCATAAATTATTTAGCATGGGTGCAGGCGAAAGAATTGAAGTCACATGCACCAGAAAACATAAAGTGTAAGACTATTTAACAAAATATTATCATAATTTTTATTGGTCAATTGTTCATTAAACAGTTATCAGACTTATAAGATTTAGAATAGGATAATCTGATCGATTCTAAATAAGTGCGCGCTGTTGTAAGCTTGGATGTTTCTGCATAACGACGGCATCGTCCTGATTATTTATACTCCGTAATATAGGTCTACATTTTTTTTATACAAGGCACAATAAAAAATAACGTTTGGTCGTGTTTGGTCGAATCGTGCGGTTGCATCTTCATGAGGTAGCATTCTCAAGAGATTGCATTCTCAAGAGATTGCATTCTCAAGAGATTGCATTCTCAAGAGGTAGCATTCTCAAAAGATTGCATTCTCAAGACATTGCATTCTCAAGAGATTGCATTCTCAAGAGATTGCATTCTCAAGAGGTTGAACTCTCAAGAGATTGCATTCTCAAGAGGTTGCATCCTCAAGAGTAGGCCATAGCATGCTCAGGAGGTTGCATCGTCAAGAGGTTGCATCGTCAAGAGGTTGCATCGTCAAGAGGTTGCATCGTCAAGAGGTTGCATTCTCAAGAGTAGGCCATAGCATGCTCAGGAGGTTGCATCGTCAAGACGTTGCATCGTCAAGACGTTGCATCTTCATGAGGTAGCAGGAGGGTGAGGTTCGGCGTGACTAACAGGAGAAGCAGAAGGAGGCGCAGAGGGTGCATGAGCATTTGTCGGAAGTTGACTGTTGTTGCTCATCGCCTTAGCAATTGGACCAATCGTCTGTCGTCTCAATGACGTCATTGTGGCTGTTACATCGTCCATCGACTGGAGGGAGGCGTTGGATGATGGAGCAGAGGGACGGAGCAACTTCGCGTTCCATGGATTGGGAGCAGATGGAGTGGGATGAAAAGGATGATCGGTGGGTGGGAGGACGAGGCGAGGCAGCAAGTGGGCAGCGAAGGGTGCTGGAGGCCAGAGCAGCGGCAGAAGACCGGAAGCAACGACGCTCAGGCGTTTAGGAAGGAGGCGAGGCGCCGTAGATGGATGGAATAGTGGACTGAGTGAAGGATGGATGGGACCACTACGTCCTGGAAGAAACGGATTCTGTTTTCCATGGCGAATGAATTGACTGCTGCGGTCGATGATGTTACCATCAGTTCCACTTCTTCCTCCGATTCGCCTTCTCTTGAAGAATCGGATGGCGTCGGTGCCAACACACGCTCCATCATCATCATCATCGTCATCGTCGTCATCCCTCATCTGCTGCTGCTGCTGCTGCTTCAGATGCTGGTCTTCGTCTCGGATGCGGTGGTGGCTGCTGTAGGGCGATCGGTCATCGTCAACGTGGAGATGGAGAGGGAGAGGGAGAGGGCTGAGAGGGGGGTCGTCGATCGTCCAGTAGTTTCCCTTTCCAGGGTCGTTGTGATGACGAGGGACCTTGACGAAGCACTTGTTGAGGCTGAGGTTGTGTCTGATGGAGTTCTGCCAACCGTGACGATTCGACCGATAGTATGGAAAGTGATGAACGATAAACTCGTAGATCTCGTGCAGCGTCAGTCGCTTCCTTGGGCTGCTGCGTATGGCCATCATGATCAGAGTGTTGTAACTGAACGCTGGCTTATCGGCTGATGCCGCCGCAGCTGCAGCAACTGGTGCCTCTCTCAGACAACAGTCGCTAATCGCTTTGACCTTCACCTCCGTCGAGAAACCAGAAGACAATTGGCTGCGATGACCATCGGAGGATTTCAGGTCGGCAGCTGCCAACGAAGTTGAATGGAGCGATGGAAATGCTCCTCTGCATGGGATATGACGTTCTCTGGGTTGTGGTGAGTAACTGTTGTAAGCATTGGATGCAGTCTTACGATTTGTCGCTTCTTCATTGTCGTTATTATTATTGTTCAGATCGGTGGTTTTGTGATAGAATTTCGTTGCATTGATTTCACAGACTGAGTTTTGTTGATGACGAGAGAAGACCGACGTCATACGTCCACATTCGTTGAATGATGACGTCATCGTCTCATTTGCATGAAATGCCCCGTGCGCATGCGCAGTGGAACGCTCGTTGTCTCTTTCGCAAAGAATGCAGCGCACATGTGCGTTCTTGACTGCGATGCTTTCTACGCTTCGAATCAGACTCTTCTCAAGTGATACTGTTGCTGTTGTTGTTGTTGTTGTTGTTGTTGTTGAAGATGATGATGATGATGACGACGACGACGACATGGAGGATATTCCTGCATCATCGGAATTTGTAGTGTTATTTCTCACAACACTATCTTTACGGTCCTCACTGACACCACTATCACCAACACAACCACCACAACCATCATCACCCCCAACACCACCAACACCCTCACCACCACCAACACCCTCACCACCATCAGTCACGAGATGAGGATGGTGTTGAGGAAATGAAAGAAACGAACCTTTTGCATCGGAATCGGTCGCCTCCCGAGGATGGAGACCAAGGATTCTGTTGATGCTGAACGAAACAATGGAATCCATTGAATACGGTTGGATGGATGGTTGGATGGATGGATGGATGGAAGACGAACGAGGACAGTAGCGAGAAGCAATGTCTAGAGAAGCGAACGTAGACATTCACTCAGACGCACATCCACTGTGACAAAGACGAGTCCATCTGTATATATCTGTCTATGCATCGAAAGTGCATCGAAAGTGTCACCAAGACTCAATAGATGCGATCGACTCTCGCCACCTCAGTTGAACTCCGTTGTAATTATATAATACGGACACCGGTAGAGTCCGTATACGACTATAATAATACTTATATGCTTGACGTACATTCTACGACTGACTGAATCATTGTCTGCGACTGCAATGAGGTCTAATACTCTCATGCGGATTAGAATTCATTCTAGCAACTGATCATTCTGTTGCCACCAATGCCTTCCACGTCCACCAATTGAGATCCAACCGATCGACCAATGGACCGACCGATGGATCCACTGCATGTCTGACCTGACCTAGTTAATTCATTTGACTCGACCTAATTATTAGACCAGCAACCAATCATTCGTAACTTTTTGGCAGCAGCAGCCTACATTGCAATGCATGTGTACATGACCCCCATAGCAGAAACTATATGGGAAGTGGTAAGGCCACGAGCAGGCTTATACCCGTCGGTACATCTATTCTATGGGCCTCAAAATGGGCTGTAGGTCTGTATGGAATGGAATATTTGGTCTTATATATATATATATATATATATACTAGCTGAATCACCCGGCGTTGCCCGGGAAATTTCGGTTTTTAGTTCCCAGCCACGCCTGACCCCGCTCCCGCCACGCCTGACCCCGCTCCCACGCCACCCTTCTCACTTCGCCTTCCATCGGTCCCAACCCGTTCCGACCCTGGGGAGCCCGGCGTTGCCCGTGAAATTTAGTTTTTCAGTCCAACCCAGTTACAACCCGTCCGCATTTGTGCGAAACCGCGTCCTAAAAGATCTGACCTCGGCGAAAAATGAGGTTATGAATCTATTGGTTCGTTGAAAATCGATCGGCGAAAATTATTGCGTCTTAAATGCCTACATACGACATGGTTAAGATTAATTAAGATTAATATTAATTAACGGCATAAAGCTCTGAAAGAATAAGCCCGGCCATGACGTCATTAATGTATTGGTTTGAATCATCAATATATCATCGGTGGTTTCAGTGTAAGCAAATGGCATGTTAATAAAGACAGGCGATCAACGTGCATAGCTTTCGAATCGCGTCTGAAGTTAAAATGTTAACAGCACGGGCTATAAAATTAATTGACAGCTGAAAATAGTGGCGTTTAACTCCAAATGTGGGTAAGAATCGATTGCAAATTTTTTTTTTAAACGAATCGCTGTAATTTCCGAGTAGGCATCCGGACAAAATTCATTGCCACACACACAGAAGGACAAACTTTGAGCTTTATATTATAGATATAGGTCTATGCATCGACGCAGGGCTGTTTTAAAGGAATTTTTAGAACTGCACAATTCCTTCTTTTCCCTCGATCCCATCCTCCATGGCAAATTACTTCCAATCGGAGGACAATGACCATTTTTCGCTAGTTTTAACTGTACAGAAGTACTTCTACAACTGCACGAATCCATTTAGAACTGCACATTTTGTGTACAACTGCACGTTAAAAAAAGCCCTGCATCAACGTATATTGACTCCATGCATGCTGTCATGGTCTCTGCTCCCGATCTGTAAAGACTCACGTAGCCCCGGGCGAGTATAGGTTTAGTCCGATGATCCTTAGGCGCACTTGTAGCGGCATGGCCGTGTTAAGGCGCCATATAACGGTTTGTCAGTTAGCGATTGACCGTCGGTGAACTTTGGCGAACGATGGACCATAGGCCTAATATTATTATAAGTTTCAGTAATTAAGACAGAGAGCGGGATATGACCAGTCAACGTGCAAAGTGTCATAGACTAGGCCTATACATGCTAGACTGGTCTGCAAGCTGCGGACTACTGCAAAGGTCTATTGGATCAGAACTTCGGTTCCTTCTTACTTACTTACCTACTTTAGTACATAGATAGGTCTACGATGGCATGGCGACGGTCGAGAACAGTCAGAAAGATACGACACAGAATTATTTTATAGATCAAAATAATATAATTGAAGAAATAATTGTCAGTTTATCGCAAAGACCTCTTAGTGAGGGATGTTCGTCATCGCATAATTATACCTGCAGAAATCTGTTTCACTTTCAGTATCATAATTATTATTATAACGAAGAGTTTTTGTGCTGCAGGTGGAATAAGCGTCCGCCTCGTTGTCGCTTGAGTGAAGGTTGTCCTTCTCTTGAGGTTGCGTTTCGATGGCCCGCTGCGATCTGGCAGCTCTGCATGGCTCCATGTACACGTAGTCCACCACAATACCTCTTACCATCTCGCCCCTTCTTCCCCTTCTCATCCCTCGGCTCAACAACGCACAACACATAAATAAAAGATAAATTTAAAATTAATAATAGTAGGCTTGCGGGATATCTGGCCTAATCCACGCCAGGGGCCCTCCTGCCTTTGCGAGGAGCTTACGGGGTTTTACACCACGGCAGAGGCCCGGCAGGTACTAATACAAATAAACCACAAACATACAACAACAAAACCAACACAGAGCCACACAACCGTCACTTCTCTCAATCCCCTCAGGCCAATCCTCTCAGGCAGCAATGTAGCGGTTTCTAAAGCAACACAAAAAACCCAGCTATGATAATTCATTATGACAGATTAATTATAGGAAGGAATTAAGTGCAAGAATTATCCTGCTGGGGTGTCCCTCATTTCTTGACTAATAATTGATCTAACTAGGTAGCTTAGCCGTAGCTAGGCCTATTATGTAAGCCAGCGACCAAGCTTCATGAGCTTGTATTTATGTTAAGGAGCTAAAAGAAGGATTAAAGGTCGATCACTATTGCAAATGAAAAAGAAAGGCTGTGGGTGTGTGTTGGTTGAGCGAGTGAATGTCGAATCGGACACCTCTAAAAAGAACAAATCATATTCTTCCCTCTTGCGTCTTGATCGATGCACGTCCTCCAGGAAAAGTTAAAGACGTATTTCTCTTTCAGAATTTCTCTTTTAAATTACAGTAGACTATAATTATATCTTGTCCTCAATTACCGCTTTCGAAAAGATAGGCCTAATATCTATGACAACGATGTTAAGTGATTAGTCTATAGTCTTTCTTTTGGATCATATCATGATCAATGTAATAATTATTTATCTAACACAAAAACCTAATCTAGAGCAACGATCTTTTAGTACGCGACGCTTACCAGATACGCAGTGGACCGTGGAGGAAATTTCGTCGTCCCTTCCAGAGCAGGTACAGCTGCTGACCAGGCTCTCCTCATAATTGCCTCCTTTATGCTCCGTTATCCAGGTTGGATCCGACTCAATTTCCTTCGATTATCTTTCTTGGTTGGGCGTCGGTCTTCATTTTGGATTTCTCTCCTCAAATCGGTCTTCCATCCTCAAGCAATCGATTTCATAATTAGGTCGTTCGATCTTTATCCCGATCCTGTGACAGAGTTTCAAATCGTTGATGCGCGCATGAATTGATCAATGGATGCATAAATGGTCAGATGAATGGATGAATTGATCAATGGATGTATAAATGGTCAGATGAATGGATGAATTGATCAATGGATGTATAAATGGTCAGATGAATGGATGAATTGATCAATGGATGTATAAATGGTCAGATGAATGGATGAATTGATCAATGGATGTAGGCCTATAAATGGTCGGATGAATGGATGGCCAGAAGAATTGATGAGTGTCTGAACAAACAGATGAACTACTAAGATGAATGGATGAATATATGGATAGATGGATGAACAAATGAATAAATACATAGGTGAAAGGCTGCATGGATGAATGGATAGTCTAACCTACCTTCACACAATTTCAAATTTCTTTTATGATGACTTTTTGCTCGAAGTAGGCCTAACATCTGCTGCTTTTGATCTTTCTATAATAATACTGGTGAATAATAGGCTATGTCTTCAAATGGTTTAGGCTACCTCATCGAATTTCAACTTCTATTTAGTCTAATCTCATCGACAATTTCCATAAGGGGTCATTGCATAATTACGTAACGCTGAAAATGACCGTTTTCGACCCACCCACCCTGTAACGCTTCGTAACGTTGCCCTTGACCCACCCACCCACCCTCCCCAGCGTTACGTAACGATTGTTACGAAAAATCAGTTCAGATTTAGGTCTAGGCCTATTATTGGCCTATGTGAGCGCGTAAATAGGTCTATAATTCATATTTTCATAGTAAATTTAATATACATGTATAGCCTAGTGGGCCTATGTGAATTAAGCTTATAGGCTAATTTGACAGTAAGTTAGGCCTACAATATAGGCCTACGTAAGGTTTTATTTATATAAGTGACAGTCATGTTTGAAATGCATCAAGAGTAAATTTACGCACTGCTGAAAAATTTCACCGACTAAATTGCTCGTTAATAATTAATCAAAATTAAGATGAACTAATTATTTGCTTAGTCTAGGCAATTTGATAATTATTAATAGAAGTATTGCGGAGTTCTGTTGAGCATCAATTTTGAATGTCTGAGATTCGTGTCCACTAAGTAAAATATTCTTCAAAGTGGTTCTTCGATGTCAGGAATCCAAGGGGAATTAGGCCTACCACGTTGTTCCGTTGGTAAAACTATCACGGATCTAAACAATTTGAACAGTGGTTTCCGGTTTGCACAAACGGGAGAATAGCCTAGATAATTTTGACCTCGCATGTAGGCCTAATTGGTGTCTGCTGCCGTATCTTTTAAAGATATATAGGTCTACTTCGGTTACGTTTTAAATCAATGTCACGAAATTTAAACTTCGATCATACCATGTCTGAAGTCTGAACTGTCATTCGATGGTAATTTAACACGCATTAATTTTTTTCATGGCGTTACGTAACGTTCAGCTACCCCCATCCACCCACCCACGTAACGTTTCGTAACGTTTTCAATTACCCCACCCACCCACCCTCGAGCGTTACGTAATTATGCAATGACCCCTAACATTTTTCAAAATGTCTCGCCATTAAGCCTACGTCTGACCTCTTCCAAGTCGTTTTTCCAGTGAAGTTCGTTCCTATGGCGCGAAAAATGACGTCGGAGCAATAATCGCTAGATGACGCCTGTATTAAATTTACGTCACGAGTATTGTGGTTGATTCGCATAATTTTTTATTGCCTTATTCATTTTCCTACAGGTTGCAAAAGATAGCCTATTTTACTACTATAAGTAAGTGAGTAAGTAAGTAAGTAAGTAAGTGAGTATTTTCTGTATTACTCCAGTTACAAACGCACAATGGGAACATATAGAACATCGTTATAATAATTATATCAAAGTAATAATTGGTGCGGTAATAAAACGTACAAATTAAGCCACAAATTGAATAAAACTACTAAAATATTGCTATCGTAGTAGGCCTATGTTGCTATAGGCCTTGGTCTCGCCCACACACAGTAATCAAAAGCAACGTATAGCCTACCTGAAACGCAAATCAAATTTCAATGCACCTTTATCTCAAGCCGCTCTGCTTCTCACTCTTCAGACAATTTCCATTTAAAACTGCATAATATTAAGCTTATAGTCCGACCAATTCAAGAGATCGTTAACCTCATCCGTATATTCCGATCGATACCTTCCAATAACTCCATAGCCTAATCATATAGGCCTAATCCTTACCCTTAGGGGCTTAGCCAATCTTAGCCGCATATATATATACTCTTACCTACTTAATTAGGCCTATTATTTTCGAAAGCGTCTGATAACGTTCTCTTCAGATATCGGGTAGGCCTACTTGTGGAAAGTTGCAGAAACCGCTTCATCTTTCCGGATCAAGAATATTAATAGTCTCCTGAAAATGTTCAATCTCATCTCCTGAGGAATTCTACTTAGCTCTGCAGTCAGAAATGATAAGAGAAATAATTAGTCCTATAATAATTCTAGCGATGATCTTTACAATAATTATTATTTCTTACGACGTCTCGATCATATCACGAATTAGCGGTGGAACGCCAAAGAAACGGATGGATAGATTTCTGAACCGAACGTTTTTACGAGACGTATAGCTTTCGAAAGCAGAAGAAAGAAAGAGAACATGACTGACGGTGGAAAAGGAAGAGGTGGATCGATGAAGCAAATGAGTGCATGAGCGTCCCCAGGAAAAAGTTTTGTACGGGGGCAGGGGGGCATGAGTTTAAATTGTTGGCATGCTCTTAAATGAAATCAATCGATCAGCGCTCACTAAGCTTATACCCAAGGTGAGAATTGCCAGGGGTTAGAGGTTTCAGCCCCCTGCAGTTTTTTCTAGAGCCCCATAGTAAAGTCTGTTTTTCACACCCCAATTCCAAGTGGATCATAGTCCAACTCAGCCCCCAAAGTTTTCCACAATTCTCACACTGATTATACCTTTAATACCACGAGTAGGGGAGACCGGATTTAGTTGCAACAAATTTCCTATTTTCCTGTCTCATAGGGCCTATATTTATTTTTTGGACCTAGGCCTACATACAAAGGTATGATGCAATATGCAGAGCCGCTGTGGCAGACTCGACCCTGATCTGTGCTCGTCTCTTCGATGAAAATCCAGGGGACCAAAATGCTCCCAATGGCAATGGTCGACCTACAGACTCCATGCATTTTCCATTGGGCGGACGTTATTTCAGACTGAAAATGAAATATAGGCCTATGCTCAAACGAACGAACTCGTGAGAGTCGTGACAACAACAAGTATTATAGGCCTAGGCTAAATAACGGACGAAAAGGTATATATTTATTTATTTATGTATACCCATATGGGACATATTTTATATCCTTTGTCTGTCTGACATTCTTTTATGGTTGCCTATCAAGGGACAGTTAAATAATTATTATAGGTTCTGAAGCGCATGCAAACAAATAGGCCACTTGTCAGTTGAAGGTTATAACTATATATATAATTAGGACTAATAGTTTCTGAAAAGCCAAGTAGTCTATATACGCACTCAGGTCGGAAATATGTGAGGAGATAGAACCATAATAAGGACGCTCTATAATTTCAAAGTGTGGACATGGCACCCAACAGTGAGAGACAAGTGTTGACGCTCTTGTTCTTTAGAGTGATTGCATAATAATAACTCGTATGCGTCACACGATATCCCGAAGGATATCGAGCGAGTCGAGCCTGTCTTCAAATCGAGCCACCATTTTAGATGACGAATAGCAGCAAAGATTTCCTCCTTCAGCATTTCTTTATTAATTCCTTACATAATAGATCTGAGAGCATTGACTATTTTAGGTTATAGCCAAGACAGTTTTCAATGACCATTGTTCAGAAAACGAAAACGCTTTGCTTGATTACGCACATGATCGATAATGTTAATAGATGATAGTTGAAATGATGCTTTTAAAAGGTTATGCTTTGAGAATCGCTTTGATTAATTATGTTCCAGCCTTGAGTAGGCTAGGTGTCAGAGGTGAAGCTATATATACCGTCCTGAGCACTTCTTTCCTGAACCAAACAAAACTAATACAATTATTATGGCAGTGAATATAATTAACATAATTTGGTTAAGAAGTGGAGACCTAGAAGCAATGGACAATCCCACTAATAGGGCCACCCATTAATCATGTAGAATAAAATAAAAGTTATAACACCACATCAATTGCAGGAATAGAAAGATCATTAGGAAGAGAAGAAAAGAAGAATTGATGATGATGATGATGATGATGATGATGATGATGATGATGATGATGATGATGATGATGATGATGATCGAATAATGACAATGATGGTAGGCTACGTGATGATGGTGTTACTGATTACAATGATGATGATGATGATGGGGATACTGGTCACAATGATGATGATGATGATGACGATGATGATAATAATATCAACAATGATGATGATGATAATAATAATGATAATAATAATAGCAAAAAAGATGATGATGATGATGATAATGATGATGAGAATAATAATACAATTATGAAAATAATAGTAACAATAATGGCCTAATTTTGATAATAATAGTAATCCTAATAAATGTGTTGACTTGATTATAGGCTTATGTTGTCTGCCATAAAATATCTGTCGTGCCTAGGCCTTTTCAGTAGACCTATATGTCACCCCCCTCCATTCCTTCAACAACAATGGCACAGCACGAGATTTGGAGCCGATCCCACCAATGCCACATCATTCTTATAGGCCTAATATTCATGCTGTTGCCTTGTTGTCCCAAAGCAGCGTAGGCCTAACACATTTATGACTAATTCTTCGCAAGTGCTTCGAGCTCCTGTTCTTTGAACCGGTTAAACTGGACAATATAATTCTAAAGCCGCCGTCTTACCAGAGACTATTTAGAATGGGGGCATTCTGTTGAGAACCAGTACTGCTATAGAGGACGCGATCAGACGCAGTAGGTCCTCTATAGCAGTACTGGTTCTCAATGTGGTGGTCCGCGGACCTGCACCGGTCCGCGGGGTACTGATCACTGGTCCGTGATGAAGAGTAAAAAATAAATTGTAATTTTCCAAAACCATGTTTTTGTGATTTTCCTGGTTGCTGTGTTTGATATCGAGCCGATGTTTACATCGTCAACACACACTCCTAGTATAGTGTGTCATTACCTAGGTAGGGGAAGTCGGGGCGAGATGGACCCTTGGGGCATGATGGATCCCGTCAATATTATTATTATTACATAAATTTATTACGCGAATATAAGGTATATAAGATGTCGCCACCTATCGAATGAACTTTAATTATTGTAATACTGTTGGTGCTTTGGTGATTTGACCAAAATAAGCGACCGAAACGACATTTTTTCGTTTTTTATGACGAAAAGTTGATTTTCGACCTGTTCGATCTTATTTTCAAGAAACAGTTATTTGCTAACTATTCAATTGCACATTGTCACAGGTTTTTGATGCAAGTATATTTGGCTAAACACCCTTTTCTGCCGTATTAACGAATTCAGTTTTGGCAAGATACCCAGTAGATTAAATTTTTAATTGGTGAAAAGTTTATACCTTACGCATGGGGGTGAGTTGGATCAGTCACCGACGGGGCAAGACGGACCTTGTGATCCATCTTGCCCCGTTTGTGTGAATTTTTCCTGTGGTTCGAATTTTTCATTCGATTTCACATGTTAATTAATTATTATGTTATTATTACTATAACAATAATTGTTGGATACAATAATAATGACAATTAACGCGAAAGACATGATTGCAGTGGTCTATCTTGTTCCACCATGGGGGCAAGATGGACCACTAAAATCGCTTAAAGTCGAAAAAATCTAGTCCAATGTAACTTCTGCGTTATTCTCACTGTTTTACATTATAGACGATCACATTTATGCATAAAATAGTATTCTGCATGTGATCAGAACATGCTATGATGAAAGACTAATGCGTGGGGCATGATTTATTAGATTGGTCCATCTTGCCCCATAGTAGGGGCAAGACGGATCATTACGACTAAGTTTTTAAATTTAAAAAATCTTATTATCAAAAAGGGATGCAATTAAATTTGTGTTGCCCTTAGCTATGGTACTGTGTAGGCTACGAGTAGCAAAAAATTTGTGCCCGTGAAGCACGTTTATGGTGTCTCAAACCCAAAAATCCGTTACGGGGTCCGTCTCGCCCCTACTTCCCCTATATATTTTGGCAGATGCACCTATTAAAATAAAATAAAATTACCTTCCAATCTAGTTTAAATTTACAGTTTAGCCTTTTGAAATCTGATTGTATTTAATTGAGAAAATATAAAAAAATGCTGCAATGGATGTGTTAATTTTAATTGCTGAAATGTACAAGTTCACAATAATTATAAATAACCTTAGAGGCCCCCTAACTGACTTTAAAAAAATATACATGTATGATGTAGGCCGCTTTTGTTTTTTCACTCGGCATTTAAGCGGACCGCGATCTTTAAAAAACGGTCTGTAGAAGAAGTCTGAGAAGCACTGCAGTCTACAGGTTCAACCGCAATGGATGCGTTGCGTCACTAGAAACCTCGTTTACCGACAGAAAATCGGTCGATACGGCTTCAGGCTGCAAGGGCTTTGGGCTGAAAGGGCTTTGGGCTGAAAGGGCCATGCCAGCGTTGGGCATAGGCTGCAGCGCAACTATGTCAGATATTTATAGACCAGCAGGTTCAGTAACGAGGACATCCTCGCTCGCCACACCTGACTTGCATTCGTTCATAAATAAAGAGCATGCGTTCAATCGACCATGATTTATGTCTATCTGCAAACAACACAGCAACGACCCTGTGCCGTCATCTCCTCGCCCATGCCCCTCCCCACCCCAACCCCAACCTTGTCCATTGGTGCATTCGACGCCTGCTGGGGCGCTTCGCTCAGGTAAGCACCGGTTTAGCCAGACAATACACGCCTGTGTGAATATATATTGTGGATATTTTAATGTTGTTGCCATGTTTAACCAATGAGATGACGCGCCTGGTTTCTAGTCGTTGAAGAGATCCTAAGCATTAATGATAATGCCGTCTGCTTTCTATGGAAGACGCTTTCCAGCATAAGCTTATAATTATTATATGAACTAGCTAGGGTAACCGGCGTTGCCCGGGAAATCTAGGATTCGACCCGCTCCCGGCCACAACTAAGTCCCCCACCACCCCACCACCCCACCCCACCACCCCACACCACCCCCAGCACCACAACACCCCACCACACTCCGACCTCCACCGGTACGTCACCCATGAAATTTCCCCTCCCACCCCCCAACCCTCTACCCCACCTCCTCCCACCTCCCCAATCCCGCCCCCACCCCATCCCACCCCACCACATTCCGACCCCCACCGTTACGCCACCAGTGAAATTAGGGTTTTCCGGGAAAATTTCCCATCCAAAATTATCTCCCTTCCCCTCGCACACTCCCCCCATCCCCTGCCCCACCCGGCCCATGCGGTCCGAGGTGTGTGTTGGGTGGAGGCCAGGTGACCCAAGTAAAAATCTGTCTAGCTGTAACGTTTCAGGTGAATAAATGTGAAAATGTGCATGGCATCGGCTGAAAAAGTAGCAAAGATGAGGTTTTTTGACCCCCTCCACCCTGGGGTCCCATGGTGGAGACAGACAGACAGACAGACAGACAGACAGACAGACATACAGACAGACAGACAGACAGACAGACAGACACAGACACACACAGACACAAAGACAGACATACAGACAGACACACAGACAGACACACAGACAGACACACAGACAGACGCGTTCCAGAATCTTCTCTTTATTTATATATAGATGTTAGATGTATATACACCGTTTATTGTAATATAATGCAAAACTGCCGTGATTGCATGGCGATGACAATGATAACATTTAACGTTGCATAATAAAATTAATGTTCAATCGGCGCTCCATAGAGTCTTCAGTGCAGCCCTCAGTCGTCTCAGTTGGCTTATTGCGGTGGTCGGCTCAGTCGGTTGCGTGACTTGCGTCGCTAGCAGATCAGTGTCTTGTGGGTCGGTCAGGGTCGTCGTTCCATCGCCGTCAGTCTTTCGCTTTTCAAAACAGTCGTCAACAGAACAGAACACGCTGAAGGCACTGACCGATAATTTACCCCAGCAACAACCGTAGCTTTTTAGGATAATTATTATTTCTCTTGAGTTTAGAAAGTGTTGAGATTAACACACCATAATTTCCGTTCGTATTGGAGAACTGATTTTCAGACGCCGTCTACTTTATATTTACATTGAAGCTGTTAGTGAGCTTCTGTCTACGAATCGATATCAAGGTTAGTTATCGATCTTCTTCGCGGTTATGCAGGTAAAATAAACGTATTTGTTTGTCCACAAAAAGTCATCTGAAGCCCGTTGAACTGCTACACGAATTCTGAATAAATTATTGCATTTATGACAGAATTAGACCTATGCTGCTTTGCATTCTTTTCTAACTAGAGACGCCAATGTTTCAGTTTTCTCGGGTAGGATGGGATTTGGTCAGCTTGTTAAGTTTTGTATTTCGTCCAGGGCTTTTTTTAACGTGCAGTTGTACACAAAATGTGCAGTTCTAAATGGATTTGTGCAGCTGTAGAAGCACTTCTGTAACACGTTTTGTGCAATTAAAACTAGCAAAAAATTCATTTTCATCTGATTGGATGTAATTTACCATGGAAGATGGGAAAGGAAAGAAGGAGTTGTGCAGTTCTAAAAATTCCTTAAAAACAGCCCTGATTTCGTCTACATGTGCGAAATTCAAAGTCCTGCAGAATACAGGATATGTGCATTTAATAATTGTCACTTGATATAAATTATGTTTTGATGGATTTATTTGTACTTGAAGAAATGTGAGAAAATGCATGTAAAGTTGTTAACTGTAGATTGTGAAAGTACAAAGTAATTTTAATAAAACGATTTGCTAAAACATTGGATTATTACCTTTGTTTCAAATGACTCAAATCATGAAAATATAATTCGCCTGATTACTTAATTTGTATGAATGCTTGCAGCAGAAGTTCAAGTGAAGTAATTTTCACATCACTTAAGCAAAGAAAATATTAAATTAGAGAAAAACTCTCATGTCCACGTATGTAGTATGAGAGTGGTAGTTCTGAATAACTAATTAATTAGCTTATCATTAAATTATTGATTAATTAGCATGGTAGTTTATTCTGATTCTAATTAATTATTCACTAAAATCAATCTGATTAAATGTCAATTAATTCTAATTGAAGTCTCATGGTTTGCTGCATAATTAGCTTGCCAACATATTTACCGACTAACTTTACAATTTTGCTTTCACCGTAACTAATATATCAACCAATATTTTGTACTTTTTACTTTTTTATAATGGTATCGTTAAACAAAGAAATGTCTTAGTCGTGATATTTATTTTTATGAAAAAGTACTACATAAATAAATCCATCTGTAAATTTAAATGAATTGGGAAGTGACTGTTTTCACATTAACCCTTACCGCTCAGATTAAAAATTAATCGGCCCAAATTTGTCCTGTGGGAGCAACCACATGAGTGGTATAGGTTAGCATTATTGGCTTCTGGCGAGAAAATAACGTTAAGATTTCTCAGAGGTTTTCATTTGCTCTGAAACATCACAGTGTCCGTGCAACATTAGCACAAATAGAGCAATTGGCCATTTGGTGTTGCAGGCTTTGCTACAAATGAATAAGAAATTGGCTTGAAGACAATACTTTAGAATCAGCGTTTAATCTTGGGGTATCTAGGGGAATGTTCCTCCCAGAGTTTACTCCCCTCAGAAAACTTTAACAAAATGATACTAGTTGCTTGTGAGTTTTTACTATCGCTATTCCTCTTTATAATTACTTCTGTGTTTTATTCTGCAATCTATTTTGATGTCCCATTGTGCTTTTGCACATTGAGTTACAAAGGCTATGCTTGCTTACTTACTTACTTAGTTGCTTTTGATAATAGTTTTGAGTTGCAGTTTACATAATTATTGTATTATACTGTTATAGTATACAGTGCTTAAAGTGTAGAAAAAAGTTTCTGGACACCTCTACCTTTCCATGTTGTTCTGGCCTAATAAGTTGCAGGACAGCGTTAAGATTTGAAAGTAAGTGACTGGATGCCGACCATGACACTTTAAGCCCTGCTGTGATATTGTTCAATTCAATTCAATTCATTTATTGCAACCATCAACCATAAACAATAGACATAGTATAATATCCTTCGCATAATCGGATGGCAACAAGGAAGGCCCTAAGGGTTGAATATCCCAATAACAGGGACACCTATTTACATGTGCAATTTTAACTGTTGGCTTGGCTGACATCATGAATTGAACAGTTGGCTAAAAAAACTGCATGAAATGACAATTAATGTAGTAAACTTAACTAAAAAAAAAAAAAAATATATAAAATAAAAATCAGTGACTACAAGGTTAAATATCTTCGCAGTCATTAATCAAGTAGTCGCGTAGCAGTGTTTTAGCCATTTGTAAACTGGATGCTTGCCGAATATGATTAGGAAACGAGTTCCATATACCTGGCCCAGTGTATTTAATATGGAATCTTCTTGAATTTAATCGAGCGGATATGACACGATAGTATATTTGCTTCTTTCCATTGATATCTTTCAAATTTCAAATTGTAAAATTTAGAAATGTTCTGTTCCTTGAACACTTAGTAAAACACTATCATTACTACAACTTCCCAATTCGATGGAGTCCTTCTTGCTTGATTTGTTCGCCATTTGTAACAATTTCTACTAATTGTGTCCTGTGGTCAGCTATTCAAGGCCATCCTATGCAACAGGTATTTAAGCTGATTCAAGTGCATCATGAAGTACTGTACTTCCATCTGCAAATTCTGATTTTACTATAATAGATCACTAGACCTGAGACGCTTGCCAGTACAGTTTTATGGAGAGTAGGAAGCCACTCTATATAGTAGTATAGTACAGCACAACATGCACACTGTTTATATACCTTGTCAATTTGTTGGCTTAACAGCCAAATGGCAGTGTGTTCTGCTTCAGACCCACTTGCTATTGGAGTGTTTTGACGTCAAAGACCTATATTACCTTTGAGGATGTATTTTATAATTTTTATATTGATTGAAAGAAATGTCTGGTTTGCAAATATACTGCCTGCAATCAAACTCAAACATGACTCCAGAGTTCAAACTCAAACATGACTCCAGAGTTCTACATCTTGGCTGCAATTGACCCCGGAGCCCTGGTTCTGCTGCTGCTCTGGATGCAATGTTAAGATGCTCATGTCATGAGTATTACCTTGACATTGCACCAGAACAGCAGCAGAACGGTGCTACTGACCTTGATGAATGTTTTTATTGTAATTATAAGTTTATGCATTGAAATCTGAAATCACTGTTGTCCGCACTGAACTAATTTGGTTAAGATGGCTATAGGGCTTCATTCAAAACAATGTGAAAATTCAAAAAGCATTAATTTGAGTTAGAAACTATAACATTGAAAATTTTCCTATCAGCGCTGAAATAGTAGAGTAATTTTGTTGAGATGACAACTTAAAATTCTATCAATGCAACTTAGAAATTCACAAAAAATTAAATGGAGAGGAGCACATCCTCTGCCAAAAACTCTTCCCCCACTTGGTGCTGTGCACCTTGACAAGATTTCGTCTGTCGGACGCTTGTTCATCCCCCCCCCCCCAAAAAAAACTTGATACCCAAAAGAAGGGAGACTAGGTTAAACATTGCTTTAGAACTCATTGAAGTGCAACTCTGAACACACTTTACACATAATTAGAAGAAAATAGATAATGAATAAATAGATGTTCAAATCAAAGCCTTTTGAAATTTTGGGTTTCTCATCATTTAAAGTATTTGTGTAAAATTTACAAATTTTAATTTTTTTTTATTCGGACTTGATTAGTTTCAAGAGTGTTAATTCTAAATTCGAATTAATTGGTTCTCCTAAATTGTTAATTCTCATTACGAAATTCGATGCTAATGCTGATTCTAATTAATTAGTTACAAATTTATCTGAATTACCTTTCACTGTTAGGCTACTCACAAACAAGAAGTTGAGAATAGCATGAAATATTTGATAAGTTCTTTGTATAAATTCTTACCTAACCTCCAAGTATATTGGTCATATGACATTATGATACGGTAATAACTCTTAATGTACTGTCTTCTTCTTTAGTTCTCTGCCGTCAGGCAGGTTCATATGTCCAATGATGCCACACGTCAATTTCGTCGTCATTTAACATATTCCTTGGGATAAGTAGGGAGGTGGTTTCCCGTTGCCTTCCTCCCGGTGATTTTAGAGAGACACATGCATCTCTCAGCGTCGATGCCGTCCATCGTCCGTCCTTCAGCTTCTTCGCCCATAGGGCACTCGCTTATACCGGCGAGTACTCGGTCGTCCACCACGCACTTTGTTGAAACAGGAGGGACCCCGTGAAGGTGGCGTGGGTGGACATTTGAGCAGCAGAGGCTATATGAGTCGCTTGCATACCCCATTTACCCCCAATTACTCCTCCAAATGTACTGTATGACGTAGCAATCATTATTTTTGTTTCTCTGTGGTTATATGATCCGACAAATTTTCACATTTAAAATTCTTGTTTATTCCTGACAATGTTTGATTTTCTGCTTTTGACTCCTAATGACAAATAAAGATATCTTATTTCATCCAATGCACTAAATAGTTGATTTTTCCATTAGATTCACTTGTACATTTGGTTCCTCAATCCCATTCCTTTCCAAGACATACCTGTCGCTTTCCATTGATTTTGTTGTGAAATCCATTTACTCAGTTTCTGCTATTGCAAAGACTGTCTAATTATATGTTCTGCATTTCTTGGTTACGTCTGTTAGTTTATTGGAATCAAGCTGCATGCGTAGATGCATTTTCTCCCACATTATAGACGTTTGCAGCAAAGGTGATTCTAGTCTTTTCACCTGTGTTTTGCACAATTCTTCGTTTTCTACGGTATTAAATTGCTACCATTGATTGATCAATCATACTTGCTATTCCCTGCAGCCTCTTCAGTCCCATGATCATGAGCTTCGTAGGTGTGATAACATGTCTCAGAAATGCTTTCCTGCTAGACTGCTACACAAATAATCCAGGTTTCACAAGATCTGACTGTTTTAAGCTACATCGCTTCATTTTCATCCTGCTGCTGGCTAACTCTTTTCTCCACATTTAATTCTTGGTTTATCTATTTTATTATTTTTATGCTATGTTCAGTGCTGTATGCTTGATAGTGCTTCTCATTAAGAATATATGCCTGCTTTCTTACATAGGTTTTTTAAAATGTAGCCAGGTGTAGATGGGTCAATAGATGTATTACTTGTATGGGGAAAGGAGATATTTGCATAGGTATGTCGTAAATTCTTGTAGACCACTGACTCTCATTGTTGACACACAGCAGGTTAGTTAGTTTGTCTGATCCTGGATGTAATAAAGATGAACAAATTATGGGACGAGGTAAGGAGTTGGTTTACAGACTTTGTCTGACCAATGTGACATGCAGAGTAGCCAACTGATGTAAAGAGTCCTCTAGCCAAATGTTGACATGAAATTTATGTTTTTTTAATCAAATTCGTTTTTTTAAATTCTGCTTTTGTAGGCAGTTAACTAATCTTTCTTCACTCCTCTTTCACATTTCTTTTATTCTTCTATGGACAATCTCTGTTTTGTTTTAAGCTGTTCACCACTGCTGTGAAGTCTGCTGTTAAATTTCAGACTGACCAGTGTTCATACACTGTTGATAAAAAGATTTTTAAAAATGTTAAGGGGTGAGTGAATAGAGCCTTGTCTGCTTTTTACATATCTATACAACCCTCCAGCACTCAGGCTGCTCACACCTTGAACTTCTTTGTCTATCTAAGGGTTTGATCAGATGTAGAATCGTAATGATTTACATTTTCACACTTGACAACCTTCCTAGTTTCCTACTCTCCATAAAACTGTACTGGCAAGCGTCTCAGGTCTAGTGATCTATTAAATGGTGGAAGCATTATCTTAAAACTGGAACAACTGTGTGGGCTTACAGACTGGTGATGGGCAGGCTATAAAACCAGAGAACAAAAGGTCATTTAGTTTACAATTCTAGTATATCTGTGGCTAACAGTGCTAGGAACAATCAGCACCTTGTTCAAACATTGAGTAAATAAGCTAACCTCTTGTACATTTAAAATGACCAGAGTGCACTAGAAGCCACCATGAAAGCAATGCAATAAAGTGTTAAGAGACTTCAATTAATATATTCTGAAATTTGTTGCTCCTCTGGTGATTTGGCCAAGTAAGTGCTTTGCCTTTCATGTGTATACAGGCATGATATGAAGTGTTTTTATGAGGGTGGGGGGGTGGCTTCTCTGCTCATCTGTTGATCTGAGTACAGTCTGCTCATTACACGTCTGCTCTGACCTTATTACACGTCTGCTCTGGCCTGATATATTTTCTGACTCAGCCGTTCCTGAAATTCCCTTACAGCAGGTGATGAAACCTCAACAATTGGATATGAACAACTCACACAGTCGTTTATCTGTCACGTGTATCTATCAGATCTATGTATAAATAGAAGGCTTGGGTCGCAAAGCTAAGCACACAGTTCTGAATAGATGTTAGAGCAGTACTAGGGTCGTGGGTATTTAGCTATTTGTGATAAAGGATTGGTTATTGTGACACATATATTACACACATATATAAAGAGTTGCTTCTGTTGAAGCAGTTGCAGTTTTTTGATTCGACCTGCATGCTCTATGTGAAAGGTATAGTTGTTTTTGCTGTATGGTGTTTACAGATGATAAATATGTGAGATTTGAATTTTATTGCTCAAAATTTATAACTAACTAGATGTGTAACCCGGCGTTGCCCGGGAAATTTAGGGTTTTAAACACTACTCCACTGTGGTACCCAACGTTGACCGCTAAATTTCGGTTTTTCGTAAAACCCTCTACCCCACCCTGCTTCCCCAAAAAGCCAAACTTGACCCACCGCTGCGGGGCGCTACGGAAATTATTACTGGGCGGGTATGACGTCATGCGGAGCAGACTCTTGCATAAAACGCGGGTGTGATCAATTATTGATGAAATCTCTCTTAAAACGCTAATAATTCTTGTTTTAAAGTGAGTTAAAACCTGAAAATAGTTGCGCTGACCTTATAATTTGGGTAAGAATCGATTGCAAGAATTTTTTTAAACCGACGCTGTTTCATTTCCGAGCCTATTCTGCAGGGGAGAGTCAAAAGGCTCAAAAGCGTACAAACAAACAAACATATGGAAAGTGTTTCTGCCTTATAATATAGATATGCTTAAATTAATTTAGAAGATTCTGATTAAACTCAGCAGATAAGCTTACTGCTTTCAGCAAGTTTTTTCTGCAATATTAACATTTTAAAAATTATTGATATTTACAATGTTTTTCATTTTTTGTGTAACTGCTGTTTTTCTAATTGACATTGAAAACCAATGGATATTTGTTTCATGACTATGTTTTAGAACGTTTATAATAAAGTAGGTTGCCATTATAAAGCAGTGCTTCTGTCACTTTAGTATATGTACCTTGCCTACATACATATTTTTATGGATGTAACCACCATGCATGAAGAAGCCTCACATGTAGTCAATAAAATTTGCAAAGTTCTTGGCTTTGCGTTTTTTTTTATATTAGACTGGAACTGTTTTGACAAAGTCTTAACGATTTTATAATGAACCGTGAAAAGGTTATATATAATATCATATATATGATATTACATGTATATATATCCATATCTCTTGTTTATGTTTATCTTCATGCAGACAATTTAAAAAATTCACACGTTAAATCTTGCATAAACGCTTGTACTTACAAAGTATCATGCTTGGCAATGCTTTAGTATCAGGGTATTTGTGTGAAAATTTATGTAGCACATTTTTCTAGAAAGGCTTGTAGTTATGCTTAGAATGCTTTGCGCGTGGAAGCCATTGTTTTCGATGGCTTTTGTGCGTTGCTTCTGAGTGTGGTCGCTGTTCGTTCTGCTTGTGATGTGGCTGTTGTCTTCTTTCGTTGCAGAGTGGCTTTTTCCCAGGTGATTTCTATGCGTGACATTGTGCATTGAAATATGTCTCATTCAAATGGTATCAATCTGACTGGCGAACCGGCGCCTGATTATAACGAGGAAGATACAGGTGAAGATACAGACTTTTCAGAGCATCTCTGCCTCTAACTCACTCCATTCTCTGAATCAATTCAACGATGATAGACGATGCATTTATGATTGCATACTCTATTATTGCCTTGGAATGAACATCATGTCTATACATGTGCAAGATATTCATTGACTTAGTAAGTAAGTAAATATGGTCTTTAATATAACATTTGCAAACACGCAACAGCTATAACAGATTATTTGCCTGCATAGGTCCCCTGCCTGTTGAATGGACTTCCCCCCCACCAGGTTGCTCTATTCTAGTCTTTCCCGGCCCATCTTTCTATTAGTCTCAAAATTTTCTCTCAGGGTCGCATGTACTGGTTATGCTTTTGAGTGGCTCTTGCTGCGAGATGTGCTTTATAAATGTTGATTTTTTTACAAATAAAGTAGTTACTAACTCGGTGACTAGATTTTTTGAGAGTTTTCATGCTTTACCTTTAGAATTTGCGTTGACCAGATTAATCGAACTTTATTGATTAATCACAATTAAATTTTGGGAGATTAATCAATTCTTATTTTTGATTTATTAATCACTGTAGCAGCCATAGTTGATGTGCTAATTATTCTGTGTCGCTTTGAATTTAGTTCTGCTAGTGTTAAATTAGTAGACCAGAATGTTGTCATCTTTTGTCAGTTTAGTTTCATCTACATATATATATCTTGTGTTATTTTGGTTTTGCTTACTGTGCATGTTTTCAATTTTCCCTGATTAATTACTCGAGTGTAGCATCTGCTGTTGTGGTTACAGTAGAGTCACCGTGACAACCATTCGAGTTTTAAGGATCATTTATAAGAAGAGAGGATGAAGAGAGATCGGAAGGGGTGGCCAGATCAAATGTGGAAACCCTTGACCCCTCAGATTTGACCAACTGCAGATATAGCAGCCATATTCTGTGTACACACATCTATTAAAAAAATATTTTATCCTTGTGTTGTGACAATCTCCTGAACAGTGTATTGTTTGCTTAATTTGTATCTGTGTCAGCTTAGTACTTCTAATAAATTAAATTGATTGATTGATTGATTGATTGATATTGCTGATCCAAAGTGTGTGTGTGTGTGTGTGTGTGTGTGTGTGTGTGTGTGACTTTAGTAGGTTTGACCTTTAGTGGATTTGACATTTAGTCGATTCGAGTATTGCCGAGTCAATCAGATCTTTAAGCTGAATATTGGTACGATAATAATTGTCTTTCTGCGTGTTCGTGTGTGTTTGTCTGCCTGTGTCTGCCTATGCCTTCCTGCCTTTGCTTCTTCATCTGCCTGCTTCAGATATACTCCTGAAATTTGGATAATTTCTAGAACTTAATGCAATTCTTAACTTTATCAAAATAATTGTTTTGAATTGACAGGAATCTCGTTAACAAGAATGGCACGAATTGATGTAGCTCCAGATTATGATGATAACAGTGAAAAGGGAGAGCGTAATGGTTAGTCTTACGTTCCCTGTTCTATTCAAATATTTCGCTTTTGTTAATGTCTTTTTTGTTATATGTCAGATCCATCACAGAGAATTTGTTAAAGTCTTTGTCTCAGTTTAACAACACATCATCGATCTGTGATGAGACTGACTCAGAGTTTTTTCAATCCGCCTCATACAACATTACAGAGGACAGGACAAAATGATTGGATTACTATGGAATAACGGCCATAACAATAATAACAAAATAGCAATAATAATAACAATAATAATAATGATAGTAATAATGATAATAATATAGGGATAATAATCTCTTAGTCCCTGGGGAATGAAGTACATCTGGGCAAAAATTAATAATAACAGCAGTAAAAATTGGCATTGTGATTTGCTCTCCCAGATCTTGACGATTATGGCCACTGCAGATTTAACGTAGCTTATTAATACTTTGTAATTCATGGATTATTTATACCTTGCAAGAGTAAAATAATGATAATAATAACAATGATGATAATAGTAGTAGTTGATATAATAATTTCTATTATCGGGTGTCAGATTCACTAGACATCAACCAATGTAATTGTAAATGTAATTATAAATGTAATTGCAATTGTGCACAGAATGTTTACTACAAGAGAAACGAAAAGCGACGTTGAAAAGACGAATTCATGTCGCTAATAGTAGGGATGTAATAGTGTTAAAAAGCGCTATTAAACAATGCAGGAAGAGACAGCCACTCTAGCAGAGTGCTTTCTCAACGAAGCTTAAATGCATACATAATGTGTATGATTGCAGATGTGATTTTTGTAGATAGATATCTACATGTAAGTGCCTATATATTTGTATATACAGGTCATCATCATTTGCTTATTATTGCTGATCTCATTCTTAAGAAACTTCAATGTCATTTAGGCTGGCAAGAAGTGCCTTCAAGAGATGCATAAGAGGGTGGTGCTACACGTTTTACTGCTGTGCTCTCACAAATATCTTAGGCTGTCTTTTGTAATCGATCCATTGATCAGGCGAGCTCGTTGTGAGCCATGCATTGGTTTGGCAAACCTTGCAGAAGAAATGTGCCGTTGAATACATGCATATACACAAAAGTTCCACGTGCACAAATGTCTGACTGAGTTAGCAATGGTCACATGTTGGGGTTGTCATTGAATGGGGTTTTACAGGTCAGAACAGATGGTCCTTTCACCTGAGGTCGCCACCGTACCAGTCTGAACCAGTTGCTAGAAATGATGACATCAGCCCCTCATGCATTGACATTCGTACTCTACGCTGGATAGGTCGCCTGATGCTGTCTTCTGCTCAATGTTTACTGGCACCTAATGGGCCGAGATCTAAGTTGTTTGCAGTTGAATAAAGTCTCAATATGACTGAAGAGTGGTCCGACCTGCTCTTTAAGCTTTTGATGAGCCCACTTTAATACTGCTTTTGATATAGGACCATGCTGTTGGTGTATGCTGATCTCAAAAGAATAACAAGGTTTCAAGTCTTGTATAATTAGTCTTCATAATTGCTAGACCATCCCAGTTTTAGGTTTTCTCTTTCTCTGGCTTCAATTGTTGTAATCACTGGTCTTGGTAATCATAAATGCTAGACTATCCTCGTTTTAGGTTTTCTCTTTCTCTTACTTCAGCTTTTGTTTCATTGGTCTTCCATAATCATAAATGCTAGACCATCCCAGTTTTAGGTATTGCCTCTCTCAGGTTACAACCAAAACTTGTTCTGACTATTCTTGAGATGAGGTTTTTTCTTTTCTGGATTTGAAATGCTCTCACTGCATCTTTGAGTTGGTTTAGTCAATTGTGTCATTTTTTCTATGCTTATATGACATCTTTTCAAATTTCCTATTGACCATAGACCTAGTTTTAGGGATTATCTATCTCTATGTCACACACACACTCTCTCTCTGGCTGTTTCTTTTCTGTCACTATAAGTCCTGTACATGATAACCGGATGCGAATTCGTAGACCATACAGTGATACGAGTCGAAGCTCTGTCTTACCGTAAACTCATTGAGATCTATTATTAGGTGAACCAATGACATCTGACCCATTTATACTGTCGCGTTGCAGAGCAAAGAAAGGTCAGAGTAAGTAAGTTCGCAAGCTTTTAACTGATAACGCGTATACTTTGGCAAAAGTAGTGGAGAGCGGAAAATTCTGTATGACTGTTAAGTATCTAATGACGACACTAATCCTAACACTAACCCTAACCGACCATAACCCTAACCCTAACCTTAACCCTAACCCAAACCTTATCCTACTCGAACACACCAAGGTCTCCGATGCTCAAAATTTTATAATAAAGAACGCGAAAGTTAGCTATAATTACCTGTGCAAAGCGTTCGTCCATACATGAGGTCATAGATGTAAAAAACGATGGAAACAAAATAAAAAACGGAAAAAACGTCGTTTTTTTTCGAAAAAATAAAAACCGATAAAAAACGGAAACGGTAAATAATTTGACTTTGCTACATCTAAAAACGCATGTTAATCTTGAAAACATTCATTAGGAACCTACTACACACAGGCTATGTCTTAAATGATGATGTTAAAGGATGAAATAATGACTTTAGTTAGCTGAATTCTTGAGAATTGGCGGAAAACATAAGGAATAACAAGAAAAAATTAAAATTAAGGAAAATAATAACCGAAAGTAAATGAATAAATAAAGTTAAAGAAAAAATAAAAAACGATAAAAAACGATGGGAAAAATAAAAAACGAAAAAACGACGTTTTTTGGGAGAGAATAAAAAACGGAAAAAAACGTTTTTTACATCTATGCATGAGGTCATTTTGTGAGAAAGTCTAGCCTAATAGCCAAACCAGAAACGTTTTATATTGCAATTCGCCGAAAATCGTTTTACCTTCCGCACATGTTGAGTTGTTGACACTTTAAGAAAGGGATGGTGACTTTGGTGAGACAGCGTAAGTTGATTGGTTGGGGTAAAAATAGATTATAAAATCTGTATGAGTTTTACAGGGAAGTTTAACAGAGAAGTGAAGCCCTGCACTCGTATCACTGTATGGTCTACGAACTTGCTAACCGGATGGTGGTTAATCAGGTGATCATTCACACACGCACACGCATGCACGCACGCACGAGCGTGCACATCCAGATAACAAAGATCAATAAAGATTTCAGTGGCTCTAATGAGCTTCAGTCACAGGTATACATTGACTGTTGACTGTCAACCGCAGATGATGCAGCAGAAAAGAGACAGAGAGAGACAGACAGAGAGACAGAGAGAGAGAGAGACAGAGAGACAGACAGACAGACAGACAGAGAGAGACAGACAGACAGAGAGACAGAGAGAGAGAGAGACCCTGCTAGCTGAGGTCGTATGGTCGTACATGACGAGTGCTATGAAAATATGAAGCTTCTAACACTTTAATTTGATTTCTTCCAATCTTTTTCTCTTTCCATATATTCATTCCACACTCCTGCTGCAACTTTCATTGCATTACTTTTCATCATCCTGTCAAGTTTCCTCCTCGTTTTTAATCATTTTTATTCTCTTTCTCCTCCACATTTTTTCTCAAACTGCACAAATTTACTTCCTATTCGATCTCTTCCTGCTCCTTAGACTTCTCTTTCACGAGAGATCCAACGAGTATCAATCAGTGCTTGACTTTAGAATGGCTCTCATGACCACCGCAGCAGTTGTTTGAGTGATCTTGTCAATAGCAATCTGTGTTGTTCTGTGAGAGGAGCTCTACTATTCGATCATTTAAAAAGCGTCTCTTGTGTCTCGCAGTATGCGCTATTCTGTGGAGAAATCCGTGGAAAGAGAAACGTCTTCAGCCAACGGTTAGAGAAGATTCGAGACATAAGCTTAACCTATTGGCAATGGGTGAGCTTTTGGTTCCGCAAGCTCGCACTTCTATCAGACAGCGCCGAGCCTTTTCTGTTGTGGGTCCCGCTATCTGGAATGGCCTCCCACTAACCTTGCGACTTATGCCTAGGCTAAATTCCACTGCATTTTTTAAGTATCTCAAATCCTATTTTTAAGCTGTGGCTGGGCTGGGAGCGCCTCTGAGTGAGTAGGTTTCTTGAAGAGGCGCTATATAAATTCATGAAATGAAAATGAAATGAACGCAATCTGATGCAATACTGTTGTAAACACAGGTTTTTTATGGATATCCAGTTCTGTCATTGTGTTTTGCTTTGACCGTGTCTGTCATCATCCTTCAGTCGCCGGTCGTCGTTGCTCTAGTATTTCATCATCTGTCAATGAGATTTCATTGAACGTTTACCAGCAGTCGAGGTCACAGCAGCAGCAGACGTGTTGGCCTCGTTAGACTCATGTCTGTCAACAGCAGGCACTATTGAACGCCACCAGAATGCTTAATACTTAGTAAAGTACAGTTGCCATACTGTGGCCAATTACTAGACATTATTTTGGAATCGGACTTCCATTGGAGATGCCCTAGAAATAATGCCAATATATTTTACAAGTTGTTGAAATCTGATTTCTATTGCCATGGTTGGGCTGGGAATGCATCTGAGTAGCTTTATTGAAGGGCTCTATAATTTTTTTAAATGAATTAATTAATTGTGGCTTTCTTGAAATGATTGGACCAACCACTGGTGTGTTGCAACAGCGAGTGTGATTTGACACCAGACATTTCAGCCATGTTGGTTCCGACTTGTAGTATTTTACGATTGAGTTTTGACAGCCACTGTCTTGCAAGTACTTAAGTATTAAGTATTGCATGGCTAGCAATTCCATCTGTTTATAAAGTTAGGTTGCGCTTTTAGATCTGGAAGAGCAATTTTAGCTTTGCGTACTAAAGCAGATGTGAATTGTGTAAGTGGAGTTGACGTGTTTTTGCGATGTTCTGCCTTTCGTTTGTCTGTGGAGGAATAACATAAAAATACACGAAGCAGTTAAACTGTTGGCGATTTGCTAGGCAGTAAAGCAGTAAAGCTTGGTAGTTGACTCAAGAGAAATCTGTTTGACATTTTGACTGTGCTTAATAACGCACGGCAAATGAGAAAAGCAAAGTGAGAGCCACTTGCTACGTCACAGGTGACAGTTTGCGTAATGTTGTATTTTTGCCAGATGTGTTTGTTTTTTTATCAGATGTTTTGTTGCTAGCATGCTGGACCAGATGTGTTTGTTTTTTTATCAGATGTTTTGTTGCTAGCATGCTGGACTATCAGAAGTTCTGTGAATTCAAGATTTTTCTGTTCCTTTTTGCATTCTCAGTCACTTGGCCGAGTGTGCAGTTGGTCACCATGTGTTATAATTATACTGAGGACTGAATCCTAAGACAATGAAGATGTTGCTAATTAACGTTGTTGACACAATCAATTCGTTTATTTGGAGTTGCTAAGCTGACACAGATGCAACGTAAACAGACAATATTGACAGTATTATGACGACAATATATGTGACCTGCTCTCGCATAAGGAGGCGGAAGTCACAATGATAAAACAGAGGAAATTCGATAAGACACCAATCAGGCGTAAATTTTCAGATTATCATTTTTTCGCATATATCAGTAGACAAGATTATATATTACATGAAAAATATATTGATTTAATATTATTTGGCCTATTTCACGACAAATGTAAGCATTTTGTATGACAAATACACATTTTAAAACTTTTAAACGCATTTTAAAGGTCCGTTTTAAGCGTAAATGTTATGGTCTTATTCGGTTAAGTCTGTTTGTTTGTTTGTATGTGCACTTGTTATAGCGCCCCTTCAAGCTCTCCGCTACTCAGAGGCGCTCCCGAATGCAGAGCGGACACTGCATCGGAGTTTCACGCCGAAGCGCTGAGCAATTGTGAGTGAAGGACTTGCCCAAGGTCCTTATGCGGCGAGGTGGATTCAAACCCCGAACCTTCCGGCTTCAAGGCGACGACGCCACCACTACACCACCGCGCCCCACAGTCATAACATTAAGATTCATATCTCTGGAGCCAAGTGAGATAGAATAATAATTTTTTCGTCATTTTAAACAGAAATGATTGTTTGTCAAATTTAGCAAAAAATATACAAAACTCATTTTTGTCACTTCCGCCTCCTTTTGCTGGAGCAGGTCACATATATTCATTCATTCATTCATTCATTCAATGGGCTGCAAGGCACCACTTTAAGAGACTGCATATATCCATCAATTCATATTGTGATTAACTTTTTCTAACTTTGCTTTTGCCTTTGTTTTTCCTGTACTGTTGGTAAAATCAGCTCAGCATCTGTGATAGGCTCTCAAGTGCATTCTCAATGGCTAAGCCAAAGCTTAGAATTGTCTTTTTTATCAGTTCTTGAAAGTCACTTGTACATCTGAGCATTTTTCAACTTCTTTATCCATTGCATAGCATTATGATTGATTGATAGCAGCTGACTTTTGCTTTCTTTAACATGGCTTCTACAGCAGATCACAATTCTCGACTATTTCGTACATTCTATTGTATTGTATTGTATTGTATTGTATTGTATTGTATTGTATCTATGAATTTATGTGGATAAATGTGATGTAGTGTGATGGAGCCTTGTGCTGTATATTAATGGCCAATCGTGACCAAATAAACTAATTCGGTTTAATTCTTTATTCTCCTTCGCATCTGTTGATAAGCCATGATACGAATGGGAGCTGAGAGGTAAACAGGAAGCAAGACAAGAGGAGAAAGACCTACATCAACCATCGCGTGTTGATTCAATGTTATATATGGGTTGTTGCTGACTCTGGACCAGCAAAGTGCCTCGGATGATTCGCTCTTAAAGTGGTGCTATATAAATTTTCTGATGATAATTTTAGTCACAGTTAGGAACAGTGGAACAAGCTTTTTTCTGACTAAGTTGTTGTGGAAAACTAATAGCGTTATTCCTATGTCTTTAACTACCTGGTGGAAGTAAGTGCCGATGAGTCATTGTTTGCGGTGTTTTCCATTTTTGTTTTGATTGCTAACTATACACGGATGAAAAGTTATCTAAGAGTTGACAGGTCTCTGTTTACTTAACCTCATTACTCAGTCATCATGTTTATCGTGAGTACGTATGCCTGTAGGTATGTTTGTAAGACGTGCCAGAAACTTTTTCATGCACGCATACAATGTCATAGCCTACATATACACTGTATACATGTTGTTACGACACGACGCGTCGTCTAAGGATGAATTAATAAAGTAGGCCCCGGGTGTAAAAAATAGTATTTTAATGACAGAAGCAATATTTACAAGCGAAATGTAGACAATAACTTCCTGAAAGAAGAACACCGGGCTGACCCGAAAACACCAGAACATCGTCTGGGCAGCAAAACATCAGCAAGTCTAACAAAGACCTCGTAAGCCGAAAGCGAACCTCACTCCAGAAGCAAGTCACCTCATGGGGCAACGGAGACACAAGAGAAAGACACGAACGTCCACGAATCGCAAACGATGCGACAATCATCAAGAAGAGGCAAACGGTGCCTCGAGAAAACGGACCATCGTCCAACCTCCGCCAAAACTGTCTATCTAACCATACGCTCATCCAGAATTTAGAATGCACCCAAAGTAGGTTAAAGTTTACGTGCACCAGCCACTCCTTTCACTCATAGTCAAAAGCACAGCAATTAATAGACATCAACTTACTAGACAATTAATGTCTAGTAAGTTCAGCAGAATAGTGTTAGATACACAAGCTGTCTAACAATGTATGTACACATAATATGTGCAGTGTGTACTACAATACTTAATTCAGTGGTGCCTGGTGTTACGAGCCATGGCTTTCCTGAAGAATCAGACACACTTGTAACTTGATTCCATTGCTCTGACTGATTCGTACAGGTGTGCGCTCATCTGGAAATGGAAAACCTCCGTCATACGAAGACTCTTCGAAACCGGTTGCCAATGGTTACGACAACGTGGCTCACGCTATCAGCAAGGAATCCATGGAAACGCATGCTGCTAACGGCAACGGCAAGGCAGGTCCGAGTGCAGCGGCCGAGAAGGATGCAAAGAAGAAGAAGGAGGAAAAGCCAAAGATCGTTTCAATGGGACAACTGGTAGGACAAGCAGAGAGACATTTCGGTCAAATATCTATATGTTTGTTTTCCTATGCAATCGAAAGCTCTGCCTGAGGCAATCTCTCTCTCTCTCTCTGTCTGTCTGTGTCTCTGTCTGTCTCTCTCTCTGTCTCTCTCTCTGTGTGTCTCTCTGTCTCTCTCTCTCTCTGTGTGTGTCTGTCTCTCTCTCTCTCTCTCTCTCTCTCTGTCTCTCTCTCTCTCTGTCTATCTCTCTCTGTCTCTCTCTCTTTCTCTGTCTCTCTCTCTGTGTCTCTCCCTGTCTGTCTGTCTGTTTGTCTCTCTCTCTCTCTCTCTCTCTCTGTTTCTCTCTCTCTCTCTGTCTCTCCCTCTCTCTCTTAATGCACGAATGCAAGTCAATAACATTTTGCAATGCTGCATTGAAGTATAATGGTTTTGTACATACACTTTGAGGAGAAGAATGCTGTAGATAAGCCATGCTTTGTATAAGTTGCACAACACTAAATGTCAAGAGACATGTATTGTTATATAGAGAAATGTTCATCCAAGTGCTGTACACCTACAACCATGCATACATACATGAATGCATGCGTACATGTATATATATAAAATGCAACAGAAATGCACTTCACGTTTCCATGGCTATCTACTTAAATTCCACAAGTGTGTTTGAAGACATTTTGCAAATGTGTGCAGCTGAAGGTCAAGGCAGCAGTACATGTCAATATCTATAGATGAGTTCATTAGAAAGCGTTGTTCTTTAGATGTGGTTCAGTCGTAAAATTGTTTCCATTGCACACACAATTACACATTGATGCATATGCGTGACGTCAACTTCATCGACTTTTGACGCCCACTTTCAGCTTATTTTTAGATTAAATCGTTTTTTGTTTCATTAGTGGAAGATACTTACATGCATACTTGTGTACTTACGTAAGTCAATCAATCATTCGTAATTACAACCATAACACATCTAGTTATATATACATGTGTGACATTGTGTGTACATGGAAACTTATATTTTCAATGTGCATCCTTGGTGATTTCTGTTTAAATGAATAGATACATATGCGTGCATGCATACATACATACATGCATGAATACATATGAGACATACAATGCAATGCAATAAGGTGCATCCAGTTAGGATTGGCCTTGAATCTATGGTGTTCCTTCAACCATATATATTGACATGACTGAATGAGTCCATAACAAGCTCTTGTTTAGATGTATACACAGAATATGTGTAATGTATGTGTATTGCATAGTAGCAATGACAACAATAACAGCAGCAACAACAGCAGCGGTAGTATAAATAAAAACACTTGCATACATGCTTGCACATACTTGCACAGGTCCACAAATATTGATTAAAATCTGATGTGTTGATGAAAACAGAAGATCGGCTTTTTGAGTCACTGAATATGAATATGAAATGAACATGAAATGAATATGAATATTAATGTGAATATGAATAGTTTTTCTGCTCCTATTCAATAAGCCACAGCCTTCCTGTTTGAAAACAGTTTAAAATGTACTGCTGGTGGCTTTTCTATGCGTACTTGTTATAGCGCCCCTTCAAGCTCACTACTCAGAGGCGCTCCCGACTACAGTGCGGACACTGCATCGGAGTTTCACGCCAAAGTGCTGAGCAATTGCGAGTGAAGGACTTGCCCAAGGTCCCTACGCGGCGACTTGAGGTGGATTCGAACCTGCAACCCTCCGGCTGCAAGGCAACGAACATAGTCACTACACCACCGCTCCGCACAAGTGGTCAATAGCTCCAGACTGCTAATCTGTTGTTATGTTTGCACTTTGTAAAACTATTTGAGTGTCGAGGTTGTCAATTATGATGTCCTTAGAGAAGTGGTTGTGATCAAGGAATTGTGTGGATGATGATGATATTAGTCGTGCTGAAACTGAATGCATTAAAACCTGCCAAGGATGTATCTTTAGCCGTTGCTTGTGGATACATGTTGTATCTGAGGTGCATGTGAAGTGAGCGTCTCAAGTGATCTTTGCTCATTAATGCTTGGAAACCAGTAAAATTTGATGACCAAAGCTTGATTACAACCTGTTATTGAAGAGGTTATTACCTCTGAGGAGTGCTATGATAATAATAATAATGTGCAAACTAAACTATGCAGACTAAATTTACGTCACTTGAACATTAAATCAAATATCGAGCACCAAGAGAAAGCAGTCTCTTGTTTCAGCATATCTTTCAGTCATAAATCTTCACGGCTCTTTCACTTGTCATAATTCACTTTACTTCTTCAATGCTATTGCCTCCAGATCAGCACTTTTCTTCATCCAGATCTTGACACGGATGACCACTCCAAAGTTGACATTGATTATTGATACATGTATGACACCTGAGGGATTGTAGATACCTTGGGTTAAAATGCATAATAATAATAATAATAATTATTATTATAAATATTATTTTAAAAAAAATATTAATATTATTATTATTATTGATGATTATATTAATGATAATTTATATGGCACCGTAACACGACCTTGCCGTTGCAATTGCTCCTCATACAACGAACAGTTGAGTAGCCCTTCGAAAATAAGCATTTCTTGGGTCGTGATTTGAAGGAGTCAGTTGAGACAGCTGCTGCTGGCAGCCACTTGTCATCAATAATTGTATTGTATTGTATTGTATATAAGCATTTAAAAAGCTTATTATTTAATAATGAGTGTTTATGATTATCTGTGTAATTATATATCGTTGATGTTTAGAACATCATTCTCATTGTGCGTTGTTTGTTAGTTTCGTTTTGCGGACAAGTACGACGTGATATTGATGGTGGTTGGGTCGTTCTGCGCGTGCGCTCATGGTGCCGCTCTGCCGGGTTTGATTCTCGTCTTTGGTGGCATGACGGAATCGTTCGTCAGTAGTGGAAGAGACGCAACCGTATATCCAAATCAAACGTAAGCTGAGCTCATCACCATCCTCCTCATTCTCACCACCATCATTCTCACCATCATCATCATCATCATCATCATCATCATCACCACCATCACCATCACCATCACCATCATCATCATCATCATCATCATCATCATCATCATCATCATCATCATCATCATCATCATCACTATCATCATCATCACCACCATCACCATCACCATCATCATCATCATCATCACCATCATCACCATCACCCTCACCATCACCACCACCACCACCATTGTGGCTGCTTTGATCAATTTGTTTGTGTGTGATGTGCAAACAATGTGTGACTGCAAATAATAAATACGTATTTAAGCAATCAGAAGACCAATTAAGTCCACCTGTGCACAAGCAATCTTCGCTAAAACGGATGCACTGATTGTACAGTGTTAGGGGAGATTTTAAAACAATGGAGAGGTTATTTCTATTGTTTATGTTAGACCTCACGCAAGCAATTAAAAGATTTCACACATTAGATCTTACATAAAAGTTTATGGTTGGTGTAGATTGTATGGGGTTTGTGTATGGAAACGTAAATCTGGTCCAGAAGATCAACTGTGAGGGAAAGTAAACACTATAAGACTTCCTCATCATCATCGTTGTCATCATCGCCATTTTCATAAGTGATTTGTGTGTGTATCGCAGCTGCAGTCTGTTGTTGTTTTGAATCACTCGTCATATATGTCTCGTCTCGCTTCAAATGCAAAGCAGCTGAATTGTGTACCAAAGAACTGGGTGATCATTTAGAAATAGAGTCATTCACTTAGTTTTTCTTTTCTTTCGATCTTTTTTGTTGGTTGTTGTTGTTGATGACTTCTTTCTGGTTTTCTTAGCGAGGCTTTCAATGAACTGCTTACGACAGAGATACGAAAGTCATCCATCTACTTTTCCGGTTAGTCATTCGCTTCATATCTCTGTTAAATATTCACTTGTAAATATGTAGTTATTATTGTTATTGTTATTGGGGGGGGGGGGCCCGGTAGAGTAATGGTTAACACGCTGGCCAAGAGTGCGAGAGGTAGTGAGTTCGAGCCCCCGTTGGGCGGATTTGCTCTGTAGGCTGCTATTAGCGCCGTGTAATTACAAAGCTGTCTGTTCAGTTAGTAGTTAAGTTTAATTAAGATTACTGCATAACTTGTAAATGTAAAGCGCAGTGCGTTTGTAGGCGCTCAGTTAAAGAAAAGATTATTATTATTATTATTATTATTATTTCATAAATTTATATAGTGCCTCTTCAAGGTTGGCTACTCAGAAGCATTCACAGCACAACCACGGCTAAATAAGACAGTTTTGAGATTCTTAAGGAAGAGAGCGAAGTGACCTCTGGGTTTTCCAGGTTGTAGGACCAGCGACCAAGAAAGAACGACCTTGTCAGATAGCAGTGCGTGGGCGGGGAACCAGAGACAGGTTTTTAGATTTCTTTTTGAGGTTGTCAGAGATCTTAGTTAGTAAACAATGTCAAAACTAATATTATTATTATTATTACTATTATTACATAAATTTATTACGCGCGCATGGTCACACCAAAGTGTGAGCCTGAGGTGTGGCCTCAGCTGCCAGCTGCCAGAGGAAGATGCAGTTTAAGGTCCATGTGCTTGAAAGCCAAAACTAATAATGAAAATAATTATATGATATCTTTGATAGTCGGTGAATCTTTGAACTCGTCATGGCTTAGTAATAATAATAATGATTACGACAATTTATAGGGTGCTGTAGCATGGCCATATCATTATAAGGGCGCGTTGTAATTCGCGATATCCGAGTCGTTGGTCCATTGAATGCTGTGTGTTGCTTTTGTAGCCATTGGATTTGCTGTTCTCCTCGTCGCTTACGTGCAAGTGGCGGCGTGGTTGACGACTTCTCACCGTCAGTCACATCGCGTACGAAACGCTCTTCTGCAGGCCGTCTTTCGCCAGGAGATCGGGTGGTTCGACACGCACGACGCAGGGGAACTTGGAACACGACTCTCCGAGTAAATTATCAAATTATGCTGGACATTTGTTGTCTTTATTTTCTGTCGTGTATTGTAAACAGGATGATGTTGTATTGTAAAGAAGACAGTAGTTCTGTTGTAAAGGGAACACTTCTCTGTTGTAAACTTGACGCTATTCTTATGTTGTAAAGAGGTTCAATGTAGTAGCTTTTAGATTGTTGCTCTGGCTGCTGTCACACCAGATTTTTTTGTATTTGTATGTGCACTTGTTATAGCGCCCCTCTCCACTCAGAGGCGCTCCCGACTACAGCACGGGCACTGCATTGGAGTTTCACGCCAAAGCACTGAGCAATTGTGAGCGCAGGACTTGCCCAAGGTCCCTATGCGACGACTTGAGGTGGATTCGAACCTGCAACCCTTCGGCTGTAAGGCAACGAACATACCCACTACACCACCGCGCCCCACAGATCATAACAATGGCTTTTTCTGCATGATTTTTTAAAATTGAAATCGTTCTTTTCTTGTGATGTTGACTTGGTTGGGAGCTGAAGAGATGTATGATGGAGAAACTGTTCTTGTGGGGCTTCATCTTTAGGAAGGAGAGTTTGAAGTTGATGAGGAGACGGAGGATTGGAGGTGGAGGATACTTTATTGGGTTGAGCCAGCTGGATATCTGCTTTGGGAATTGGGGAGAGAACACCTTCACATAGCATTTGTGAGTCTTTACGTGGATTTTATTAAGTTTGTACATGGTAATGTTCTCAAAGGGTTTTGTTCTCGAATGATGATGTTCTTATGTGGTTCGTATGTGGTTCTTTTTGGGATGGTGGATTCATTGAATTTGATTGATGTCTGAGATATCATCTGAACTGCTTGATTGGACGATTGATTGATTTATTGATTGATTGATTGATTGATGAATTGATTGATTGATTGATAGATGGATTGATTGATTGATGAATTGATTGATTGATTGATTGATAGATGGATTGATTGATTGATGAATTGATTGATTGATGAATTGATTGATTGATTGATAGATGGATTGATTGATTGATGAATTGATTGATTGATTGATAGATGGATTGATTGATTGATGAATTGATTGATTTATGAATTGATTGATTGATGAATTGATTGATTGATTGATTGCAGTGATGTGAACAAGATCCAGGAAGGCATTGGAGACAAGATCAGCAACTTCCTTCAGTGGACGTCTTCGTTCATCTCTGGAATCGTCATCGGATTGGTGAAAGGATGGAAGTTGGCGCTCGTCATTCTCTCCGTCAGTCCACTGCTCGCCATCGCAGGCGGAATCATGACCTACGTTAGCTATCATTTATCATTCATCCTTCTCCATTAAAAAAAATTATTTTCGTTTGTTATTTTGTTTTGTGTCGTATTTAAACATTTGTAAAGCGCCTCTAGTATGGTGAACTATTCAGAGGCGCTCCCAGTGTGCATGGCCACGCGAGAAGAAGAAGAATCAGGTTTTGAGAAGAGAGAAGTCAGAAGAGAGACTGCCAGACAGAATGGTTGAGCAAACAGAAGGAGAAGACACATCCCAAAGAGAACGCCCAATTGAGGCAAATGATCAGGACTGACTTGTTACCTGCATAAGGGTGAACTGGTGAAATGTCAGCTGAGGTCACGATTCAAATCTCTACAAGTTTTTGGTGCTGATCATTTGCATCCATTGGTTCTCTGGTCTTTCTCACTGAGCTGGAATTTGATGAAGATTTGCCAACCCAGACGTTTAAAAATTTTCCTTAGGCATTACACAAACCTTGGGAAAAATGAAGATATTTTGTGCTCAAGCTATTCCATATGACTTTCTGCGATATCTTTTGTATTGTATTGCATTAAAATATTTATAAAGTACCTCTAGTATGGTGAGCTGTTCAGAGGTGCTCCCAGTGTGCAAGGCCCTGCAGGAAGAAACAGGTTTTGAGAAGAGACAAAGCAGAGGAGAGACTGCCAGACAGAAGTGTATGTTTATGACATGACAAGACATGTTGCCAGAAACTATTTAAGCTGGAGCTTTGGAAAGCAACCTCGTTATGACCGTCTCTTGTTCACTGACTTATAGCGGCGATGATGTTAGAAGAGCTCTGGCATGTGACTAATCTGTCTTTTTCGATCTATTGAGAGAAATTTAGCGCATGCATAATGCATTGTTCCTCCTAATTTATTGATATTGTCAATATTACCGGCGTTCTTTTAGTTGTATCATTTTCTTGTGTGCTCTTTATTATCAGTGTATATTTTAACAGAAGTTTTTATTTCAAACTACTATTAAAAAGCTGAAGTTGATCAATGGTCATTTTTATGCTTGTACGTGTAGTAAAAATGAATTGATTGAATAATAATTTATTCTATTCACGCGAAGAGACAGCTTGGATATAATGACCCAGATCCATGTAATTAAAAACCGGATTTGGTGACCCAGTTTCATATGATTAAGACAGAGCAGTTGATGAAAACCTGCTGAGTACAGAATGGATGAGTGGTCACATTTCCATCCATTTAAAACTAATCGGGTGACCTCGTTTCAAATGATTAAAACAAGGCTGTTGTTGAAAGTTTGCTTGGTTGAGAATGCTTGAGTGGATGCAGAATTGGTAATGTTGGCCCAGTTGAAAAACACTAGAGCAAGGATATGTGCAGAACATGAATTAAAACAATGAAATTAAAACAATGATTTTTTAAATTGCTGCTTCCAACTACAATTATCTCATGAATGTTAATTTGATTTAATGCAGTTGATAACAAATACGACGAACAGAGAACTGACGGCGTATGCGAAAGCGGGATCAGTGGCCGAGGAGGTGCTGGGTGCCATTCGAACCGTCTTTGCTTATGGAGGACAGGAAAAGGAATGCAACAGGTTGTCATACTCACCTCATCCTTCGTCAGACACACACACGCACGCATGCATACACAGTTAGGGTACACATACTCATGCATGCGTACTTGATATTTGACTACCTCACATGGGAGCGTTGCGTGATGAGTTGATCAGACTTCAATGTCTATCTAATCTCATTACTCATCATTTCTTGCGCTAAGTTGTCCCAGCCGGGTCATGAATCCTGCGTGGTAAGCTCCTTGACCTAGCAACAAAGGAGACAATTATGGGCAAGCAACTTGTCCAAGGTCTCTAGGTAGTGGGTCTGAGGTGGATTCGAACCTGCGACTCTTTGGTCACAGGGCACTGAGCATACCACCACACCACCGCGTGCAGTCATAGGTGTCAAAGGTAGAATTCTAAAGAAATCAGCTGGAGTTATCCAAATGAGGCTTGTTACCTTCGAGTCATTTAGTCCTAAGCATTAGATTAACGAGACCATCTGTAGGGGTTTAAATTCATTATCACTTTGAATTGTATGTGCTTATGAATAGCATATGCTATTATACTTTCATTGTAATTAGTAATTTCTGAGGTTCTGCTCATGAGCTCTCAGTAGCACTTCCAGTGCATGAACTCTTGGAAAAGAAAGAGGTTCTCCAATTTAAGAAGAAATGGTAATGGGACACTTTGCAAGAGGAAGATGTGACACAGAAGGCACTGTGGCTCGACTTGATGTGGAGCAGCACGTTGGGCACCTGCATATCTTTGCATGCAACAGATTGAAATGATTTTTTTACCTAGTTTAACTAGAGACTGGAATGTTTGTATGCCAGGTTTTTTGACATACCTGAATGATACTGAAAACTACTTCTTGAGCAACATGAAGCTAGTTTAGAATTTTTGAACTTCTCATGTAGTTAAATGTGACGATAAAGTTAAATGTGTTACAGGTACAATAAGAATTTGGTAGAGGCCAAGGCGTTTGGAGTTCGTAAAGGTCTTTTCGCTGGTGCTGGGATGGGTGCAACGTTCTTCTTCATCTTTGGAACGTACGCTTTGGCGTTCTGGTACGGAGGACAGCTGATCCTTGATGAGAATCCACCGTACAACGTTGGAGTGATGCTCATTGTAAGTCCCCTCGCTTGCAATAGTCAACTTTTGCTCAAGTCGTGCATATGATTCAGACGACAGTTAGTTATTATGACAGTTACTCTCTGCAGATTAACTGTCTCCTCTATCTGTTTGTTCTGCCCAGTTACGTCAATATCTGTCTATTGTTGTAGGTCTTCTTCTGTGTTGTCATCGGTGCATTTGCTCTTGGTAACGCAGCACCAAATCTACAGAACGTCGGTGTTGCAAGAGGCGCCGCTTACATGATCTGGGATCTCATCGACAGGGTCAGTAGGAAGGACTGGAGCTGATTTGATGATGATGATGATGATGATGATGATGATGATGATGATGATGATGATGATGATGATGATGATTGATGATGATGATGATGATGATGATGATGATGATGATGATGATGATGATGATGATGATGATGATGATGATGAATTATGACCGTGATGATGATCATTGATAATCATTGATGATCATTAATGATGATTATGATTATTGATAATGGTTACTGATGATTATTGATATATCATTGATTGATTATTGATGATTGATTATTACTTTTTAAGCAACAGGAGCTGATGATGATTTGATGATAATTTATGACAATTGACAACAATGGTGATGATCAGTAGCTATTATTTGTCAATAGACTGAATTGAAAAAAGCGATCTAACTGTGTTTCATTAATAATGGCGTTGGTAAGCAATGATGTAACAAATCTTCCACTTCTGTTTCCTTTCAACTGCAATCTCTTTGTTGACTTCAAAGTCTTTTTCTTTTACGTGTTAAATTCAGAAATCTCTGATCGACAGCAGTTCCGACGAAGGCATTCGACCGACGAGCTTGACTGGCAACATTGAACTGAAGAACGTCTCCTTTCGATATCCATCGCGGGATGAAGTCCCTGTGAGTTCCGAGAGACTGGGTTCAGAAAGTAGTTGGAATTATTACTTTATTATTATTTTATTTTTTTATTTTTTATTTTATTTTTTTACCCGAGGTACGTCAGATCCCTCGGGATTTCAAAAATTATGCTTTCAGCTGTTTTTTAATGTCTAGAAATTCTCTGCAACATTAGTGAAAGTGCCATGAAATGCAATGGCATTATTATTATAATTATTATTGTTATTATTATTATTATTATTATTATTATTATTATCATTATTATTATTAGGTGATGCTGTTTAAAATTTGATGAATGTTCAAAGTAAATACGACGGTAGTGACATTCTTTCTCTGCTGCTTGACGTCTGGTCTGGAATGGTCTTCCTTCATACTTGCACGTACTGCGAAGGGTCGTCTCTGACGCATTCTAGCGCAATTTTATGACTGTCCTCTTTAGCCGAGGCTAAGTCGGAAGGACTCGTGAGTAGCAGCCTTGAGGGGGAGCTATATAAATGCAAGTAATGAACGTAATTAATGTTTCATCTAAAGCAGCGGTTCTAACCTGTACTCTTGATGTCACAAACGAAGCTCTCCAGCCAGTTGAGAGCTTACATCATATAATCATAATCTTAGTTCACTTACTGATTTCAATTGTTTGCTAATTAGACAATAAAAGAGGCGGATCATAATTATACAAGACTGGTGATTGTGAATTCCAAGGAGTACAGTTGAAGTAGAGTTAACACTCTGGTACGAAGAATTCACGGATGACGCATCGCTTCCTGCTACCCTCCACCGGTCCACTCAGCCTTCCAATCAGCAGATGGCATTGGTAAAATGAGTAGCAGCATGTGATAGGCGCCCTGTTGACTACCAACATTCAAATTCAACTCCTGTAATATAACTTGTGATCATCAATCATCCTATGAATTGTAATCATTCTGCGATGTGTCAGTTTGAAATTAAAATGAAGTAGGACTGTAATGAACATTCTCTTCATGTTCGATTCGTGGCGGAATAACAGACCAAACAGCCATTCAAATTCAATGTTCTGCCGAATAGCAGCGGTGGGACCAGATATGAACAGTGGTCATGTGACATATCTGTTTCTGCATATGCGGCTGCTATAGTGAGTGGACTGAATAAACATCGCATAAGTTGTGATGGCAGCCACACTGCTGCCTGGACCGTGGTATTGCAGTTAGGTGTCAGTAGTCTCATTCTTTGTGTGCAGTCACTGAATGTTGTCTGTAGACCAATTTCATGCTCTCAATCATATTCGTTATGATCACCGATTTGGTACAGCCCTGAAACAAAGATTGTGTTTATTGTTCTGCTGTGTGACAGATCCTGAATGGATTGAGTCTGACGATAGCGAAGGGACAGACGGTGGCGTTGGTTGGATCGAGCGGTTGTGGTAAGAGTACGGTCATTCAACTCGTCCAGCGATTCTACGATCCATTAGGTGGTTCAGTGACGATCGACGGAACAGACGTTCGTGAGTTGAACATCAAATGGTTGCGACAAAACATCGGCGTCGTCAGTCAAGAACCGATCCTCTTTGCGACGACGATTGCGGAGAACATTCGATACGGAAGAGAGGGAGTGACGGATGCGGAGATAGAGAAGGCGGCGATAGAGGCAAATGCTCACAACTTCATCAGCAAACTTCCCCTGGTATGATGATGATGATCTGAATGCTATTAAAGAAAGACTTAATTCAATTTCGCTGTTGCTGTTGCAGATTTGAGTTGAATTGAGGGTTTAATTAATGAATGGTTTGTTTACGTGACTAAGGTTGATGTTGCTTGTTTAGCTAGTGAGCTTCTTATATGTGTCTCTGAAGGTGTGTGTGTATTTATGGCTTTCTGTGTTTATAGTAAAGGATTAGTCTGACTGGATGTCTTGTAAGCACATCTGTCTTTCACACATTTAGGTGAACCATCTGTTCACACTTCACAGAGATCTTGTATTACAATGGGAATATGTTATATGTTTCAGTTTCATGGTTCTTTGTTCAAGTTCTATTTGCTTGGTGCGTTTATTTGTGAAATGATTTACTTCTGAAATGAGATATTGCCATGAGTGCAGCAGTAGTGTCTAATTGTTGTTGTTAGAAATACGGTACGTTGGTTGGTGAGCGTGGAGCTCAGTTGAGTGGAGGACAGAAGCAGAGGATAGCAATTGCGAGAGCGTTGGTTCGTGATCCACGGATTCTGCTGCTTGATGAAGCGACGTCTGCACTTGACACGGAATCAGAGGCCACCGTTCAGTCGGCTCTTGACAAGGTAACGTCTGATTTTATGGCCAGTGTTGCTTTTGGGTCAGTCCATGTGAAATCATCAAATATGAGACATACCTTGTTGCTGACCTATCTCAGATTTGGCTGTAATTTTGATATTTTGAAGTTTGATATGTTTGTACATCATATGCAAATTTTTAGAAGCCTGTCGCAATGTTCCTGTATTTTATGGCTGACCGACATAGAGGGGGTACAGGGCACTCGCGACATGTATGAATGTGGTGGCTAGTTTAGAGGTCATTATCTCAGGAACGGATATACATAGGAATGCACAATTTTCGTATTTTATACAACTTTTGGTGGACTTTCTGATTCTGTAAATAATTCCAAACTGGAAAAAGTAGTTTTTCACTAATATGAGTGCAAAACTGACGAAAAACTCAGTTGTGAGTTGAATTTGACAATATTCATGGCACTGTAGCAGTAAAGATCATTAAAGCAGCTGCAAATAGTTTACATTTCTATTATCTGCATATAGTTCACTCTTTATGTAACAAATCTTACCTCTCTACTTTGCGTCGTCATGGCGATACGAGTCTTCAAAGTTTGTCCGCCCAGTAAACTACCTCATCTTTGGTTGTAGATATTCGCATGTGGGATAACTGATAGAACAATGCTTTTGACTTAGTGTTGTAGAGCTTGAACAGACCTTTCCAGTGATATATTATATGTCCTGGATATATGAGTCCATCAGATGATTGTAAGTGGTCGAAGTGACGCTATATTGTGGCATTCGCGACCTTTTTGGACTTTGTTGACATGTTCAGAGGCTAGTATCTCATGAATGGATGCGCATAAGGTTGCAAAATTTGGTGATTCTGAACAACTTTTTGTGGACTTTCTGATTGTGTAAACCATTCTGAGCATAGATAAATAGTTTTTCACTAATATGGGTGCAAAACTGACGAAAAACTCAGTTGCAAGTTTCAATCGGCTATGTTCAAGGCATTGTAGCACTTTTGACCACAGCAGTTATTGTAAATAGTTTATATTTCCATTATCTGCATATAGTTCACTCTTTACATAACCAATCTCAGCATATCTACTTTGCGTTTTTGTGGCGATATGAGTCTTCAAAGTTGGTCCGCCCAGTAAACTACCTCATGTTTGACTGCAGATATTTGCATGTGGGATAACTGATAGAACAATGCTTTTGACTTAGTGTTGTAGAGCTTGAACAGACCTTTCCAGTGATATATTATATGTCCTGGTTATATGAGTCCATCACATGATTGTAAGTGGTCGAAGTGACGCTATATTCTGGCATTTGCGACCTTTTTGGACTTTGTTGACATGTTCAGAGGCTAGTATCTCATGAATGGATGCACAAAGGTTTGCAAAAATTGGTGATTCTGTACAATGTTTTGTGTACTTACTGACTCTGTAAATCATTCTGAGTTGAAACAAACAGTTTCCCACTCATATTGATGCAAAATTGGCGAAAAATTCAATATCGTCGATTTAAACTTGCAACTGAGTTTTTCACCAATTTTGCATCAATATGAGTGGGAAACTGTTTGTTTCAACTCAGAATGATTTACAGAGTCAGTAAGTACACAAAACATTGTACAGAATCACCAATTTTTGCAAACCTTTGTGCATCCATTCATGAGATACTAGCCTCTGAACATGTCAACAAAGTCCAAAAAGGTCGCGAATGCCAGAATATAGCGTCACTTCGACCACTTACAATCATGTGATGGACTCATATAACCAGGACATATAATATATCACTGGAAAGGTCTGTTCAAGCTCTACAACACTAAGTCAAAAGCATTGTTCTATCAGTTATCCCACATGCAAATATCTGCAGTCAAACATGAGGTAGTTTACTGGGCGGACCAACTTTGAAGACTCATATCGCCACAAAAACGCAAAGTAGATATGCTGAGATTGGTTATGTAAAGAGTGAACTATATGCAGATAATGGAAATATAAACTATTTACAATAACTGCTGTGGTCAAAAGTGCTACAATGCCTTGAACATAGCCGATTGAAACTTGCAACTGAGTTTTTCGTCAGTTTTGCACCTATATTAGTGAAAAACTATTTATCTATGCTCAGAATGGTTTACACAATCAGAAAGTCCACAAAAAGTTGTTCAGAATCACCAAATTTTGCAACCTTATGCGCATCCATTCATGAGATACTAGCCTCTGAACATGTCAACAAAGTCCAAAAAGGTCGCGAATGCCACAATATAGCGTCACTTCGACCACTTACAATCATCTGATGGACTCATATATCCAGGACATATAATATATCACTGGAAAGGTCTGTTCAAGCTCTACAACACTAAGTCAAAAGCATTGTTCTATCAGTTATCCCACATGCGAATATCTACAACCAAAGATGAGGTAGTTTACTGGGCGGACAAACTTTGAAGACTCGTATCGCCATGACGACGCAAAGTAGAGAGGTAAGATTTGTTACATAAAGAGTGAACTATATGCAGATAATAGAAATGTAAACTATTTGCAGCTGCTTTAATGATCTTTACTGCTACAGTGCCATGAATATTGTCAAATTCAACTCACAACTGAGTTTTTCGTCAGTTTTGCACTCATATTAGTGAAAAACTACTTTTTCCAGTTTGGAATTATTTACAGAATCAGAAAGTCCACCAAAAGTTGTATAAAATACGAAAATTGTGCATTCCTATGTATATCCGTTCCTGAGATAATGACCTCTAAACTAGCCACCACATTCATACATGTCGCGAGTGCCCTGTACCCCCTCTATGTCCGTCAGCCATAAAATACAGGAACATTGCGACAGGCTTCTAAAAATTTGCATATGATGTACAAACATATCAAACTTCAAAATATCAAAATTACAGCCAAATCTGAGATAGGTCAGCAACAAGCCCTTGGTGATTTCACATGGACTGACCCTTTTGTTAAGTTTCACTTCTTTCAGAACGATAAATTATTTTTAATTAATTAACTAGTACTTAGGCTCTTCTTTTGTGTCGATGTCTAATAAAATGTTTCGAAATTTGTTGCACCGTCGTCAGTTGATGCCAAAGACATTAATGGACGACGAACTAAAACGAAATATCCGGAAGACCATTCTAAAATATTAATGAGAAACAGATTGTTTCATTCTGAAAAAGCATTTTGAAGCGGAGCCATTGTAGAATATGACTGAATGAAAACGTCAGAAATCGACATGTGATGAGTTTTGAGCGCCTGTGCCACGCATGGTCTGCTTAAGTAAATACTCAACTGTTGCTCATCTGTTGCTCTTCTGTTGCTGATGGGTCGTTGGATTTGGTTGTTTCCGTTGTCTGTTGTCTAAGGCTCGTCACGGAAGAACAACGATCGTTGTCGCTCATCGGTTGTCGACGATAAAAACGGCGAATCTCATTTACGGTTTGAGGAATGGAGTGGTTCACGAGTCGGGAAGTCATGCGGAACTGATGGCACTCGGAGGAATCTATCACCAACTCGTCACCAACCAAGTACGTTACATTACAACCATCGACCCAGTGTATAAAGTGTGATGATGATAACGAATATGATGATGGTGATGAATATGATGATGGTGACAGGGATCATGATGATGATCACGATTGTGATGATGATTGTGATGATGATGATGATGATGATGATGATGGTGGTGGTGGTGGTGGTGGTGATGATGATGATGATGATGATGATGATGATGATGATGATTATCGTGATGATGATGATGATGATGATGATGATGATGATGATGATGATAATGATGATAATGATGATAATGATGATGACGACGACGATGATAGCAGTGGCTGATATTGCGATAAGCATAGCAGAGGTGTTGACCATATGTGGCCCGTCATGACAAAATGAGTCGCTAGGCCCTTTTTGAGTATTTTGAGTTATGTATTCCACGTTATTCCATGTTGAATTACCTTCAAAATGAGCTATTACGCATCAAAATCGACCAAGTGCTTGTGGAGTTATAAAATTTTTAATCGATCGACCTGCCTAACAGAAAATGTTGGGGAAACGCGATTTTCTGATTTTTTTATTGGTTTTGAATCTTATTGGTCATTTAATCTGCACAAATAGCATGTTAAAACAGCAAAATAAGTTAGTTTTAATATTTTATTGAGACATTATATAATGTAGATTCCGAAAATGGAAAAATAAAAAATTCAATAATTTGAAGGTTGGACACCTTTAAAAGCGATTTGCAGCGTTCTGCATTGTGCGACTTCCGACTCATTTCGTCATGACGAGTCACATATAGCAATAACTCTTAGTTCATTATTCTCTTAAGTTGCAGAATTACTCAATTGATTATATTTGCTGTTCATAGATAATTAGCTGATAAATGCATGCGATGACGATGTGAGGCATTACATTTGATGTCATGAGATAACAACTAGGATAATCCTTTAACAGCGTTTTCAGTGGTCTTCTATATCGTATATCGTATATTGTATAAATATTGTCATTGTATAATGATGTTGCCAGATGACAGTGTGAAGACTTTTCGTGCCACGCTTATTTGAATGAAGAGCTTCTCTTTAGTTAATGAATTTATGAAGCTCCTGTAACTGCTGATGATTTTGATTCAAAAGTATTTGGCCAAACCACCTCGTTGAGAAACGAAAAATCTGTCCTAATCGATGCAAGTGACAGCGATTTCTCTCATTCTAATGCAGCCCACTCTTAAGCAGCCCACTTTTAACTGCTAATTTCTTCTTAGCTCCCTCGTTTTCTTCTGTGAAACAAATCTTATTCATGTCAAAATATCTTTCGATCTGATGACTTATCACAAGACTTGTAAATAAACTGTTACACGGCACGTCGGCACATGGCTTATAGACAGCATATTATGAATTTGATTTTATATATATGAATTGTCTGATTTTGATTGATTGATTGATTTATTGATTGATTGATTCCAGCAAATGGTTGAAGAAGAAGAAGGGACATTTGCAGCCGGTCAGTTGCCATTTCCTCTTGAGTGTGCTTTTGGCTTACACTGGCCTCTTGACGCTTTAATATTGATCAACATTAACATCTATCTGTTTTAATTAACTTCCAACTGTCTAGTGTTTATTGTGTTGACCTTACTAACTTTTTTATAAGAAGGACTAGATTGTTAGTTGTTGATCTATTACAGTTAGCCTTTATCAAGAAGTCAAGTTACGCAAGAAACAATTATTAGCCAAATAATTATTCGCTGAGACATAATAAGGACTCGTTTAAATAAGCCATTGACTTGCGCCTTGCAGCAAGTTACGAATTTAGTGTCGATATTTTTCTGAGATTTGGCTCTCATTGAGATAAGCAGAAAAAATGAGTTGATGCAAATTGGAGTCTTTGTTTTTGAGAACGAGACTGACAGAGCAGAAAGCGGTAAATTGAAAAAGAGATAGGGAAGAGGGAGAGAGAGCAAAGGGGAAAGAGATGTATAATATTTGTCTTACATGTTGCTTTCTTTCCGCAACTTTCTCACTTCAGAAGCGGAATTGCCCGATGAACCGGAACAAGTAGACAAAGGTAGATAGACAGACAGACTCATCAGACAGACTGACAGATATTTGCTGTCTGTTGATTCATCAGTTTCGTCAGTTTTAAGTTTGTTGCCTTCTATGACAGAGAATAGTTTGCAGGTTGTGTTAAATTTAATGTGAATTTGATTTCATTGTTTCTTTGTATGATATATTTTGCTCAGCTTTTTCCACAAGTCTTGCTTTTTATATAAAGATATTTAATTAGAATATTTTCTGTTTGTTGTGCATATTACAGTTGACTTTTTCGGTTTTCGTTTTTGACTTGCCCTGTTTTTAGATTATTCTGTTTTCATTCCCATTGCTTGTTGTTGCGATACATCATTGTTATAATCTATTGTTTTTTCTGTGAGCTTGGTTTTAATTTGAATTGTGCTTCTTGTTTCATTCATTCCTTCATTTATTCATTTATTCATCCATTTTGATAGTGTACCCATCCCCCCAAACTAACACAGTAAACTTTCTTGGCATAGTCGTCGATCAGAATCTGACTTGGAAGGAACCCATTTCCAAAATATCTATTAAACTGGCCAAAAATATAGGCATCTTATCTCGTATCTCATATAAGTTGCCAGACTAACATATTAACCATTACAACCTATATTACTCATTAGTCTA
>OX457052.1:2967524-3172524 GCA_949752735.1 Lumbricus terrestris
TTCACTATGACTCAGACAAACTTGAAGCTTCAAGAGAGCGATTAGAAAAAGTATCGTATATAGTATAAGAATTTGTTAAGCACTTCTTACAGCAATAACGATTCAGAAGCACTCTCAGTTTGGTCATCCGGAGAAAATAAGAAAGTCTTATAGAAAGTCTTGTGTATATACTATTAGGATTGTTGCGGTGGAATACCCCAAAAAAATTTTGCTGTTGTTTTGTCAATGATTTAAGTGAGATTAACTGTGTATGAATGTGGAGGAGGTTTTCATTGGAGGTTCCTCACTACAAAGTGTGTTGGATCTTTCGACTTTTACGTTGTTTCAAACCAGCGATTCCCAACCCGTGACCCGTGGGCCAAAAGTGGCCCGCCAGACCTAAGAAAATGGCCCTCATCTCTCAAAGAATTAACAAAAATATAAGAAAAAAATTGAAAATTTGGGCAGGATAGAACACATTATTTATTTTCTATTGCAAATTAATCTCTATTCTATTCTGGTGCCTATAAATAACATCAAAGATTCTGTGTTGAATCAATTACAACAATTTTGTATGCTTTTAGTTAGTTAAATTTCAGCCTTGTGGCCCCCTAATGTCCTTCAACTAAGAAAAAGTGGCCCTCGTGTCCTCCAACTTAGAAAAAGTGGCCCTAAGGCAAAAAAGGTTGGGAACCACTGTTTCAAACAATATTGTTGCAGTTAGATGTGCTACTCACGTCGCTTCCAAAAAGATATTTAGATAATCTCAACGCGTGCCATGTTAATATTTGATTGTCTGTATTACAGGAAGAGAAGTTGGACGATATTCCATTGACTCGTATATTGAAGTTGAATGGCCCTGAGTGGTACCTCATCTTCTTCGGTTGTATCGCTGCCCTCATCCAAGGCGGCATTCAGCCGGCCTTTGCCATCATCTTCAGCAAACTTCTTGGAGTAAGTTGCATGTTCTGTGCTTTGATGATCTGTGAAGAGCATTACATGCGCTGTTCAAAACGTTGTTGATTTAAACGATTTAAATGGCAGTGCAGTAAAGTAAAGCTGCTCTCTGCTCTTACTCGGGCAGTGCCAGTCCCTAACCTTTGGAAAGGAGGAGGTGATGCTAATATTGTTACTATGATCTAATCATGAATATGTGTGGTGCTATATAAATTTATGATTACAATTGCAACGACAACTCTCCAATCTACCGAGTGTTCAAACAACTGCAGAGTTGTCATTCTATGTTTTGTAGTTGTGATCCAAGGCGTAGGAACCCCTGCCGTGAGTTGTAGGTGCAGCAGTCTGAGTTGTGTTTTGCATAAAATTTTGATTTGGGCTAAATTTGAAAAATTTGGCTTTCCTTTTCCCCATATCCAATATTTTATCCATATTTTATTTTTCATTTGACCAGCTCATTGACCTGAGAATTGAAGCTGTGGTTTTGCATTTGCATTGTCTGTGGAGAATCAAAGCCTTCATTATCATGAGATATGGTTGACTTCATCTGTGGTATTTGAATACCAATGTTGATCCCTAATATACATATATATATATATATATATAATATAAAAAATATATAAATGAATTGATAGCTGTCAGTATGACATACATATATCTTGGCAGTTGATTGCAATGCCGGTCCACATGGAATGGGTTTCTGCTTGCAATGCGCTTACTACCTTGAAATAATTTGCCTGCTTTCCAGTGTCTAAAGTGTGGAAAAAGAAGTGCCTGGACGTCCTTACCTTTACAGTCTGTGCTCGCCAATAAGTGGCTGGACGGCGTTCAGATTTTAAAACAAGTGCATGGACACTATAAGCCCTGCTGCTTTCTACCAGTTGCTCAAGACCAATTCTTTTAGTCGTGGCTGGGCTGGGCTGGGAGTGCCTCTGAGAGGCTTTTTGAAGGGGCACTATCTAAATTTTCGAAATGAATGAATGAATGAATGAATGATGAAAGAAATGAGCAGTATGTCGAAATATACAGCTGCAGATGTGTTATTGAATGAATATGTTCGATGATTGTCTGCTGATTCCAAGTCTTTGGAATGATGATGAAGAATTCTACTGACTGGCAACTTCGTTGTCTTCTGATGTCTCTGATTTACTTGATTGTTTTGTGGCTTTGTTTGTGATGAAAAACAGATTTTTTCAAATCCTGATGAAAATCAGATGAGAAAAGAGATTCTGTTGTACTCGATGATGTTCCTACTCATCGGTGGCATCGCTGCCATTTCGATGTTCTTACAGGTGAGGAACGACATTCATGCACAGCGGTCTATATAACTGCTTTTATTCTTTCACTATACAAGATACATTGTTTCTTTTGTCTCTGTACTTCCCAGGTGGGTTAATGTTGCCTGTGGTTTTATTTCTTCTTTCCATATGTTTCCCAGGGGAGTTTAGGCAGCTGTTTTCAAAACAGATGGTGCTGTTTCCTTTCATATCTTTAAAAGACTTGCAGTCAGACAGTTTAGAAGTGTCATGAAAGGTCTTTGTTTAGAAGAGAATTCGGTAAGAATGATTTCCAGAGTGATTATTATTCATGTTTTATCCATCCATTATTCATTGCACAAATTAATTTCTTAAGGTTATTTTGAATGGCACTTGAGACTTTTGAGTTCTGAATGAACAATAGGTGATTTAGAATCCATTTGGAACATACGATACGAGTTATCACATTAACTAAGTACTAGAAGTATACAGACTCGTATCAGTACTGCTAAAGTTTGTGGTTGCAAAGATTGCATTGGGGTTGATGACAGAATGGCTGATGAAATTTCTGGCATAAATTTTTATACATTTTGCGTCAAGTCATCAATTCTTTTCATTGCTATTCGCACTTGACATCAAATGTTGAGTGTTTAATAGTTGGTCTCCTTACAATAGAAGAATTAAATTATATCTTACCTTGAGTGCTGTAATATTAATGCTTTAAAAGGCTGCCTAGACATTTTATCGCAATTCAGTTCAAACTGAATTGAACTTTTAAGTTTAAGTACAATTTAATTTAAGTACATATTGAAAAATTTCTGCTTATTTATTTGGACAATCTTTGTATGATTGACGCATGTGTTGTTTTGTTGTTGATTGAACAGAGCACATTGTTTGCTATATCTGGAGAAGCGCTGACAATGAGAATGCGTCAGATGACATTCAAAGCTCTCCTGAGACAGGTCAGTTGCGGCTCTTGTGTAACAATTGTCTTTGGCTTCATGCTGACTGTATCGACATTGGGTAGTCAACAATGTATGAATGAGTGGGTATGAGTGGTTTGTGTTTGCATGTATGTATATGTGTGTGTGTGTTGATGTGTGTTTGTTTCTGGTTATGTATATTGTATATGTTTTGTGTCAGTTCTGCTGTATATGTATTGTACATGTCTGGGTATTTCTGTAGTACTGTCTGTAAACCTGGCATAAATAGTATTGTGGTTCAGTAGGATTATAGGAATGGTTTATCTACAGGCAAGTGATGCAATAATTACACAAGAAACCTCTTAACCTGCAAATGTGTCATCAGCATACTCTAATTCACATTGTGGAGAATGAAACCATTCATTCATTCATTCATTTATTCATTCATTCATTCATCCATTCTGGGATTTGTATAGCACCCATTAAATAAACTGCTCAGAGGGTACATGGCAGAGATTCAATCAACTTATGGCATGTGCCCATATTGTTTTAATGGCAGGCCCATTCTATATGGATGGCCCACAATTTAAAAGGTGTTGTCGAACAGAGGCTCACAGAACCAAAAGCTCCCGTGTGGTCTAAGATTGGAGAAGTGCACTTTAGACTTTGCAGTTGTTGATGTGCTGCATGTATGAAGACAGTTTATATATCACATTTTATGTACGTGAGCTGAGCACTATAATTAATGTTGAGATGCTTTCTATGTTCAAAATTGTTGACAGGATGTGAGTTACTTTGATAATCACGAGAACAGCGTTGGAGCCATGACGACGCGTCTCGCCACGGATGCATCAGCCATTCAGGGGGTCAGTCAGTTCATTCATTTGTTTGTTTGTATGCTTGCTTGTATGTGCACTTGTTATAGCGCCTCTTCAAGCACTCTACTCAGAGGCGCTCCCGACTGTAGAGTGCACACTGCATAGGAGTTTCACGCCAAAGCGCTGAGCAATTGCGAGTGAAGGACTTGTCCAAGGTCCCTACGCGGCGACTTGAGGTGGATTCGAACCTCAAACCTTCCGGCTTCAAGGCAACGACGCCACCACTACACCACCACGCCCACAATTTGCATCGTCATCAACTCATCATCATTAGTCCTATGGGTGGGTTGGTAGGCACTTAGGGTACCCACCAGAAGGGTTTTCTCCCAGACATATATACATCTATGCCCAACATCCAGCCAAAGAAGAATAATGATTATTTTATGCTGATTGTTATCAATGTTTAAGTAGCATATTAGAAAACATTGTTATTTTGCGTAGTTTGTTCGTTTGTCAAATTTTGGCTCTGGTAAATTTTTATGTAGAAACTTGATCAGTAACATTGCGTTAATTATTGCTTATTGATCCACCCATTGCATTTTCAGTTAATCATAAGGATTGATGAAGTGATCAGCCAACCATTGTTTGTTTGTTTGTTTGTTTCTATGTGCACTTGTAATAGCGCCCCTTCAAGCTCTCTACTCAGAGGCGCCCCCGACTACAGAGCGGACACTGTGTCGGAGTTTCACGCCGAAGCGCTGAGCAATTGTGGATGAAGGACTTGCCCAAGGTCTCTAGGCGGTGACTTGAGGTGGATTCGAACCTGCAGCCCTTCGGCTACAATGCGACGAACATACCCACTACACCACCGCGCCCCACGATCATATAGAATGTTTATAGCCACTTGATCTTGCAGTGCATTGTATTTATGAAGTCTCTCAATAACAAAAAAGGTTGAAAACGGTTAAGTTATCTGTATATCGAATTTCATTGGTTGGTCTGCATACTGATGCAGCAGCAGTCAGCGATTTATTTTGCCTGAGAGACTGATGTGGAGAGTTAGGATTGAAGACTACTCTCAAGGATGGTTAGCATCTTGGGACCTTGATCAAGTCCTTCATTCACAATTTTTGCTCTCTCTTCATTGATGCATGATCTTCAGATAGTGACAGCACTTAGTAAATGAACAACAATAATTAACTTTCTGCTGAAAGTTTTGAGTCTTTCTTTGTCCGTACGTATGTCTTATTCATATGCGTGTGTGTGTTTGGTTTAGGCGACTGGCGTTCGACTTGGGATGGTGCTGCAGAGTCTGGGCAGCATCGGAACGGGAATCATCATCGGATTCATCTACTGCTGGCAGTTGGCGCTCTTCATCATCGGATTCATGCCGTTCATTCTGATCGCAGGAATGCTGCAGATGAAGATCGCGAAGGGATTCTCTGGAAAGAACAACGAGGCACTCGAAGAGGCGGGAAAGGTAGATCGTCGCCCACCTTTAGTTGCTTTATTTCTCTCGATTTCTGTGGATCAATGATCTTTTGCACCAGGCATATTGATTGGTGGCAGTTGTTTATAATTATGAGCAATTAATTATTAGCTTACATCTTCAACGACGCACTATATGTCATCGTAATTGCAATCTGAATGAACACATCAGTGGCACGCCTGATCTAAATCAGTAAAATGATTTTGTATTGTGTTGAAGCCGTTGTGAAACACCTTTAGTTACGTGAACCATTCAGAAGTGCTCCCAGAGTGTGATGCCTTGCGAGAAGAAGAAGCAGATTTTAAGAAGAGAGATGGAACTGCTAGAAACTGTTGACAGAAATTTGTAGAGCGAACAGAAAAAGAAAACACATTCTAAAGATAAGGACCAGTTGAAGCAAATGATCGAGACGGCCAAGGCAGTCCTAGATCTGTAGGCAGGATGCGAGTGGTGTGCTGCTTGTACCACTACACTTAAGGTCTGCACTGTCTTCGTCTGAGTTGGAGGTTTTAGAAAGCACATTCACAGTTGAGTGTTCATAATTTTAATCTCTAGATTTCTAAGGTGCTATACTGTCAAACTGTGTGCTAGACATCATCAGCTTTTTCATGAACGCTGTATGTTAAAATGTGCTCTGGAATTTATGTCTGTTTGTTTACCAACATTGAAATTGGTTTGATGTTGTTTTTTCAAATGTCTTCTGCAGCTGGCCACTGAAGCAATTTCAAACATGAGAACTGTCGCGTCTCTGACGAAGGAACCAAAGTTTCTCGCTGACTATAACAGACTAACAAGCATTCCATACAAGTAAGACAGCGGTGTTCATCGATCTAAGGAATCTCTAATATTATTGTGTTCATTCAATTGATAAATTAATTGGCATCAGTCACGTAATCTTATTTTATGACACAAAATAGCATGAGTTCTGATTTTGATCATGGCTGCAATGAAGAATTCTGTATTTCGGCGCAAAAGATTTGTTTAATCATTCTTGTGTTGGTAATCTGTTGCTTTGACATTATAAATTATTTGCCATTGCGTGGGTTCTAGTGTTGTATGCACACAAGTTGCATTGACGAAAAGAATTCTTCCTAAATAGAAGTTGGATTGATGGAAATAAAATGGAAAGTGAGATTAATGAAAAGATTCTTGCTGAGATTGGATGTGGATCGATGAACAATAGCAATAGTTGTTATTTAAATAGAAGTTGGGTTGATAAAAATAGTTATTGCTTAAATTGAGGTTGAAATGATTTACAGCTGATGAAGAGCCATGCAGTAAGTATCATAAATGACTCTAAACGAATCATTCGACTGTTCTGAATGATTTTTCTCTTGATCTTTTCATTTGTGTTGATCTTCCTCTTTAGGCAGAATCTGGCGAAGTCACACATCTACGGAATCACGTTTTCATTCACTCAGAGTCTTATCTTCTTCGCTTATGCGGCCATCTTCTCGTTCGGCGCTTTTCTCATCAGGAAAGACATCGTCACTTACGAGAACATGTTCAAGTATGACATTGCTGTTGATGCAATTTGTTATCAGTTGGATTCTCAACTCTTTGTAGTTGTCTCGGTGGCTGTGATTGGTCCATTGCTGAGATGTCAACACTTTTAATGGCGTGTCACTAGCATTATTTTTCCAGTAAGTGGCAGGCCAGCATGCCATGCCAGAGGTGCCTAAGCAAAGTGGTTATTATGAAAATATTTTGGTAAACTCTATTGTAAAGGTTTGTGTTTTGGTATATCAACCTTCAAATTAAGTTAATAAAATCCTTATTTACAGTCATGAATTACGAAGTAATCTTTAGGTAAGACTCCATGAGCCGTAAAAACATTGTTGACTGACCAAAAATGGCTTGCAACCGGCTTTTGATACTTGTGGCAGTGTACCATTGGCAGTTGTTTTCAGCATTATTTTTACTCATTCTTCTGTTCATTAAGAGCAATTGCTCAGCATAGGTTTGACAATACATCTGAATTGTTGAGTGATACTTTTGTAATTGTTCGATGATAATTTCAAGTATTGTTGGGTGTTGCATTCAATCATTTATTCATTCATTCATTTAATTCAGCCAAGGTTAGGTTGGGAGCGCTCCTGAGTAGTAACGCATCCATAATGAAATGAATTCAATTATTCAATGTTGGCAGGTGAACACAGTGTGGGTCATTGTGTGTTGTAGGGTGTTCTCAGCCATTATCTTTGGTGCAATGGCTGTTGGCCAGGCAAGTCAATTCGCTCCTGACTATGGCAAGGCAAAGTCGTCGGCTGCTCGAATCTTCAACCTACTCGAAAAGAAGCCGCTGATTGACAGTTACTCTCCAGATGGAGAACAACCTGTAAGCTGCTTCTTATGCCGTCTGCTATTGATGGAGGAATCCATTGCTTGACGGGCTTCACTTCTGTCTATTTGTGACGTTGGGGCTCAAAACCTGTTGCTTGCCAATTCCTAGATATTGCGCTAGAAGCTGAAATAGGCAAGACATGTCAAAAGGATAGAATATTCTTCAATTCAACAGTTGCCTGCGAAATCGCCATTATTTCCAAAGTAGTAACCCAATTTTGGTGCCGTTTGCTCTGTTTGATGCAGAATACATCCATTTATTGTCCAATGTCCAGCAGAATTGCAGAATAATCAAGTAATGGTTTCTGATTTATACGCGAATATTCTGAAACATTTTTCTTGATTTTCTCTCTCCATACTAATGAAAGATTCAAAGGAGTAAAAGTTTAGTTAGAATAAAGATGTTTTCATTTTGTAAGAAGCATTTTAAAGCAGAGCTATTGCAGAATATAACTGAATAAAAAGATCGTAAATCGACACGCGATGCGTCTTGAGCCCCTGTGCTCCATTTCTCTTCTAATGATAACTTCTCTAGTGTACTGTACATTGTTTAGTTCATTGGTTCTTATCCTCTTGTGGCAGAGCGTGTATTTCTGATGAATGATGTGCATTGATGTAATATTTAATTAATGCAGGTTCAAGGTTTTTAGCGGACTCTGTATATCAAACTGTTGATGGTTTGTTCGTTCCTACTTGTCAGTCAGTTTGTGTCCTAGCGATGTTGTTTGGTAGTGGCAGAAGGTGCAAAGTCATTCAGCTGACCCTGAAGTGCTTTGACCTTGTGTTCATGACCTTGCGATTCATCCAGTGTCTTCTGAAATCCATGAACAAGATGTAACGTGCGCAATGGTGATAATCTTCTAGGTTGTGAATTTGACTCTATGGTATCGCAACCCTTGAAGAGCTTTTTGTGCACACGTGCCTCTATCGCTAAGCAGGAGAATTTGACAGAGGTGTGAACTTGGAAGCTATTGCTTGGGGCCAGTGCATCAGACTATTTGCTCTCCAATCCTCTGATGTACTGGCCTCCATGCAATGGTCTTGAGGAGTGACTGAAGTTATGAGGAAAGAACTGACTGTTCAAGTTAGGAGTACTTCCCTACATTCCGTAAGTGACCATGGGAGCTTTACCTTCTACAAGTTGCAACTGAAGGACCAAAGAGATGAAATGAATGCCTCATCCTCTAGCACATGTACTATCTTCTATATGATACTTTGCTTCATCGTTTCGTTGACGTTTTCTTTGATATTTCAGGCTGTGTTTAACGGCGTCGTTGAGTTTCGTGACGTTCACTTCAGTTATCCGACGCGTGCGACAGTTCAAGTCCTTCGTGGTCTCTTCCTTCGCGTTGAACAGGGACAGACGATCGCGTTGGTTGGAAGCTCTGGCTGTGGAAAGAGTACGACTGTCCAATTGTTGGAGAGGTTCTATGACATCCCGGAGGGTCAAGTGGTATGTCACGCATTTGTCTATGTATGTATGTATGTATGTATGTATGTATGTATGTATGTATGTGTGTATGTATGTATGTATGTATGTATGTGTGTGTATGTATGTATGTATGTATGTAATACTATATAGGTATGTATGCATGTATGCATATACGTTTTTTGTAGGTATGCATTTATCATCATCATCATCTTCATCTTCATCATCATCATCATCATCATCATCATCATCATCATCATCATCATTTATGTATGTGTTTATATATGTATTTATATATGTATTTATCTATTTAATATCTATTTCTTCTTGGCTTTCAAGCACATGCTTCTCTAACTTCCTCTCACTGCTCTGTCTATCCACGCCTTAGATTCATATTTCGGTGTGACCTTGCACGCATGACCTTGTTCTGAGTTGAACACTAAGTGTTGCAACTGATTTAATTTTTAGGCTCAATCCTTTATTCTTCCATATGTTGTTGATGAGTCTGAGCACTGTATGTAAATGCGAGCCGTGATTATAATAAGCAATGGGATGAAGTGGCTTTATAAGTGATTGAGTGAAGGTAGAGTTGGAATGAGTTGAGCTGTTGTTGGTGTCGTCGCAGGTGGTCGATGGTCGTGATGTGAAGACGTTGAACGTCGCGTGGTTGAGAGCGCAGCTGGGAATCGTCTCACAAGAACCAACGTTGTTCGACTGCAGCATACGAGAGAACATCGCGTACGGTGACAACAGTCGAGACGTCACAATGGATGACATCATCGCAGCTGCACGCAAAGCTAACATCCACAGCTTCATCGAAAGTCTACCACAGGTGACTCTCATCTCCATCTTGTCTTTGTCTGTGTGTGTCTGTGTGTGTGTCTCTCTTACTCTGTGTCTCTGTCACTGTCTCTCTATCACTGTGTCTCTCTCTCTCTTTACTTCAATCTTTGTAGCTTAATTTATTCAGTGAAAATATGTGGTTATTGCATGATATCTGTTTGTGTCTGTTTGTCTCTATCTCTGTTCATCCTGTATTTCTTCTCTTTCTTCTCTTTCGCGTCTTCTCTTTTTTTCTCTTTCTTCTCTTTCTTCTCTTTCTTCTCTTTCTTTTCTTTCTTGTCTTCACATGGCAGTTTATACACAGTGACTTGTGATTAGTAATTGATGCTGCGCTTTTCAGTTCACATATTTTACATTTTAAGTTTGGAGAAATTTGATCCCAGACTACTTGTAAAGATACTCCGCCTTTAATATGCTGAATTAAAGGAATTGACGATAGATTGCATAGCATTGCTTTTTTGTGTGTGTTACAGAACATTTAAGTTTTTCAGTGTTATCAACTCCTCAAGCGTTCTGGTTAATATATTTGGTTTCAGATTGCCTGTTCAACAGTTTTGCATTAATGAGCCCACAGTGTAGGGGGTTGCTACACGTATATGACACCGGGCTGTTTTGTTCATTATTGTTCATTATTGTTCTTGCAAAGGGTTATGAGACAAGTGCCGGTGACAAGGGAACGCAATTGAGTGGAGGACAGAAACAAAGAATTGCAATCGCAAGAGCCCTCGTCAGAAATCCAAAAATCCTTTTGCTTGACGAAGCAACCTCTGCTCTTGACACTGAAAGTGAAAAGGTAACTAATCACGATTTCTTGTTCTTTCGATGCTGAAATCTTTAGCATATCTCTGCTCTTGCTCACACCCTCGCATTATAAGCAAGTGTTGTTCTTGATTGGCACATCCTTTGCCATTTCATTACCTTGACTGGTAGACTTCTACAGTGTTTGGCTCAGATTGGATGTTCTTGGTGGCTGGTCGTGCACTTTGCAGTTCACGGACCTTGGGTTGCTGCAACGTCAGTTTCTTTAGAGTCATTAAGGCAAAAACTTATAATAAGGTAAGATAAAAATATTGCCGCATTTGGTTTACAGACATAATTATATAATTCATAGAATTGAAAAGCACCTCTAACAGGGCACATTGTTCAGTGGCACTCCCAGTGTGCAAGGCCACGAGAGAAGGAATGGGTTTCGAAAAAGAAAACGATGAGGGGGATTAGCAGCTAGAATTGTAGATCGAGTAGATGGGGGCAGCATTTATTCAAAGAGAAGGACCATTTGAGATAAAGGACAGAGACGGAGCCACAGTCGTCTTAGTATGAGAATCTAATAGATGAAATCTGTTTGATGAGCGAATTGGATGATGCAAGGCAGCTGACAGAGGCCGGAGTATGTATTGCATCGACTAGATATTTCGTCGCAAGAAATTGTTACAGCACACTACAAGAGTTATTCGATTGGATTGGAATAATAGACTTTTGTATTTTAATATCTTCTTGCAGATTGTGCAGGAGGCGTTGGATCAGGCACGGCAGGGCAGAACATGTCTCGTCATTGCCCATCGCTTGTCAACGATCCAGAACGCCAGTTGCATCGTTGTATTTCACAACGGATCAATCGCAGAGCAGGGCACTCATGCGGAATTGATCGCACGAAAGGGTCTCTACCATAAACTCGTTCTTGCCCAAGGAAAGAAGATATAAAACCTCCATCGATAAAGTTGTATTACGCAAGATCTTCAATCATTTGAAACGGTTTACTTGTTTGCGATTTAGTTGTCATTTAAGATCTGCCAAAGTTTCCTTTCTGTGCTGAAGAAATAAAAAACGATATTTTGCTAATCGTCGTAGATTTTTCAGGTAGGCATTAATCAAAGTGAGTCTGGAAAGTCAGTCACTTTATTTTTAAGTAATCTTAAGTTTTCCGAATAGCAGACGCTGTTTTTGAGTGATATTTAGTTATTCAACTGATCATGTGAATATATTTTTTGTTCGGTGTGTCAAAATTGAAAGGCCAGTGGTGATGATGATGATGGGTCTCTCAGGGTTTCAATCCCGGTTTACCATTGTGATAACTTGAATGTTGATAATTGTCGCTAAACTGTCCCTCTACTCCAGAACCTGTTGATGGACTCATATACTCAAATGATTGGTTTACCAACCTTTAATCTTATTGAACTCAATCATTTGTGAAGTTAGTTTCTTTGAATATCGAATGTCTCACACTTTCTACATTGTGATAATATATTTTCATGCAAAATCTTTTTGGAATTAATGGTTTATATGTAGTTACTTTACTCTCTAAGATCTTCATGTCCTCTTAGTTCTGCTGACCACCTTGATTTCTTTGTACCCTAGTCATGAACCTCATTAACCCAGCATCAGGTTATGCTATTGTGTTTAACTCTATGTGTAATTACCTTCCCTCTGGAATTCATAGCAAGTTTCTGATGGGGAATTCACCCGCATCTTTTCGCTGCTTGAAGACCTTTCTCTTTTCATGGGCCTGTCACTCTGAGACGCTTCTGAATAGCTCTGCAGTTATGAGATGCATTTTACAAATGGAATCTAAATAGATAAAACATTGTTTATCGTCGAGATAATATCTGCGTCAGAAAAACTGTCGTGTTGTATTTAATAAATCTCACTTTGTACATCGTGCGTGGGTCGACTTTTATCCGATATGGAGACATTTGCTGGATGACAACATGTCTTAAACGCTTCTTAAATTGTTTGAAGAGATTGCGATCTGACTTTTGAGCATTTACTAGGAACTTCTCTGCTGTATTGTTGTAGAAAATCTGTTTTAACAGTTTAGTAATTCATATAGTGATGTACTTGGAAGTATACAGAAGCGGTGTATCTGCTGTTGCGCATCTCTGCTACATGGGACGTGCATCTTTCTTATATTGGCTGGTTTTTTAAATAACAAACCACGACAATTGCAAGAGTTGCAGACTTGTCTAATGGCTTAGATGATGGTAGTTTATCAGTGGATACTATTGTTGCTTTCGAGAGAAGATAGGATGGATGATGGGCTGTTGAGCATTCCAGTTTAACTTGCAGTAATTCTCGTGCAGATTACATATCTTCTGAACCGTGTAAAAACTTGTGTAGGCTGTGCTATATACAAACGTATGTGGAATAGGATCTGTTTTTATATGAATTCACTAAGATGCTGCAAATATGAAAGATCTTATCATGTGATGTTCTTCTGTTTCATGAAGAAGAAACTTAGTTACATAAACTTAGCTTAATTATTAATTAGTGAAAGAATTAACTGACGTTGTTCATATTCTAGGATTTTTACCATGACCAACTTCAAGGCATTTCATTTTCTAGATAATTGTGTTTTATGAAAAAAGAACAAATGCTATTTGCTTTATGTTAAGCAGAAATTGTTGTGGATGAATGATTGAAACTTTTAGGAAGTTGTCTCAACAATTGGATCTGTTTTGCTTTTCACCTAATTGTTCGATTTTTTAATTACGTGGTTGTAAATAAAAATGTGGTGTTTTCTATACTGGCTGTGAATTTTCTATTTTAACAAATTCTGTGATTTTGGCTTTTGAGGTAAGTAGGCTATGGTAGCTGCTTTTCAACAATCACACTTTCTTAAAATGAAGAATTACTTTAAAACTTTTTAACTCAATTGCTTTGAAGTGCCTGAGTGCAGTGTGTTTGCTTTAGTTGTTGAATTCAGTCAGTTTAATGGTTTAAAGTCCATTCCAAATGTTTTTAAGTTCTATGAAATTTCCTCTTCGCTTAGTTGTTTGGTGATTAGACATTCGTCAAGTGATTATGTCCTTGAGATCAGTTAGAATGATTGTGCTTGTGATTGATAGGCCAAAGTGTCTGCTAATATCAGAAGTGGAATGGGTTTCCATTCGCTAACAGCCTAACACTTTTCTTATTTTATTACATATTAATATTAATTTTATTAGTTCTTTGTGACTTAGTTCTTGGGTAGGGACCTGCAAAACTCTGATATATGATTCAAAAACAGTCGGATGACATTATTCACTTTGAAAAGGAAGTTATGATTGGAGAAAAGATTAGCTCTTGGTTTTATTTTTAAATGAATAAGTTGTTCTATTGTATCTCGGGTAATTAACTTAATTTGTGATTTAATTGATTTTTAAACTGCAGAAAAGTTATTAACCGTACATTGATATATTGATATGATAACTGCAATCACATGGAATCATGAGATAACGGACGACATCTAAATCTTTTGCGCTCTATCCTGTGCTGTCAAATGCACTCTAGGTTCTACATGAATCTGAAACTGGTTCTTGTTGATTTGAGATTTGGTTCAAATTCAAACTTTTGCCCAAATTGATTTTATTGAAAATTTGTGATTTTCAAGTCCCTCCCTATTCCCTATTCCTAGATCCTGTGTTTCAAGAAGGGTAAGTTTTCATTGCAAGATTGAATATTGTTGCTGAAGCTCTAGTTTGTTTCCACGTTTTTGTTGTGTGCTGACTTCTTGTGTGACATTACTAAGATCTGTGCAGAGTGCTTTTCAACAATCATTGAACATTATCAGTCACATAATATATCTGCATTTAATTCGATATTTTGCTAAATGTAAAGTTTGTTAAGCCATGAATAATTTTTTTGTGTGGATAATGGATATCGGAAGCATATCAATCATCTACAGTTCCATTTTTATCATTCGTAATCATGACTTCTCATTTTAAAATTTAATTTCTTATTTGTTTGATGTGGAGAGCTTAGGGTAATGTTGAATCAGGTATTTACATTTGGTGCAATTCAAAATTACCCTCTTTAACTCAATTCTGATCAGACTTAATGCTTGCAGCCATAAATAAATACAGGGTTATACCAATGTCCATGATGACTGCTCTCTACCACTTTAAGCTTTACCATATCAAGCATAGGAGTTGTAAAGTGTGATGAGCTGCAGTCTCTGTTCAGTATTGTAGCTGACTATAATTATTGGCCGAATTTCAGGGTTTGAATTTCTGACTTTTGTAGACTTGTTGGCGTTCTTTAGAATTTAATGCTTTTGTGAAACTATATGGCTGTATTTGTCAGTCTTATCTTAGACAACGATAGATCTGTTGTTATTTGTGGATTCTGTCCTAGATCTGGCGTTGTATCTCTTTTTCACTGACTCGGTCACTACCAATGTGCACTATAATGCAGCGGCGCTCTTTCTTGCTTAAAAACTGCCTTACTCAGCCATTGTTGGACTGGGAGAGCTTCTGAGTAGATAACCTTGAAGGTTCGCTATATAAAAGTCAATAATAATAAAATTTCAGTTTTGCTTAAAAACTTTGTAGCCTTCAATTGTGTCTTATTTGCCAGTGTTTGAACAGCATTTCATTTAGTTGTGCTTTTCGTTTGTCAGGTCGAAGTTTCGTGAATAGTTGCTTTGCAGGAGCAACTATGTAGATAAGATGAGAACTATGATTGAATTTGCACAAATAAAGGATTGCAAATATTTATACTTTAAAGTGAAATGTTCAATAAATGATTACACTTAAATGGTCTTGTTCTCACTTGAAGAATCATATCAGCAGCTGTGAATTGGTGGACGTCAGATCCAATCAACGCACTTCAGTTGCATGATGCAATGGTTGGGTCCTTGGTATTTTGCCACTTGCATTTCGATTAGCTTTTGTTTCCATCAGACATTATCTCGTAGCTTACGTTGCTAAATTATATTTATGTCTCTAATGTCACACTTGACGTTGGTACAGTAAGCAGTCTACCAATGTCTATTCTAACTCAATAATCCAGCCAACATTTAAGGAAAAGAATTTTCTTGTGGAAATCTTTTAAGCAGTCAATCCAACAGCGATGTTGTGGCATGTCACAGCATCATCATCAGTTGGATCAGTGGACAGATCGTTGGAGTCGGTATATCATGTTCATCACTGTTGGATCATCAATCCAACAACATCTGTTTAACGAAGAATGTTTTATCAGTCCTACTTATATTTATGCAGGACTTCTTCTATCCAACTTACACTGAAGCAAAGACCTATTTTCATCAATCAGCTTCTACTCAAGCATGGAATTAGTTTCGTCAGCCAAGCTTCCATTTATCGAAACAATTGTTTTCATCAATTCAGCTTCCATTTTAAATTGACAATAGAAATTAATTTCGCAATGTAAACTACTGTTTAACCGAAACTATATAGAGTGGTTATAATAGGGTGACCATACGTCCCGGTTTTCCGGGACATGTCCCGGTTTTTTGTGGAGCGTCCCGGTGTCCCGACGACTTATGCAAAAGTGCAAAATTGTCCCGGTTTTTGACAAGAAGGAAACTTGTATGTTGAAAACGTCATTTTCATGTAAATGGTGGAGCAAAGTGTAGTTTGTAACCCAAAAAGAAATCGTAACGAAAGAGAAGTTGTCAATTTATATGGAGTTTCATATTACATCTTTAGTAATTAGGCTATTGAGTCTTGTTAGCAAATTTTAAGAATGGCGTAGCGAGAAAGTTTTCATAATACAATTTCAGCGGAGGCGCCAGATCCACGCTATATCGATTTCGGCACGTCGCATCAAGGTCGCAATGAGATTTAAACCACTCATGTCAGGACTGGAATAGTTTTTCCGATGGCAACTTAAATGCTGTTAGTGTAAAAGTTTAAATTTTAAGAAATTCTGATGGTGTGGGCACATACCTTCCCAAAACTCCTTTTCTACTCGTTTGTTCCCCAGAAACCTTAAATCTTTCTCTGGACTAGATTACACACTGAGCGCCGATTGAGAGAGTGTTCTCAATATTGTGAAAGAGTGCTGCACTCAGTGCACTGACGACTAGAGCAGGTTAATTGGAGATTTCGACACTCAGCATTAAATTTAACTGTAATTACATCTGCATCGATAGCCTATGTTCGAAAAGCGTTCGCAGAACAAAGCTAAACTAAAAAATCATTCTTCCGAGAAATATCAGTAACTTTGAACTGCGTAAAAGTAGCCTATGCAGTATAAGTTTAGGCCTACTATAAGCAACAATAGCTTACCATGGACTGCCTAGTCCTTTAGGACTAGGCAGTGTCGTAGCCAGGAGAATTTTTGATGGCGGGAGTGTCATGGCCTGGCCGGATGACCTTCCTGACACCAACCCAACAGTATTGCAGTAAATAAAAATAAAGTAACAAAAGGACTAAAGTAAGAGAAACAATTGTTACTACAAACATTTTGTTCTGTTCTTATTTAAGTGGATAAATAACCTTTTAAAAAACTTTTTCCTAAGCCAATGGGGAAGTTAAACCCTAAATCCCCTCGTCTATGCCACTGGGACTAGGCCTTCGTATACCCTTATAAATATATATATAGTCCTGTAGTTAAGGAGTTACAACTACTGTCAGTTTTCCTAAAAGTGTCCCGGTTTTTGATGGTCAGAAAATGGTCACCCTAGGTTATAATCATCTGTATTTGAGTGCATTGTCACTTAAGAAGAAACGAAGTCAAAGAAGACAAGAAGACTGATAGACTTGAAGGATACAAGAAGACTTGTGTATTAAATTGCCCTAAATTGTTATGTCCTTAAAACTATACTCTTGCATGTAGCAAGAAATATTTAAAGTCGGCATCATGTTTCAACTACTCTTTTGGGGAGACCAGGCCATTCATTCATTCCAACAATTTATATGGTGCCCTGTAAGAGGCCTACTCAGATGCATTGCCAACCCAGTCACGGCTAAAGATAAAGGTCTGGACTCTAGAGCAACTGGTAGAGAGCAGGCAAATTATTCCGAGGTGTAAGTGCCAATTAAAATACGTTAATTGGAATTGTTTTTGTTCAAAGTCGCCCGTGAGTCGAATGCGGTTTTGAAAACTTTTTATTATCACTTCTCTGCATCACAGGTTGCAGACACTCACAGCATCTCAGGCACTTCCACAGTCCACCTTGGCATTGCGCAAACTTTCAATACCAATACCAATAGGCCTACATATCAATAGAACTGATCGGGACAAAAAACGTGGTCTTTTGAGTAGCCCTAGGACCGTATTGGTTTGAATAAGCACCAGTGAACAACCTTTGTCTTTCTAGGCTAGGGTGACCATACGTCCCGGTTTTCCGGGACATGTCCCGGTTTTTTGTGGAGCGTCCCGGTGTCCCGACGACTTATGCAAAAGTGCAAAATTGTCCCGGTTTTTGACAAGAAGGAAACTTGTATGTTGAAAACGTCATTTTCATGTAAATGGTGGAGCAAAGTGTAGTTTGTAACCCAAAAAGAAATCGTAACGAAAGAGAAGTTGTCAATTTATATGGAGTTTCATATTACATCTTTAGTAATTAGGCTATTGAGTCTTGTTAGCAAATTTTAAGAATGGCGTAGCGAGAAAGTTTTCATAATACAATTTCAGCGGAGGCGCCAGATCCACGCTATATCGATTTCGGCACGTCGCATCAAGGTCGCAATGAGATTTAAACCACTCATGTCAGGACTGGAATAGTTTTTCCGATGGCAACTTAAATGCTGTTAGTGTAAAAGTTTAAATTTTAAGAAATTCTGATGGTGTGGGCACATACCTTCCCAAAACTCCTTTTCTACTCGTTTGTTCCCCAGAAACCTTAAATCTTTCTCTGGACTAGATTACACACTGAGCGCCGATTGAGAGAGTGTTCTCAATATTGTGAAAGAGTGCTGCACTCAGTGCACTGACGACTAGAGCAGGTTAATTGGAGATTTCGACACTCAGCATTAAATTTAACTGTAATTACATCTGCATCGATAGCCTATGTTCGAAAAGCGTTCGCAGAACAAAGCTAAACTAAAAAATCATTCTTCCGAGAAATATCAGTAACTTTGAACTGCGTAAAAGTAGCCTATGCAGTATAAGTTTAGGCCTACTATAAGCAACAATAGCTTACCATGGACTGCCTAGTCCTTTAGGACTAGGCAGTGTCGTAGCCAGGAGAATTTTTGATGGCGGGAGTGTCATGGCCTGGCCGGATGACCTTCCTGACACCAACCCAACAGTATTGCAGTAAATAAAAATAAAGTAACAAAAGGACTAAAGTAAGAGAAACAATTGTTACTACAAACATTTTGTTCTGTTCTTATTTAAGTGGATAAATAACCTTTTAAAAAACTTTTTCCTAAGCCAATGGGGAAGTTAAACCCTAAATCCCCTCGTCTATGCCACTGGGACTAGGCCTTCGTATACCCTTATAAATATATATATAGTCCTGTAGTTAAGGAGTTACAACTACTGTCAGTTTTCCTAAAAGTGTCCCGGTTTTTGATGGTCAGAAAATGGTCACCCTATTCTAGGCTGATGTTGTTTCTTCATTGTACTTAGAAACATAGGATTAAACAAGAATGTTCTTTATTGACCAATTGCTATCTGCATCTTGGTGTATAGAGTAGGCCTACTACAGACACGGTGATAAACATAAATTGATCTGATCAAGACAGAAACGGTTCAAAAACACACAATTATTATCCTAAAGAGAATGCCGCTGTGTATGGGTCTATTTCAAACTAATGATAATGATTTTCCTCATCATGCCATGTGATTGTGAAGTTATTGACTCATGGGTGCAGATGGTATAAGACAATTTTGCAGTGCATGACTCTCCTCTACCAGTAGGCTAAGTTATAGTGGGTCCTATGCCTGATCCCTGGACGATACAACGTCCGTCCAAAACTCTTAAATAGGCTAAGCCACAACCAGTTTCCGAAACGGCACCTCATGCACTGTGCACAGAAGTACATGGAACCTGCAGCAACTCGGGGTATCTCCCCCAATGTAAATGATTATACTATGCAAGCCAGCGGCGCCCGCAGGATTTTTTTTTTGTACGCACAGAAATTTTCGAAGAGGGCCGAACAGGGAAAAATTTTTCGTTAGGTCGCCGAAAAAACTGATGACCTTTTTTTTTTTTTTTTTTTTTAGTCATCAACCAAAAAATTTCCAAAAACTTACCTTTTCTATCCGCCGAAAAAACTGATGACCTTTTTTTTTTTTTTTTTTTTTTTTTTTAGTCATCAACCGAAAATTTTTCAAAAACATACCTTTTGGGTCATCGCGCTGTACGCACTTACCTATGTGCGTACGTCTGCGGACGCCGCTGCTGTACGCACTTGCGTAAGTGCGTACGCCTGCGGGCGCCGCTGATGCAAGCAGTTTTTTTATGTAGCTGCAGAGAGTCCTTGCATGGTTTTATGTCTAACAACAGTACTGTTACTATTATACAGTAGGCTCGAGTAAACTCCGATGACGCTCAGAGCATTCGGGAAATACGCCCCACACTAGGCGCCGAACACCTTTTGCATTGAACCGTATCGGATGACAGGTGAGCCAGAACCACCGAACGCAACTGACCTGGTTACTGTTCTAATGGTCAAAACTACGATATGTACATTGTACAGTACAGAGATGACAGCGCTATAGAAGTCCTTTGAGTAGATTAGGTCAGATTAGATTAGAGAAAAGCCTGATTGGAACAGCGGCAATGTGATTTACATTGTAGGCTAATCGCCTTGTTTTGATATTGACGACTTCCAGCAATGGGTAAGTAGCACGATGTACACCTCCGTCAAGTTGGTTTGATATTCACGTTGGATATTCAGACATTCGGTATGGAAAGCCGAAGGTAAAATACATATTGAAAAATCTGCATATAACTGTACATCTGCATAAGATATTCTCACCAATGAACCATCAGTCAACAGTTATTGACCTAGGCAATCAGAAAATAACCTTAGTTTGATTTCATCAGGTGGGTAAGTGGGTCAAATGTGGGTCCAAACACGGGGAAACACCATTTTAACACATTTTCTCACTACAGGTGTGAGATTGATTTTTTAATTTTCAGTTTTACATTTTCTATGATGAGTTATCTACCTAGGCAATCAGAAAATAACCTTAGTTTGATTTCATCAGGTGTGTAAGTGGGTCAAATGTGGGTCCAAACACGGGGAAACACCATTTTAACACATTTTCACACAACAGGTGTGACATTTTATTTTTTTATTTTCAGTTTTACATTTTCTATGATGAGTTATCTACCTAGGCAATCAGAAAATAACCTTAGTTTGATTTCATCAGGTGGGTAAGTGGGTCAAATGTGGGTCCAAACACGGGGAAACACCATTTTAACACATTTTCTCACAACAGGTGTGACATTAATTTTTTTATTTTCAGTTTTACATTTTCTATGATGAGTTATCTACCTTGGCAATCAGAAAATAACCTTAGTTTGATTTCATCAGGTGGGTAAGTGGGTCAAATGTGGGTCCAAACACGGGGAAACACCATTTTAACACATTTTCACACTACAGGTGTGACATTTTATTTTTTTATTTTCAGTTTTACATTTTCTATGATGAGTTATCTACCTAGGCAATCAGAAAATAACCTTAGTTTGATTTCATCAGGTGGGTAAGTGGGTCAAATGTGGGTCCAAACACGGGGAAACACCATTTTAACACATTTTCACACAACAGGTGTGACATTTTATTTTTTTATTTTCAGTTTTACATTTTCTATGATGAGTTATCTACCTAGGCAATCAGAAAATAACCTTAGTTTGATTTCATCAGGTGGGTAAGTGGGTCAAATGTGGGTCCAAACACGGGGAAACACCATTTTAACACATTTTCTCACAACAGGTGTGACATTAATTTTTTTATTTTCAGTTTTACATTTTCTATGATGAGTTATCTACCTTGGCAATCAGAAAATAACCTTAGTTTGATTTCCTGAGGTGGGTAAGTGGGTCAAATGTGGGTCCAAACACGGGGAAACACCATTTTAACACATTTTCTCACTACAGGTGTGACATTAATTTTTTTATTTTCAGTTTTACATTTTCTATGATGAGTTATCTACCTAGGCAATCAGAAAATAACCTTAGTTTGATTTCATCAGGTGGGTAAGTGGGTCAAATGTGTGTCCAAACACGGGGAAACACCATTTTAACACATTTTCACACTACAGGTGTGACATTTTATTTTTTTATTTTCAGTTTTACATTTTCTATGATGAGTTATCTACCTAGGCAATCAGAAAATAACCTTAGTTTGATTTCATCAGGTGGGTAAGTGGGTCAAATTTGGGTCCAAACACGGGGAAACACCATTTTAACACATTTTCTCACAACAGGTGTGACATTAATTTTTTTATTTTCAGTTTTACATTTTCTATGATGAGTTATCTACCTTGGCAATCAGAAAATAACCTTAGTTTGATTTCATCAGGTGGGTAAGTGGGTCAAATGTGGGTCCAAACATGGGGAAACACCATTTTATCACATTTTACACTATGAATGTCACACTGCTTGCTATATTGCGAGTTTCAAGTTGGTCAAATGATAGTGTCCTTTTGGGAAAGTAGACTCTAATACTGATACATTAAATGATATAAATGTTGTCCAAGTAGTATCTGTTTTCCATCTAGATTTTTCCAAAAAGAATTTAATAGGAGGTTAACGAATGAATCGTAATCTTTGCTAGTTTGTTTGGGTACATATTGGCACAGAAAATACACAAGCACATATCTGTTGTTGTCACTCAATCAATCATGATTTATATAGCGCCCCTTCAAGGTATTTACTCAGAGGCGCTCCTGGCCGAATACAGGCACAAAACAGTCTTCAAAAGTTTGTGAAATTGAGAACAGCTTGGGAGGTGTTGCACAGTCAAGGGAAGTCCCTTCTAGGTTGTTGGACCAACCACAGAGAAGGAATTAACGCCTGTGCATTATTGCAGAGCGAGTGACTGGAACCATTAAGTCACCATGGACAACAGAGCCTAGGGCGTGGCGGCTTATGCAAGTGGAAAGAGGGAAGTTCACACAGATAAGAGGGTGCCCAGCCTGATAAGCATCGCCACACCAAAGATGCAATCCTAAATGAGATGTGCTGCGGGGGAGGAAGCCAGTGCAAGACCTAATGCATATATTGGTATACACGGTCGTACTTTGTGAACCCCCCAACAAGTCATGCGGCAGTCTGGTGGACCCTCTCCAACCTCTCAATCCGAACCCGTGGGAGACCAGCAAAGATGGAGGCACAGTAGTCAAGGCGGCTCAGCACAAATGCATGGACAAGAGAAGCTGCAGCTTTAGAAGTCAGAGAGCGAGCAATGACCCTGAGCTGCCGCAGTTGGTAGTAGCAGCTGCAGCACACCTGATCTATATGAGTCCATGAGCAGTGAGCACTCAAAGGTCATGCACCACTGAAGGAAAAGTCATAGATGGGAATGGAGAAGAGAGAACGCTCAGGTCGAGCTTAGCCAGCTGTTGTCTAGTGCTCAACTAAATGAATTGGGTTTTTTGGGCGTTGAAGCGGAGTCGGTTTGAGGACATCCAATCCTTGAGGGCCCCCATTGCCTGTTTCATGGTGTGGACGGCCTCAATGGCTGCAAGTGGAGGGCAGTGCAGATATGCCTGAGTGTCATCTGCATATAGCTGGTTTATCACGCCATAAGATGTTAAGAGCGTGCCAATGTCAGAAGTGTAGAGCAAGTAAAGTAAGGGAGCCAGGAAAGCACCTTGTGGAAGACCAAATGGAACCGGGGCCCAGGGTGTCCTACTTTCTCCCAAATTCACACAACTGGACCGCTATGCTATAAAAGATGTGCTCCACTCAAGTGGATGGCCAGAGAGTCGAAAAGAGATAGAGAGGCGTTTAATTAATATATCATTATCGACTGTGTCGAATGCTGCACTAACTTCGAAAATGGCTAGTAGGGTCACCCCCCTCCACTCCCATCCATGACCCCGTAGCAGTCAGCTAGCAAGCGGAGCAACAGCGTCTCAGTGGAATGGCCCCTGCAAAAGCCCAACTGATATTTTGGAAGCAAGTTGTTAGTGCTTAAGTAAGGGGTAATTTGTTCTGACACAATCTTTTCAATTGTTTATGAGAGGAAGGAGACATTGGGGATTGGGCGAAAGTTAGACGGGTCCTTGAGGTCAAGTCCGTCACGTTTCACAGCGTGGAAGACAATGGATCTCTTCGGACAGTCAGGAAGAATGCCTTCATACAAGTATTTTATTATTCGTAACATGTTTTAAACCATCAACTCAGTAATTATACGGTTGCAGACAGCTTTATATAAAAAAATTACATTCATACAAATCATTGTGGTTTCATCCGGAATGCTCTTGTCTTGCATGTATTTTCAGCTTTTCCAAATATCCGAGTTAATTAGAATTTATAATAACCAATATTTTTTCTACTTTGTAGCCAAATTTTGGTCTCTTTGCTGAGTGCATCAGCTGAAGGTTGTACACATTTTTGCATGACACCAGATCTGTCATAATGAACACTGTATTATTATTATTATTTCGGCTGTGAAAGAATGACATATTCAATATCTTTTCTTTCTTCTCAAAATGCTCAAAGACTACCAATTACACAGAGAAGCAAGTAACTGAGACTTAAAGTGTAAATTTACATTTATTGCATAATGTAGTTAAAATTTATAGTACTTAGTACATTTCTCGAGCAACAAATGTCTAGAACATAACAGTTACACTGTTTAAACACTGTTTATACTTATACCAATATATATACACATACATATATAATATGCTAATATATACTATACTATATACTTTACATAATTTTAAAAGCACTGAAACCACTTCAATTAATTTATATAAAGCTGTCTGCAACCGTATAATTACTGAATTGATGGTTTAAAACATGTTACGAATAATAAAATACTTGTATGAAGGCATTCTTCCTGACTGTCCGAAGAGATCCATTGTCTTCCACGCTGTGAAACGTGACGGATTTGACCTCAAGGACCCGTCTAACTTTCGCCCAATCCCCAATGTCTCCTTCCTCTCAAAACAATTGAAAAGATTGTGTCAGAACAAATTACCCCTTACTTAAGCACTAACAACTTGCTTCCAAAATATCAGTTGGGCTTTTGCAGGGGCTATTCCACTGAGACGCTGTTGCTCCGCTTGCTAGCTGACTGCTACGGGGTCATGGATGGGGGTGGAGGGGGTGACCCTACTAGCCATTTTCGACGTTAGTGCAGCATTCGACACAGTCGATAATGATATATTAATTAAACGCCTCTCTATCTCTTTTCGACTCTCTGGCCATCCACTTGAGTGGAGCACATCTTTTATAGCATAGCGGTCCAGTTGTGTGAATTTGGGAGAAAGTAGGACACCCTGGGCCCCGGTTCCATTTGGTCTTCCACAAGGTGCTTTCCTGGCTCCCTTACTTTACTTGCTCTACACTTCTGACATTGGCACGCTCTTAACATCTTATGGCGTGATAAACCAGCTATATGCAGATGACACTCAGGCATATCTGCACTGCCCTCCACTTGCAGCCATTGAGGCCGTCCACACCATGAAACAGGCAATGGGGGCCCTCAAGGATTGGATGTCCTCAAACCGACTCCGCTTCAACGCCCAAAAAACCCAATTCATTTAGTTGAGCACTAGACAACAGCTGGCTAAGCTCGACCTGAGCGTTCTCTCTTCTCCATTCCCATCTATGACTTTTCCTTCAGTGGTGCATGACCTTTGAGTGCTCACTGCTCATGGACTCATATAGATCAGGTGTGCTGCAGCTGCTACTACCAACTGCGGCAGCTCAGGGTCATTGCTCGCTCTCTGACTTCTAAAGCTGCAGCTTCTCTTGTCCATGCATTTGTGCTGAGCCGCCTTGACTACTGTGCCTCCATCTTTGCTGGTCTCCCACGGGTTCGGATTGAGAGGTTGGAGAGGGTCCACCAGACTGCCGCATGACTTGTTGGGGGGGTTCACAAAGTACGACCGTGTATACCAATATATGCGTTAGGTCATGCACTGGCTTCCTCCCCCGCAGCACATCTCATTTAGGATTGCATCTTTGGTGTGGCGATGCTTATCAGGCTGGGCACCCTCTTATCTGTGTGAACTTCCCTCTTTCCACTTGCATAAGCCGCCACGCCCTAGGCTCTGTTGTCCATGGTGACTTAATGGTTCCAGTCACTCGCTCTGCAATAATGCACAGGCGTTAATTCCTTCTCTGTGGTTGGTCCAACAACCTAGAAGGGACTTCCCTTGACTGTGCAACACCTCCCAAGCTGTTCTCAATTTCACAAACTTTTGAAGACTGTTTTGTGCCTGTATTCGGCCAGGAGCGCCTCTGAGTAAATACCTTGAAGGGGCGCTATATAAATCATGATTGATTGAGTGACAACAACAGATATGTGCTTGTGTATTTTCTGTGCCAATATGTACCCAAACAAACTAGCAAAGATTACGATTCATTCGTTAACCTCCTATTAAATTCTTTTTGGAAAAATCTAGATGGAAAACAGATACTACTTGGACAACATTTATATCATTTAATGTATCAGTATTAGAGTCTACTTTCCCAAAAGGACACTATCATTTGACCAACTTGAAACTCGCAATATAGCAAGCAGTGTGACATTCATAGTGTAAAATGTGATAAAATGGTGTTTCCCCATGTTTGGACCCACATTTGACCCACTTACCCACCTGATGAAATCAAACTAAGGTTATTTTCTGATTGCCAAGGTAGATAACTCATCATAGAAAATGTAAAACTGAAAATAAAAAAATTAATGTCACACCTGTTGTGAGAAAATGTGTTAAAATGGTGTTTCCCCGTGTTTGGACCCAAATTTGACCCACTTACCCACCTGATGAAATCAAACTAAGGTTATTTTCTGATTGCCTAGGTAGATAACTCATCATAGAAAATGTAAAACTGAAAATAAAAAAATAAAATGTCACACCTGTAGTGTGAAAATGTGTTAAAATGGTGTTTCCCCGTGTTTGGACACACATTTGACCCACTTACCCACCTGATGAAATCAAACTAAGGTTATTTTCTGATTGCCTAGGTAGATAACTCATCATAGAAAATGTAAAACTGAAAATAAAAAAATTAATGTCACACCTGTAGTGAGAAAATGTGTTAAAATGGTGTTTCCCCGTGTTTGGACCCACATTTGACCCACTTACCCACCTGAGGAAATCAAACTAAGGTTATTTTCTGATTGCCTAGGTAGATAACTCATCATAGAAAATGTAAAACTGAAAATAAAAAAATAAAATGTCACACCTGTAGTGTGAAAATGTGTTAAAATGGTGTTTCCCCGTGTTTGGACCCACATTTGACCCACTTACCCACCTGATGAAATCAAACTAAGGTTATTTTCTGATTGCCAAGGTAGATAACTCATCATAGAAAATGTAAAACTGAAAATAAAAAAATTAATGTCACACCTGTTGTGAGAAAATGTGTTAAAATGGTGTTTCCCCGTGTTTGGACCCACATTTGACCCACTTACCCACCTGATGAAATCAAACTAAGGTTATTTTCTGATTGCCTAGGTAGATAACTCATCATAGAAAATGTAAAACTGAAAATAAAAAAATAAAATGTCACACCTGTTGTGTGAAAATGTGTTAAAATGGTGTTTCCCCGTGTTTGGACCCACATTTGACCCACTTACACACCTGATGAAATCAAACTAAGGCTATTTTCTGATTGCCTAGGTAGATAACTCATCATAGAAAATGTAAAACTGAAAATAAAAAAATAAAATGTCACACCTGTAGTGTGAAAATGTGTTAAAATGGTGTTTCCCCGTGTTTGGACCCACATTTGACCCACTTACCCACCTGATGAAATCAAACTAAGGTTATTTTCTGATTGCCAAGGTAGATAACTCATCATAGAAAATGTAAAACTGAAAATAAAAAAATTAATGTCACACCTGTTGTGAGAAAATGTGTTAAAATGGTGTTCCCCGTGTTTGGACCCACATTTGACCCACTTACCCACCTGATGAAATCAAACTAAGGTTATTTTCTGATTGCCTAGGTAGATAACTCATCATAGAAAATGTAAAACTGAAAATAAAAAAATAAAATGTCACACTTGTAGTGTGAAAATGTGTTAAAATGGTGTTTCCCCGTGTTTGGACCCACATTTGACCCACTTACCCACCTGATGAAATCAAACTAAGGTTATTTTCTGATTGCCAAGGTAGATAACTCATCATAGAAAATGTAAAACTGAAAATAAAAAAATAAAATGTCACACCTGTAGTGTGAAAATGTGTTAAAATGGTGTTTCCCCGTGTTTGGACCCACATTTGACCCACTTACCCACCTGATGAAATCAAACTAAGGTTATTTTCTGATTGCCAAGGTAGATAACTCATCATAGAAAATGTAAAACTGAAAATAAAAAAATTAATGTCACACCTGTTGTGAGAAAATGTGTTAAAATGGTGTTTCCCCGTGTTTGGACCCACATTTGACCCACTTACCCACCTGATGAAATCAAACTAAGGTTATTTTCTGATTGCCTAGGTAGATAACTCATCATAGAAAATGTAAAACTGAAAATAAAAAAATAAAATGTCACACCTGTTGTGTGAAAATGTGTTAAAATGGTGTTTCCCCGTGTTTGGACCCACATTTGACCCACTTACACACCTGATGAAATCAAACTAAGGTTATTTTCTGATTGCCTAGGTAGATAACTCATCATAGAAAATGTAAAACTGAAAATTAAAAAATCAATCTCACACCTGTAGTGAGAAAATGTGTTAAAATGGTGTTTCCCCGTGTTTGGACCCACATTTGACCCACTTACCCACCTGATGAAATCAAACTAAGGTTATTTTCTGATTGCCTAGGTCAATAACTGTTGACTGATGGTTCATTGGTGAGAATATCTTATGCAGAGGTACAGTTATATGCAGATTTTTCAATATGTATTTTACCTTCGGCTTTCCATACCGAATGTCTGAATATCCAACGTGAATATCAAACCAACTTGACGGAGGTACGATGTACAAAGTGACTATTGCCGAGAATTGTGTAACTAAGGAACCAGTTTTTCGTTGTTTTATCGTAAATAAAAAGTTATACGTAGCTGCTGTTACTAGATCTGTCGGCGTGTTGTTTGCCATTATTTTAAAGTGAGACATGTAATGTAAACACTGAATATGTAGTTGTGTTTACTGATTGTTTATTCTCTTATTTATGTCTTAATAACAAGTGTAAAATCTCCTGGGGGAAAAATAATCCCTCTCATCATTAAAGGATTAGGTTAAGAACAAAGAATACACAGCAAAATAAACGGATGCAAGGAAAGAATTTCAAATTATGTACCAGTTTATATTTTTCATGTATTGTTTGAAATATTTAATGCCGCTATTAAAGATTGTTAACCAAACACAGTTTTCTAAATTTCAGTATGATCAAACATGTTTGACATACTGTAACTTCATTTTGTTGGCATTTAACAATTTATTTTGAATTGTGTATTTTTGATTATGTATAACCTTTTTATGATTTGTGTCTTTTTCTGGTTAGGTGGAAAATGCCCAACAGTGTTTATCTGTTTATTGGTGCATTCGTGTAGCTCCTTTCTGTTGCTCTGGTTTCAGCATGCAAAGATTGTTTGGGACGAACTCCTTATGGTTCCCTGATTGCAACAATTATTGTATGTCTTGGTGTTGGTCTCTTCTGTGGAACGGGGTTTCGTGCGCTGGACATCATCTTGAATGGAATATTTAATGGACTCTTTCAGATGACAGTGCCATGGTAACTATAAAACATATGGCAGGCTAACATGTCACATGGCATCAAGACATCATTTATTATTTAACCAATCAAAGTAGATTGGTTTCTATATATCTGAGGAATTTATAATACAATACAACTGAAATTTGATAATGCCCTCCTTACAAAGCTCAGAAGTGATAGCGTTCCTTCAATATAACTATTCAGAGGCGATCCCGACCCAAGCACGGCCGAGAGGAAAGTCTTGAGTAGTTTCTAAAAAGAGTTAGACAAGTCCCACAGAAGGTGGTCAAAGCTATTCCAAACTGAGGGACTCGCATTCGAGAAAGACAAATTTGTCAGATGGTATCATAGCATAAGATAACAATTGCTCCAAAACCGAAACATTCACAATGATATAATTGCATTTTAATTTTACTTTAATATATTAAGCAACTTTAATTAATTATGACTATTTCTAATGCTTATTAAATTTTATATTCATATTAGGCTTAATCAACATAATGATACATGAGCTTAATGAATGTCATCATCATTATCGTCATCATCGTCGTCGTAATTGTCACCATCATGAAGAAGCAAGGGAGCAGTGCCCGTAGGTACTGAATGAAGGTAATGAATAAGCAACTTAAAATGACAGAATAATAATTATATCAAATGTTAACAAGACAGACCGATACAATGTTAATATGACAATAAATCATAACGCATGTGAAATTGATGGAATAATATGGCATATATTAAAATGACAATATTATACAATATAAGTAGTAATGACAGCGTATCGCAGCATATGTTAAAATAAGATAATAATATTAAAAATACTAAAATGACTGACCTCATGCAACCACCTATTAGTTTTGTCAGATACCCGTGTTCAAGCAATCTCAACAGGTTCTTAACAGCTGCTGTTTCTCGTTTAGCTATTTCTTGATTACTTGCACAAGATTCAACTTTTAAAGTGTATTTTATCAATTTTATTTGACTGTCAGGTTGCTGAATATTCAGATAATTTTCCTGTTGCTTGGGATTGCGATGGGAATCTTTGCGATTCTTCTGCTTGGCTTTGGCTTCCTGACGACTGGCGAGACGAGAGATCGCGTCTGCTCTGGCGTTCGATGCATCCGAGGAGGAGGAGCGCTCTCCGTTATCGTAAGATCAGAATCAGTAATCTTAGTAATAATTATAGTAATCTTCGTCTAATTTAAAACTGACGGAGCGCTGTACAATTGCATCAGTATTGAATAGATAAGCACACGTTATTGCAGGAGTCAAATGGAATTGTCGGCAGCCATGCAAGGTGCCTGTCACGTCCTAGCTGTCTAAATTTCTTGTATTCAGGAGGTGAGGATGAGCCGCAGGTGACAGATGGCAAAGAAATTGAAATAGATGATCCACGTTTAGACCCGATTGACATTAAAGAATGGATGGAATGCATGGAATGCATAGAACATGATGTTGATTTCTGGAACTTAGAAAAGACTCGCCTATAGAATTTTGGGAAAGTGGAGCATTTCACGAGCATTTGAAATGTTTGGGAAAGTGGATCACAACAAATATATCAAAGCGTTTGATATTCTGATTGAACTGTGACTGACTGTGCACTTCAGGTGATGATCTTGACGTATGTCGTTAATGCCGGTTGGCTGGCGATGACTTACCTCTGTGCGATGCCAATCCTGCTCTTTGTCATGCTCAACTCGGTCTGTCAACATGAAATCTACCGGAGAGACTTCTGGTTCCTCGATAACTACTGCCTCAACATCAGCAGATTTGGTGAGCTTTACGAAATCCCACATTCAATCCCACATTTAAGCATTTAAATGTACGGTGTTGTTGATCTCTTAGTAGGGAAATACAATGTGCAGTTGTAATAAGCATTAGAACATCAGATGTTGATCACTTTTAGGGAAATCCCCCATTCAACTGTGGTAAGCCTCAACAAGCAAGAATTGATCACTTTTATTAAAAAATAAAAAAAATAGACTTTGGTAAGATTGAAGAGTCAAGATATTGATCGCTTATCTTTCTTTACAAATATTCTTCTTCTTTTTCATGAGCATTTGAAAACCGTTTTGGTCGACTATAGTTTTGGGTTGTCAGTTGTAATAGCATCTCATGACTTTTTATTTCGTGGCACTATTTGTAAATCCTTGACTACGAATTCTTATTGCCTGCGCTCTGTGCGTTTGGCTGTGAGCAGCCATTCTCCAAAGTGTAATCCTTGAGTTGAAGGAACTTTAACAATGGTTATTGTTTTACTTCAACTCATATTTATATACAACTTTTTCGTATATTTTTTCCATAGGAATCTACAGAAACTGGACGCTTGGTTACGACGAAGTCTCATTGTGCGATGAAATTGACCTCAGCACTTTCTGTCAGCATGTAAGATAAGATAAGAATATTCTTTAATTAACCAAAATTTTGCTATCTGCATTTTGTTGTTGTAGACAGGGTAATAAATGCACATCATCTGTAGACAGAGCCATGGACCACAGACTCACTTACTATTGATCTGATGTGGCTAGACTTTCGCGCACCTTGGCTGGTGCTTTGTGCATTCGACATAAGTGCTAGACAATTGCTGTACTTGCCACTGCAATTAACTTTATCGATGACTATAAGATTGATGATATCTGTTTTTCTATGCAAGCATTTGCCTTGTTTTTAGAAGGATTGCTAATATGAAGAATCTTACTGTCATCTGTTAAAGAAATCGAATTCTTATATTGATTACAGTGATTCAATGGTTGTTTATTTGTTGTTTAGGTTTATGATGCCGGTCCAATGTTCTGCTTTGCTTTCATTGGTTCCTGTTTAATAGTCTTTGGATTGGTAAGCACAAGAGATATTTTAACATATTGATGAAAGTGTACGAAAGTGACCAATGCAACTCATGTTAGATTGTTAAGGTACCTTATATGCAAGTCTCTGAAGGGAATGTTATGGTCAGACCATGTAACACTTTGACATATTTGGAAGCAGTGAATCAGATTGATTGATTTATGTTAATTTATTCAGATTCATTTATTTATATTAATTTATTCAGATTCATTCATTTATATTTATTTATTCAGATGTAGTTATTTATATTAATTTATTCTGATTCAGTCATTTGTATTCATTTATTCAGATTCAGTCATTTGTATTAATTTATTCAGATTCATTCAGTTATATTCATTTATTCAAATTCAGTCATTTGTATCCATTTATTCGGATTCATTTGAGATTCATTAATTTATATTAATTTATTCAGACTGGTCCATATTAGAGATGAGATTAATTAAACATTAAATTAATTTGCTTCAATTGATTGCGGTTCTATTGCCCTGAGGTACTTCATTTCATCAGAGACTTAGAGATTATTAATATTTCTGGAATAAACGTCTTGTGGATCAGGCCTCATCGTCAGGATATGAAACTAAAGTACCTAAAGATATCCGCTGGTTCCTTGATGCTTGGAATGTCGACTCTCGGCATTGCACGCCAGATGATGTCATTTAGTTAGTTAATTCTTTTTTGCTCAGTGAACGTTATTGTAATTTTATATGTTGCTATATTGTTTCAGATCTTATATCTGACGAATTTTGGGGCCAATTACTCGCGCGTACGATGTTCCCAAGAACTGACGGACTACAAGCGAGCGATTGAAATGGAGGAGGACAACAGCAGCAGAGCACACTTGGGTAAACTAATTGTTATTCTGATTACCATTGTTATTATTGTTCTTTTTTCCCATTTATTACTTGAGGTACCTCAGATCCATCAACTTTCTAAAAAATATCGTTATTATTATTGTTATTATTAACTATTTTTTATTTGGCCACCTTCAATAGGCTTAACTCTGAAGTACTCCCCGTCCAACCATGGCTAGATAAGACAGTCTTTAAGTTTTTGAAGAATGTAGTGGATGTTATTCAGATGTAGTTATTTATTGCAATAAAGACTGCTGTTGGGTCCTCAGTCATGACATAGACTAGGGGTTTGAAGCTGGGTACCAGCTTTTAGGTACTTTAGTCTCATAACTAGCATCAGCGTCAACAACAGTCACATGCTCAACTGTACATTATATTATTTAACTTCATCACCATTGCTGTCATTGTTGTTTTAAATAATTCCCTAAATTAGTGACATACAAATGATGTCATGCAGCATGAGGTGTTAACTCTGTTGCTATAGACCAATCATATTACACCAAAAAATTGAAGTGATTAATTTTGCAATATGTAAAAATTAAAGTTATGTAAATTAGTTAAATATCTGACAGTTCATGTTCTTGATTCGTTGAGTGATTAATCTGGTCTGCGTTCAATTCACAGGGAAGCTCTGAATGCGTTGATTATCGTCTTAAACTCTTGTCTCACTCTGCATGACCTCCTCTCTTCCCATAGGGTCCTTTCAGGCAATACTCGACCCGGGTCACATGATTTGGCCCTACCTAGAGTTGAGCCTTTTAAAAAAAGTTCTATTATAAACGTGTCATATTACTTTACATAAACCCATTATTTGTTTCTTCTGTGTGTTTGCTGGTAGTCTGATGAGGAATATTCTTACCTACTTACTTACAATTGATAGATTGGGGAATTAAAAATGAAATTGCTCCATCACCTGATACAAGACTGCATTTAGCAAGTATTCTTATTAGATTAGACTTAGTCAAGAATATTATGAAGTACTGGTAGTCAAGAATATTATCAAGTACTGGCAGTCAAGAATATTATCAAGTATTGCAAAACTAAAGGACAAGAAAGCATCAAAGAAGATTTTGCGATGATGAAATACGACATTGTTTTTTTAAATTACAATTTTGCTATTTCTTTTTCAGGTATATAAGATCTGGAAGTAAGAATGCTCATCAATTCAAGACACTGATTCTAAGAAAATACTCAGAAATTGAAAATCTCCCATAATTGACGATTTTTGTCAAATGTTATTTGTTTATTTAGATGCTATTTATGATAAAGATCTGACTTATTGTATCAAAACATTGCTTTTAAACTTCAACTCAGAAAGCAACAGAACTTTGATTACTTGTTACGCTATAATTATATAGCTTACATATAATATAATATACTAATCCCAGGACTAGGACTACTCTTACCCAACATCAGGTGCTTGATGTGGTTGGTCCCTCCACTTGGAATTAGAATTACCTTTCTCCCAGTATGAAAATTGTGGAAAAATAACCGGCCCTGTCACGTTGGTTTGTGTGGCGTTGGAGTGTGCAATAAAGACTGCTGTTGGGTCCTCAGTCATGACATAGACTAGGGGGTTTGAAGCCCACGGCAATTCTCACTCTGCTTTCTCCTGCACTAAAGGCTAAGGTTAGCCATTAACTAGCTTTAATATCCTCATTCGCCACTCATTCTTTAAAGGCATTTCTTTTCCCCCCTCCAGAGTTTCATGCTGAGAGCGCCTCTGAATAGTCTTTCTGTGAGAGGCGCTATATATATATAAATCTATAGATATGGAAGTTGTTATTGTGAAGAATTTTTATTTTCTCTGTTTTAATGTATGTATGCAGTTGACACATGCTGACTTTTGCAGATTTCTGATGATAGAATCAATATTTACAGCATATCATGAAGAGAGGACTTCTTCACATTTGAACTGATTGCTGATCTTGTTTTTATGTTTTTGTCATACAAACTACTTTTGTTTCATCAGATTTTGATATATTGTTGACATGAATCTGTTTGACAAATCTGTTGGAGTTCTTTGACGAGGTCTGTGTTACTCACGGCCGGATTAGGAAATGTGGGGCCCTGTTTGGAAATTTTGGGGATCTTAGGCCGAAAAATCCGATGACCTTTTTTTAGTCGTTTGGTAGAAATTTCTTTAGAATAAGCAGTACGGATTTTTCAATGCCAAAAATAGCTGACGACTTTTTGGTCGCTTGGTCGAAATTTCCTCAGAACATACCAATATTTCCCCCACACGTGCGGGCCGAACATGTTCAACATGCCTTAATCCGGCCCTGTCACTTGTCATATTGGTAAATTAATGTTGAAATTTAGGCCACAATTCCTAACAAACTTAAACAAAGTAAGCCTACGTTATCTTAGGCCTAGGCTGATTATTATAAATAAATTGACTCAATAAGTCGTAGGCCCACTCATAATCTAGGGGACAATTATTAGCTGAAAATAAGCAGATCTGTAAACGACGGGTTTACCGGCAGGTCAATACCTGAAGTGGAAAAGTATACAAATGAAATATAGACGAGAGAGAGAGAGAGAGAGAGAGAGGATGTTGTTATGAGAGAGGATGTTGTTATGATTCAACTCTTTATAGGAAGCGTACATTACAATCTCAATTTGCAGGGTGTTTTAGTAAAAAAATTAATATAATTTTTGGTCGTTGCTACAACTGGTCAAAACAACCTAGTACAAATTATTTCATTGATTAGACAAAAACAAAAAATGGCAAGTTCATTATTATTATTATGCGAATTCAGAGAACACGTCTCCTTATAGACTAAGCTTGCCTGTAGATTGCACCTTCCGCAGTTAGAAAATCAGGAATTGCCGTCATTCGGTTAGTCTTCTGTTTTCTTAATCTGGCACAGAACGCATATATTAACGTCGCAGTTACAGTCGTTGAGCGTGCCACCAAAGCCAGATGTTATTTCAACGCATGGTTCGTTATTGTTATCGGTGTTGCAGTCAGGGTTGCCTGATCTCCAGTCTGCGTATTCCAGTGGAACGGTACGTGAATCATAGAAATGCCAAACAAGTGGTTTATTACACTTCCTCTCTGGTCTACTGGCGCTTGTCCAAAGGCGTAAGTTACCGTCATCCGGACAATTGTGATGGTTATCTGAAACGTAAGAAGTAGTCCTTTATGTGCCATGGAGTCCCGTTTGCAAAATGGTGTTGAGGGAGTTTCTCACTTCCAATCAGTCAGTGGGTCCCTGGACATGAAAAATCACCGAGGTGCTTGTCTGCCATGACGTCACAAATGGCGCAATTGACAAATAAATTCATCTTCTTTATTTCTTGCAGTATATTCACGTGCGATACATCTAATGGCACTGATTCAGGTATGTAGAATGCATTTCTGATATTGTTTTTGTCATCAGGGGTCATCTTGAGGTCATAAGGTCAAGGTCACTGAGTTTCATCTTTTTTCATTTCTTACACTTATGCACATGTAATACCTCTAATTGTACTAATTCAGGTATGTAGAATTCATCTCTGATATTGTTTTTGTCTTCAGAGGTCATCTTAAGGTTTAATAGGTCAAGGTCACTGAGTTTCATATTTTTCATTTATTACAGCATATACATGTGTGGCACCTCTAAAATTTCTGATTCGGGTAGGCTATACATGTAGAATTCATTTCTGACATTGTTTTTGTCATCCGGGGTCATCTGAAGGTTATGGGGTCATGGTCAAGGTCATTTTGTCGCATCAATTATGTCGATTATAACTTGAATGAATGCAGCGTCTAGAAGCAGGTGCTATAATTAACTTTAATTGAACAAATTGAGTTAGCGTATTATGACATGTTAAAAGTCAATGCTGCTTTATGTCATATTTCAGTGCATCAAGAAAGGTTGTCTTCAAAATATAACCATTAAGATTGTTTTGGATTTGTGCAAGCAAGATTTTGTCGTACGTTTTTGCAGGATGAGTTTTTGTCTTCTCATCACAAAATATGACGTAGAAATTTGCAATAGCGTGGCAACCACAGCGTCGATTGTCACACTTGCCTGCACAGTTGCATATTATGAGCAGACTTCGTGACAAAGGATGCAGACATTGCAATGGAAGCAGTGCACCGAAGTGTTCCTTCCATCCGCGATTTAATAGCTCTATAGTTTTGCTTCATGTTCATTGTGTGTTGCAAGTGGTTGGCATGGTGCACCAGGAGGGCCCTCACTGGATGTGGCGTCTGAACCCACTACTTCTTATCTTATCTTATCTTATCTGACCATTTATAAAGCGCCTCTCGCAGCAAGAGCCTTTCAGAAGCGCTCCCAGTGCGTTTAACTCCGAGAAAAAGGCAAGTTTTTAGACGAGAGAAAGACGAGGATACACTACCAGAGAGGATGGCAGAGCACTCCTTGTTGGAGGGACAGTGTTTAATCTAGACGTCTCTGGGGGGAGAGTTCCCCCCCGGGATTGATATTTCCCCCCCCCAGAAAAATTTGACGAAATGATATTGGTTTTTAGTTACTGTTTTCATCATTGTTTTACATGAAGTGCTATAATATAACCATGATATTATTTATTGTTATATGACTATAATGACATTTACTACTATACCGGTAATCTATATAAATAAAAATGTAAAAAGTTACCGTTTGTTACATCGGTTCTCGGAGAGTTCTGAACCGATTGCTTTGAAAATTTTCGCAAACCGTTCCATTCGAACACCACCGGGTTTTTTTAATGCCTTTTGGGGAAAAGCGCAATCTTTTCGACCAAAAAACACAACTTTTAATTCCACTTTCACGCGTCCGTCCATTTGCATTCTAATGAGGCCGCGCCGTCCATTTGCATTCCAATGAGGCCGTGCATACCGTCGCGTTTTCTGTAGCGCATTTATTTGTAGGCCCTAACTGTGATTTTTCAAATTTTCACACAGCGTTCGAACGGACGGGTTTTATATGCTTTTTTGGAAAAAACACAACGCGTGTATGCGAATGTTTTTTTTTAATCCGCGCGTGCGACCAAAAAACACAATTTTTAATTCCACTTTCACGCGTCCGTCCATTTGCATTCCAAAGAGGCCGCGCCGTCCATTTGCATTCCAATGAGGCCGTGCATACCGTAGCTGTAGGGAACGGAGGGGGTGAGGGAGGAAGGGAGGGGAGGGAGGGAGCGAGAGAAAGAGGGAGGGGAGGGAGCGGACGGGATGGATGGATGGAGGGAACGGGAGGGACGGAGGGAGGGAACGGGAGGGAGGGACGGAGGGAGGCAGGTAGGGGAAGAGATGTAGGGAGGGAGGGATGGACGGTCTTTTCAGCCACAGCAACGCGTGGCCGGGTACAGCTAGTATATTATATATGATACTATCATGTTAAGACGAAGTGGGATGACGAATGAAAATCTTTAGACCAAAACAAGAAGCGGGATCATTTTTCTGATTTTTAAATGCAATAAATGCGATGATTGATCAATGCAAATCTAGTGTCCGGGGCGTGATCTGAAACGGTGTCACGACAACTCGTCTACCGACAACTCGTCTAACGACAAGTGGTCTCCGGACAATTCGTCTACGACAACTGGTCTACAGACAACTGACCCAGCGCTTGAGAAATAGAAACTGGATGAAAGTTTTTACAGTGAAATGGAAGTTGGATTGATGAAAAAACGCAAGAGAAATGGAATCTGGATGATGGCTCTTTTACAGGTGAAATAGAAGTTGGATTGACGAAAAAAAGTATGAGAAATAAAAGCTGGATGAAGGTATTTCTTGATCTGAAATAGAAGCTGGATTGATGAAAAAGCGCTTAAGTAATGGAAGCTGGAATAGGGTATTTTTTATAGCTGTATTGACGAAAATAACGGCTGAGAAATAGAAGCTGGATGAAGATATTTTTGGATCTGAAGTAGAAGCTGGATGCATGTCGAAATACATGAATAAAATCATAAATCCAGCTTTCATTTAAGCTAAAAAAACATTTTCATAAATCCAGCTTCTATTTCATCAATACTATTCGTCTGTAGACCAGTAACTGTTGTCGTTAGACCAATTGTCCGGAGACGAGTTGTCGGTAGACGAGTTGTCGGTAGACCAGTTGTCGTGGAACCATCTGAAACCGGGGGGTAATTTGAAACCTTTACACCGGTACTAGGCCTATTTTTTAATTTTGACCCTTGCTGTTTGGCGAACGGCAAAATAAAATTCGACTCACCTCCATCTTCGTGAAATTGTTGCAAAAAATTTCGAATGAAATTGTGCTCTATTGCAGTTAGTATCATTGCCGCCTTTGCACCTTTTACAAGATTGTTACAAGCTGCGTTCGCCAACCTCCATGGAACTTTCATGTTATAAACTCCATAACAGTATGCTGAGCCATCCGTGGAAACGAAGTCCCGTGGACAATAATAACCTGCAACGAGGATAATTTTATTATCATTTTTATCAAGTGCAGAGTGCAGACCAGACATACACTATAATAGTAGTAGTAGTAGTAGTAGTAGTAGTAGTAGTAGTAGTAGTAGTAGTAGTAGTAGTAGTAGTAGTAATAATAATAATAATACTAATAATCATCATCATCATCACCACCACCACCACCACCACCATCATCATCATCATCATCATCATCATCATCATCATCATCATCATCATCATCATCATCATCATCATCATCATTATCATCATCATCATAATTATTACTAGCTGGTGTACCCGGCGTTGCCCGGGAAATTTAGGATTCGACCCGCTCAGGCCACAACCCCACCACACCACACCTACCACACCACACCACATTCCGACCTCCACCGGTACGCCACCCGAGAATTTTGGTTTTTCGGGAAAATTTCCTCGTCCCAACCCCCTCCACCCCCACGCCTCCAACCACCCCCTCACGACCCCACCACCCCACCCCAACACCCCACTCCGCCCCAACCCATCCCACCACCCTCACTCCTCCACTCCCATCCACCCTCACACCCCAACCCCAATTTTCTTCCACCACACCCCTCCCCTCCACCCCCGACCTCCATCGGTACGCGACCCGTGAAATCCGAACTGGCAAAGCGGTGGCCTTAAACACCTAAAACGGTGACAAACGCTGCTTTTATACGTATTGGACCCGAATCCGAACTGGCAAAATCGCTGTCCTTAAACACCTCTAAAACGGGTTCAAACGCTGCTTTTATGCGTAATTGCGTATGGGACCGAAAGAAAAGTGCAGTGATAAGCCCGAACGGACAATGTCCAACAGGGAAAATGAGGGTTTTTGCCCCGCCACCCTGGCCCCATGGTGGCAGAGATTGGCAAACCCCTCCACTGCGTGTCCCATGCCGAGACGGACACAGTAGTGAAGGTTTGGAGTGAAAAGGTGCTAAACTGTCGAAATGCATTCCCGTCAAACAGACAGACAGACACACACACAGAATCATAGGCGTAGGGGACATTTCAGCAGTGGGGGGGAAACATTTTGCTTCTGCCCGAAAAAAATCCGGGTTAATCGACGTCGTGCGCTAATTATGCCTATAGCTCTATTATGTCTCCTTAAAAAGCAAAGTTTCTGTTCTTGCACCCAGGGCCGGATTAAGAAATGGGGGCTCAGTTCGGGAAATTTTTGCGGATCTTCTGCCGAAAATTCTGATGAATTTTTTGTCGTTTGGTCGAAAATTTCGTCGAATATACCGATTATTTCTCTCCAAACAAGTGATGACTTTTAGTCGTTTGGTTGAAATTTACTAAAAATCTGAAAAATTTCGGAAATTTTTTCGCCCATGTGTGGGGCTCCTAAAGTTTTGGCCCCTGTTCGGCTGAACATGCCTTAATCCGGCCATGCTTGCACCCAAACCCAAGAAAAAGGAAATGACAGAGGGGCACATAACCCGGGCTCTGCTACTTTTAGGGTCTAGGCTGGGTAATTTCAGGCCTATAATTTATGTTCAAAGTTATTGAAGTGTGCATTTTAGAGTATAATATTTCTTTCTTTCACAATCAGTTTAAACTTCAAATGAACAACTTAATAAATTCGCAATTGTATATATTTTTTACTGCAGCCCATCGTATTTAATCATCGATAAAGCGATATAGAAATCTTACAGAGAGCAGAACAATATCGATCGAACTTCTGGAGCTGCTGGAGGCAGCTAACCAGATGAACTCTAGATCTGTCTTGGAAGTATTAAGGGAGAGGCGATATAAGAGATTTCAATACACCCATCTAAGTATACAAACTATGATAAAAGTGGGCCACTTGCCACCATTACATCGGAAATCGTGCCCGAACTTTTATTATTTAAATTTGTTACTGAATTTTATTCTCATACAGGCCTAGTCTTAAGTTAGTTTAGGGACCAGTGAAAGCTCTGCCTAGGGGCCAGTAATTTCTCTCATCGCCCCTGCTTGAGCCTGCTAAAAGTCTCAATAACGGACCGTTGTAGGTCTATGTCTGCAGCTTCAGAACATGTTGGCTGTAGCTGCACGTTCAATTTGATGGTCGCAAGATTATCGTGTCTATCTTGCTCCATCGCTAGTAGAAATTCCAGATGTAATTCAAACAGTGAATTAGCCTACGTTATCTGTAACGCTTGGCTTGAATGCTGTGAATTTCCCCAAATGTCATGAATTGCCGCGATTTTCGGGCAAATTTAGACTCGTGAATTTTCAGCGATTTTCGCCATTATTTAAAAAATGCTACACTGTCCGTGAAGTCAGAACCTTTTTCGCGGATCTTTCCTTTCCCTATCCATAGTGTCTGCGAGCTAATAGCATATCTAACTCGATTCGGGCAAATTGGAACTGGGAAATAATGTGGTGTGACAATGAGCGCTGAACTTCAAGTATAGTTTCTTTGACATTTCTCCGGGCCTTCTTGCCCGAAAAACATGACTTGCCCAAAATTTGGGGGGAGCATTTGCCCCCTGGACCCCCGCCTCCTACGCCTATGCACAGAATCTTCTCTTTATTTATATAGATTAGTTATTGCTGTAGAGGAAATTTTGCAGTTTCGCATCACATCACATCCGAGTGGAGATGAGGATGCGTTGACCAAGCAGAGGGCCTGGGACACACCATTGGTCGACAGCGACAAATTAGATGTTTCGTAATCGTAATCGTAATCGTAATCGTAATCTCGAAACTTCTACAGCGCCCACAAAAGCCAAGTCGCGGGAACCAGCTTATTCACAGGCGCTCAATCAAAACAAAATCGATAGGCAGGGGGTCAAGTCCGGAGAGTCAGGCAGGCAGGCAGATAGATGGACGGCTAAGGTGGGTGATGTTTAGAATTGAAATGACGAGGGATGTGATGAGAAGAGGAGGAATCAGGATAGGATTTGTGAAAGAGCAATGTTTTCAGTTTTGAGTGAAAGACCTGTGGGGAGATAGCGAGAGGTGGAGTTTTGGTGAGTTCGTATGATGGGTCGGAAGTTTGCCGAAGTGCTGGCGGAAGTTTGTTCCAGAGAGGTGGAACGGCAATGGCTATGGAGCGGTTTGCGAATTTCAGTGATGAAGTGATGGGAGGGCGAAGCAGTGTAATGGAGGATGAGGAGCGTGTTGAACGAGGTGGCTGGATGGTGAACAACTGACGAAGGTAGAACGGCTGGGATGATTGAAGTGTATTGTAAGTGAGTGAGAGGACTTTGTATTCGATGCGTTCAGGTATTTTGAGCCAGTGAAGTGATTTCAGGACAGGAGTGATGTGGTGACGTTTGGGGGTTTTCGTCACTGCACGGGCGAGGGCATTCTGGATAGCTTGGAGGCGGTTAATTTGGGTTATATCAATGTTTAGGAAGAGAGAGTTGCAGTAATCAAGTTTCGCATGAACTATGGATGTGGCTATTGTGGATGCAGTTTTAAAGTCGAGCATAGGTCGGATTCTTCGGAGATCTCTTATGTGCATGAAACAAGTGCGGGAAAGTTGGGTTATGTGGTCGGAGAAGCTAAGATGCTGGTCAAAGATTACACCTAGGTTTCGGACAGGAGAATTTGCGGAGAAAGTGTGGTTGGAAGAAGAGTCATTGTTGAAGGAAATAGAGGGATCAGGAATTTTCTTGAGTTGTTCTCTGAGGCCAATTAGTATAAATTCTGTCTTGGAGGGGTTGAGGCAGAGGAGATTTGAGGTCATCCAAGAGGTGATTTGGGTGACCACGGAGAGAAGATTATCTATGGAGTCAGAGAAGCTGCTTGGAGAGAAAGAGATGAATAGTTGGGTGTCGTCAGCATATAGATGATGGTCGACTGTGGATGCTTTTATGAGTGAACTGAGTGGAGTGGTGTAGAGGATGAACAAGAGGGGCCCGAGGACAGAACCTTGCGGAACACCACAGGTGAGAGGGCATGATTGAGATGAAGTTTCAAGTGTTTTGACTGAGAAAGTGCGTGATGAGAGATAAGACTGAATCCAAAGAAGAGCAGTGTCGGTAAAGCCAAAGCAGGAAGACAGTCTTTGGAGTAGTATGTTATGGTCGATGGTGTCAAAGGCTGCAGAGACATCAAGGAGGCAAAGGCAGGAGACTTGTTGATGAGAGATGGCAGAGACAAGTTTATTGTAGAGCGAAGTGAGAAGTGTTTCGGTGGAGTGCTTTTTAGTAAAGCCGGACTGGTTTGGGTTAAGGAGTGAATTTGAAGTCAAGTAGTCATTGATGCGAGAGAGTACAACACGTTCTGTTAGTTTAGAGATGAATGACAGGTTGGAAACAGGTCGATAATTAGAAAGGATTTCCTTATCAAGTGATGGTTTTTTTAGAAGTGGAGTTACCAAAGAATGTTTGAAGAGGAGGGGAAAGTTGCCAGTGGATAAGGAGAGGTTGATTATTTTTGTGATGATGGGGACAATGATAGATGCGCACTCTTTCAGTAGGGAGGTAGGTATAGGGTCGAGTTCGCACTGCTTGTTTGGGAGAGATTGTAATAAATTGAACACTTCAGACTCTGATGTTGGGTTAAAAGCAGATAGTGATGATTGAGGTGGGGAAGACGGAAGGTCGTGAGTGGAGGAGGGTGTATCTGCAGGTGAATCGATGGTAGATTTTGAGAGGAGTGATTGCAGAGAGAGACGGATAGTAGTTACTTTGCCAGAGAAGAACGAACAAAATGAGTCAGCGATTGAAGAAGATGGTAGGGAGTTTGGAAGTGGGCTAGAGGAGTTCCGATGTAGGAGTTGGTTTACCGTTTTCCAGAGAAGACGAGGGTTACAAGATCGGGATTGAACTAGTGAGGAGTAAAACCTCTTCTTGGCCATTGCCAGAAGGTGATGGTACTTGTTTGTAGCAGCTTTTAGAGCAGAGAGGAGTTGAGGGTCATGGGTTCGTTTGTAAGTACGCTCAAGGCGTCGACGGAAAGATTTGAAGGCCTGGAGGTAGGAGTTATACCAAGGGTTGTTAGAGTGAGAACCAGATTTGGTAATAGTAGGAGCGTGTTTGTCAAGGATTATGGAGAGAGTGGTGTTGTAGGAGGACAGGAGGTCATCGAGAGAGGATGGAGGATTTAGAATGAGGTCTGAGGAGGCAAGATCGTGCTTGAAGGCTTCAATGTTTATGGAGCTGATGCGTCGGAAAGAATGAGAGATGGGATCAGGACGCGGAGTAGGTAGTATGTTAAGTTGTGTGAAAATGGGGTAATGGTCAGAAGGAGTATCAAAAGAGAAAGATATGTTTGGCGATAGCCTTGAGAGAGACGATGTGATGATGAGGTCAAGTGTGTGGTTGTGAGAGTGGGTGGGAAAGTTGACGTGTTGGACCAGATTAGTAGATGACAAGAGCGTGAGGAAGTCGGGAGCAAGTGAGTCAGATGGGTTGTCAAGATGTTTGGACATCATTCAATGACCCTTTCAACAAGACCCGACTGGGAGCAGTGACATCCCCACACGCCGTAACTGGATGCTCCTGTGCCAATGATATCATGTGGGTTGGATCTTAGCAATGAGGCCGTCAGGGTGGCTATTGGTTTGCGCTTGTGTCTGACGTGCCAGTGTGGAGAGATGGCGGATGAAGGAGGACACCACGATCTGGTCTGTAAACAATCTGGGAGGCGAGCCAGCAGACACTTCGCAATAAAAACGATATCATTTGGAGGGCCCTCCAGAGAGCGGATACCCCAAGCACTAAGGAACCGCCTGGCCTGTTCCGTACCGACGGCAAACGACCAGATGGCGCGACGTTGATCCCGTGGGAGCGAGGCAAATACATAGCCTTGGACGCCACTAGCATTCACACTTGCGCCACCTCATACATATACGTGACTTCGATTTCCCCTGGGGGTGCGGCCGAAGTGGCTGCTACACGAAAACGCCGTTGCATTTCGAGGCACATTCATACTGCAGTTGCTCTGTGATGAGAACCGCTAACTAGAGAACAAAGTGCTATAGCTGTTTCTTGCAAAAATGTTATATTTAATAAATAATGATGACGATGATGATGATGATGATGATGATTATGATGAAGATGATGATGATGATGATGATAATATTAATAATAATGATAATAATGATAGTAATAATAATAATAATAATAATATTAATATTAATAATAATAATAATAATAATAATAATAATAATAATAATAATAATAATAATAATAATAATAATAATGATAGTAATAATAATAATAATAATAATAATAATAATAATAATAATAATAATAATAATAATAATATTAAAACTGAGCGACGAGGCAGTCAGGGTGGCGGTGGGTCTGCGGTTGGGCTCAAACATCTGCGAGCCACACACATGCGCTTGTGGAGCACCAGTCACCGCCAGGGGTGAACATGGTTTGTCCTGCCAGCTGGGATTCGGCCGAATATCACGCCACGGGGCCATCAACGACCTGGTCTACCGATCCCTGTCGAAAGCCGGCTTCCCAACAGCCAAAGAGCCGCAAGGACTACTACGATCTGATGGGAAAAGACCAGATGGAATTACACTCATACCTTGGAAGGCAGGCAAAAGTCTAGTCTGGGACGTCACAATAATAGACACACTGGCACCGTCATACATCGCAGCATCAGCAGCACAAGCAGGGGCAGCGGCGTGTCTAGCGGAGGAAAGAAAAATGCAGAAATACCACGCATTTCTAGATACGCACGTTTTTATCCCCCTTGCCCTGGAAACACTGGGCCCCATCAACAGCGCAGGCCTCAATTTTATCTCGGACATGGGTCGCCACCTCACACTAGCTACTGGCGAACCGCGAGAGACCAGCTATTTATTTCAAAGGCTCTCAATCACAATTCAGCGCTTCAACTCCATAGCATTTAGTGGTTCCTTTAGAAGACCCACGCCCGAAATGGATGAGGTTTAGCCGTTCCAGGCACATTGCTTTTAACTTTTTATAAGTCCCTGAGGGAACAAAGTACCTCAGGGCAAAAAAAAAAAAAAAAAAAAAAAAAAAAAAAAAAATAATAATAATACGGGGAACGAGAGAGACCAGCTATTTATTTCCGAGGCTCTCAATCACAATTCAGCGTTTCAACGCCGTAGCATTCAGTGGCTACTTTAGAAGGCCTACGCCCGAAGTGGCCTACACACTCTACGTTGCTTTCCTTGTTTTGGCGATCCCCTTTTCAGGGCTGTTTTAGAGGAATTTTTAGAACTGTTCAACCCCTTCCTTCCTTTCCCATCATCCATAGTAAATTACTTCCAATCGGAGAACAATGACGTTTTTGCTAGTTTTAGCTGTACAGAAGTGCTTCTACAACTGAACAAATCCATTTAGAACTGCACATTTTGTGTACAACTGCTCGTTAAAAAAGCCCTGCCCCTTTTCGACCAATATGGCCAGCAGAGATGAAGAAAAGGACGACTTCTACGAACAGCTACAAGATATCATGTATGCAGCACGAGAACACGACCAAAAATTTAATAGTCATGGGCAACTTTGATGCACAGCTAGGGACGGAAATATATATTATATTTATGATTTATAATTTTATTTCTATAATAAACAATTATAATAATGATAATTTTTAATATTTTTCATTGTAATTGTGTTTAGTTTTCCATTCACATGCTTAGATTTGTCTAAAATACACAATCACAGCAAAATAATAGACTTACCAAAGGCTGCAGGCGGCAGCATCAGGAGACAGAACACCGAGACCCAGTGTATCATCATTCTGTGGAATGACTTCGGTCGTCGCTGTGAACAGATGAGAGAGAATATTCTGAACTCAGAGAGATGTTTCCTTGATTATAATATTATACTATCGAGCAATCGACGTTTCTTCCGTGGGAGGAACAGGTCAAAGATTATATTGAACTTAAATGACGATCTTGCTTATCGCAAATCGATGCCCTCGTCCATCCAAAATGACTTTGTTTTCACTGTAGACGAAGTACGGAGATTCTATGAGAATTGCAAATTAGAGACATTAGGGGAAAGGCTTGTAATATGGGTTAGTGTGTAATATGGGCCTCGACTGTTTCTCCCACCTACCATGTCTGCGGAGAGCTCTTACTGTGGGATACAATCCGTCCACCGATTTCAACTTCCAGTTTTGGATGTGTCCCTATGCTCATAACCTCTGCACGAAACTATACAATGTTTTAGTTTTTATGCAAATTTCTTATAAAAAATTTCGAACTTCAGCAGCTGTTGTGTGGCTTAATATATGAGTTATGCTATGCCTTTTGGTCTCAGAAGGTAGGGAATTTCTTCATCATGTAAAAACGCAACTATCTTGATATTTAAAACTTTCGTTGATCACGCTATATAACGGATTTTCCCTAAGCATACCAGTGTGTGTAATATGGGCCAGTGATCGAATGTGTAATATGGACTTCTGCCATTCATACAAGCACACAAAGTCGTGTAATATGGGCCACTTTTTGCACTAAGAAAAAAATGTTTCGGAATTTACAATGGCGGCCCATATTACACACAGAGTTGTGTAATATGGTCCAATTTTCGTATTTATAAAAAAATTATTTAAACATTTATTTGAACAGATTAAAGAATAATTCCTTCATATTTGATCACAATTCACGTCAAGTTAAGCCTAGAATAAACGAACCGACGCATTCAGCTGCATCTGTACTCGGAAATAGCAAAGTTTCTTAGGGGGTCCATATTAGAAGCCCTTCCCCTACGTAGACTCTCATTTACAAGGGCGGATACAGAAATTTTCGAAGGGAGGGACCAACATTTTCGGTCTTAGGACAGGGGAAAATTTTCGTCGCCGAAAAATCTGATGACCTTTTTTAGTCATTCGTCCAATTTCCAAGAAAAAGATACCGTTTCAGCCGCCAGAATAGTTGTCCTTTTTTAGACATCAGTCGTTCTGGTCGGAAGTAACGGCCTCTCCAGTAGGCTACTTTTCTCTCCCGCTGCATTGATTTAATGGCTTGTTGAAACCAAATGGGGGCCACGTCCAATGCACTTTTCAATGGGGGAGGGGCGTGGCTGGATTGCCCCTCTGGATTCGCCCCTGCTCATTTGCGCTTAGTATTCGACTCTCAGTACTCCTGACCTTACCATCTGGCTTTGTTTTCTTTGAAGTTGTCTGTAAACATTATAGTCGAGTAAAATACCGATTATACCAACTCATTTAGTATTAGTCAATAATTTCTTCAGCATCTGATAGGTAATTATATTCGAAATGCACACGAGAAATGCAAAGTACACAGAACCTAATGAAATTTTGTAACATTTGATCAAAATTTGGGAGAAACTGCCGTATCGGGGACCGTGTGTGTCGGTTAGGGTCAGGTCAGGCGTCGTGAGGGTCGGTTAGGGTCAGGTTATGCGTCGTGAGGGTCGGTTAGGATCAGGCTAAGCGTCGTGAGGATCGGTTAGGGTTGGTGTTAGGGTTAGTGTCGTTATTAGATCATCATCATCGTCGTCGTCGTCGTCGTCGCCGTCGCCGCCGCCGCCGTCGCCGTCGTCGTCGTCGTCGTCGTCGTCGTCATCATCATCATCATCATCATCATCATCATCATCATCATCATCAATATCATTGGGCTCAATGCCCGTAAGAGTCCGACGCCACTCTCTGTCTGAGTCTGTCTCGCGTCATGCAGCCCAGCTTCAACCGGTCTGGTCAGCAGGTCTGCTCCATACCATTAACATCTTGGAGCAGCTAGACCACCTTGTCTAAATGAAGAGAATATTGGGAGAGAGGCATATGAAGGACAACCTGGGTCAATGCCCGTATGTGTCCCACGCTCTGTCCCGACTCTCTCCACCAGTCTGTCCTGACCGGACTGTGCATGTCTGCTCCACATCATGACACCTTGAAGCATCTGGGTCGCTCTGTCACTTGTGTCGTGGTTTTTGCAGATTTCAATCGTCTTGGTCTTTTACTGCCAGCGTATCGCCACCCATCTGGCAAACCTTCCTCCTTTGTCCGGGCTTAGGACCGGCACAGGGAAGTTGTTGATTCCCCAGTGGCGGAGGATAGATGCAGTTTAACGTCGTGCCCATGCAGGACTTTATTAGATACTGTATAGTACTAGGGTAAGTGGGGGCAAGTTGACAGGGTTAAGCGTTTTTTGGCCTCTGATGATCCTCAATGATGCCAACAAAGTTGGGTTTTTTCCACAGCGTTTGGATTGATAACACCTACATTCTAGCACAAAATCAGGCATAAAAATATATTCTAAGTTTGCTAAAAATGAACTTTAAAATTTTCCAAAAGTCAACCAACTTGCCCCTCTGCTGGGGCAAGTTGGCTGCCTGCTTGGGGCAAGTTGGTTGACAATATATACAAACAATATTTTTAAAATTTTAATGGAGAAAAGTTGGTGAACTGTAGTTGTTTCAGTTTTAAAATATTCGGCATTAATAAAGATGTCAGGAAAAATTAATTAAGTAAATTAGCAAGGTATAAAACATTGGTGTCCTTGGTTCTTCGAAGTCTCAACAAAAGTCACAAACTGCAGTTGTGTTATCTAAGACATTCAGTCTTAATAAAGATGATACATAAATTTTATCAACAAAATAGCAATGTCTAAAAAATTGCAGTGTCCTTTTTTCTTAGAAGTCTCAGCATATGTCGCAAATAAAGCTTCCACGTCCTTCGCAGGCTGCCACCAGGTTTACCCATTTTAGCTGGTTGCATCCGCCAACTTGCCCCCGCCAACTTGCCCCACTCAGGGGCACTCAACAAAATCCGGGAGCTATGATTTGTACAGTGTGATTTGGAAACACAAAATACATCAGTAACAACTCAAAATAAATGCTTAACAAAACAATCCACTTCCCAATTTTTTTGCACTCGTTGAGATTAAGATAAACGCTATTTTAGAACACTAAAATGTGTTAAGAGGTAGATAGGAAAACGTATTTTTAAGAAAAAAACGGTAATCGAAGCATCTTGTCACGTTGTTGCCATTACCCAAAAGGAAGATCCTTGCCTTGTTCTTTCTTACACATCTTGTTAGACTGTTTCCTGCCACGCATTATAATTTTATAGCGCAACAATCATCTTGCCCCGGCCGTCAACTTGCCCCAAGACACCCTATACTAAGATATTGTATCATTGAACACTTAGCAAAGTTTTAAGCTTTTCGACCCAATCGTTCCAAAGCTGAACAGCTTTTCTTGCATTTCAAATTTGCATTTATTTCTGTTAACAGTTCCAGTTGGACAATGATAGGTGCTAATCCAATTTTAATGCACAATTCCATTTCCATACTGCTTCCTTTAAGGTTTGACTGCAAATAATGCATGTAGGCCTAGCCTATAGCCTTCTTACTGTTATAAGTTAAGCGCAAACAAAAAATTATATGAAATGCAGTCGTTTTAACATTGAGCAAAACCAGGGCCTACTATCCCCCCTGGAAGGTGGCGGCAATCCCCCCTAACAGAAACTTTTGCCTATATTGCAAGCGCCGAAGGCGCAAAGCTTCGAGTGCCGAGGGCACGAAGCCCATAGCGAATAGGGGGTCTGGGGTAGCGTCGTAAGCTCCCCAGCGGGGTCTGGGGCGGAGCCCCAGAAACCAACGCATTTTTAGCTGTTGGCATCGACTAGAGCGCATGTTTTAGGCTCTTGTTTGCTAGCTGTTATGAACGATAAAGTCATGAAAATTTCACTTGTTTGGATTTGCACGCTGTAGCCTAATTGTAAATTTTTAAGCTGTAATCTTCACAAAATTGTTCGTGAATTCAATGCTCAGAAACGTGGTGTAGGATATTGTAAAATTTCGCCTCCCCATTATTTATTGATTTTGTTAAATTTGCACAATATAATGGTAACATTCTAAAATTTCCCATTGTGGGATAACAGTGCGTTAAACACTAGTAGGCCTAGTCCTGTGAAGTTTGGAAAAGTCCAGCATTCAGAAAAATATCAACTTCTTGTATATAACAAATGCATTGTCAGTAGATATAAAATATACTCTAATTTTTTTTAAACAATTAATGTAATTAATTGAGTTGTGAGAGCGAGCGCCATAATACGTGCAGAGACAAAATTAATGTAAGTGACTGCAAAGCAAAGGTCATACTAAATGAATATCTACCCTTGAGATGGCGTGATGAACGTTCAAGGAGAATTTACCGTGGGTGTGGGGGAGGGATGGTGCAGAGGGAGATACAGGCGGGGATATGCCCAGAAGGAAATCTCTTACGCCCATCTATCAATAGAGGTGGGGGAATTTCCCTCTGGCACAAGTTGGATCAGGGCATCAGGCTACTTACTCCCCCCCACGTGGCAAGCCTGATGGGTGCGAATTTGATGAAAGTGCAAGGACAAATTTATGTGAGTGCTAAGCAAAAGTCAAATTAAATGAAGATTTACCCTGTGTTAATGACAGGGAGGGGATTGTTCGGGGGATTTACCAGGAGGTAGTCCATGGCAGATGCTGGGGAATATCGGGTGAAATGTTCAGGAGTAAATATTCTATACTCAACTTTATCATTAGGGGGGGGGGGAATTAAGGGGGGAACCTTCCCCCTGGCCCAAATTGGAAGCAGTCTGCTTCCATTCCCCCATGGCGTAGTAGGCCCTGAGCAAAACAGTAAATGAAACACAGTACTCAAAACCTTTTGTTTGGAGCATTTTAAAAGTCATGGCAATTTTTACTTAACTTATTTTTAAAAGCTAGTATTAATTAGTAATGTTGGAACTACTCTATATTTATGCTTAACTACTCAAACAAGACTAAGAGTTCCAATCTTTGCCCCCCACTGCCGAAATGTCCCCTACGCCTATGCTTGTATCCGATGCTCATAAGATTTTTTATATATATATACATAGTGATTTCAGGACTTCTCTAAAGCGCATCACTAACAATCAATAAGGTGCAAGTGTAGCTGTAAACGTTTGCTCCTTGTTTGAGTTAAATTTTAAGTATTTATTAAGATTTTTTTAAAACTCAAACAAGAAGCAAACGTTTACAGCTACACTTGCACCTTATTGATTGTTAGTGATGCGCTTTAGAGAAGTCCTGAAAGCGCATCACTAACAATCAATAAGGTGCAAGTGTAGCTGTAAACGTTTGCTTCTTGTTTGAGTTTAAAAAAAATCTTAATAAATAATATATCGTCTGAAAATACCTCGTGTCTTCTGGTCTTCGTACGGTAGGGGGAGCACTGCTAAGCCCTTCGAAAGACGACGGAGGCCGGACTTGCGACCATCTGGAGCGACACGCAAGCCTTACAATCTGGTGGGAGAGTTCGCCATCCCCTCTCCTGCCAGCCGCTTTTGAGGCGGGCGGTTTTCCGTGACATTATCCAGGTCCATATTTCGTACTTGACGAAATATGGACCTGGATAACGTCTTGCCTATCCCATATACACCCATAACAGAAATTAATGATTTCTTTCACATTTTTTGCCTATAGGCCTAGACACAAAACCATCGTATTCACCCAGATTTTAGAAAATATTGCAGATATTGTGAGTAGGGAGTTGTGGGCACAAAATATAACCGTCAGTTTAAACTTACGCTAGTCACAGTAGGGTAGGCTACATATACAATTTATACATGCACATAGGCGCCGAGTTGACCCGACGAGTGTGATTGCTGAAGCGAATGTGAAAGAAATCCGCGCGTGAGCGCTAATTTTTTTTTAGCCTTTTATTATAGGAATGTTATTGAAATTAACTCTGTTCATAGGCGGAGACCTGTTCATGGTTTTTAGGGGACGAACTCGTGGCCAAAGGACGATCGCAGAGCAGGGAAGGACCAAAACAGGAAGCGGGATCATTTTTCTCATTTTTTAGTGCAATAAATGCGATGATTGATGCAAATCTAGTGTCCTGGCGATTATTTGAAACCGGGGGTAATTTGAAACCTTAATTTACACCGGGGCTTGAACCGCAGTCCGTTGCAACCAACAGACGAATGCCGCTCTCGCTTACCGGTGTAGCTAACTAGGCCAGTAAAAAAATATGATATAATAATTATTTCATTGATTAGACAAAAACAAATATGGTATGGTCATTGTTATTATTATGCGAATTCCGAGAACACCGTGTCCGTATAGGCTAAACTTGCTTGTAGATTGGACCTTCTGCAGTTAGAAAATCAAGAATTGTCCATTAATTTTAGACGGCTGTTTTCTTAACCTGGCACAGAACGCATAGGTCAAGGTCGCAGGAAACGTCATTGAGCTGGCTATTAGAGGCCGATGATAATTCAACGCAAGCTTCATAATTATTGGGATTGCAGTCTGGTTGGCCTGGTCTCCAGTCTGCGTAGTCCATAGGAACGGCACGTGAATCATAGAAATTCCAGACAAATGGTTTATTACAACTTTTTTCTGATCTTCTGGCGCTTGTCCAAAGGCGTAAGTTGCCGTCTTGAGGACAATTGATAGAGTTCTCTGAAACGTAAGAAGCTCATTGTAGGCTTAGAAGAGAAAAGGCTCAATTTTTTACAAATAGTTCAACAGATTTGTGGGAGAAATTATCGAGTTTATTTTTAGTGCAACTTTGATAAAGATAGGCAACACCAGTTTCAAATAGAGCCATCATGGACATTACGACATCTGTCAAATAATAGTTCACGATGCTAAATTATTGTAATATCATCAATGCTTATCGTTGATAAGTGAGCAGTTTCCCGGGTTTAGGCCTACTATGAAACTACTACAAATCAAAAGGGCGCATATATAGTCATTAGGCCTAGAGTGCATGAACGAAAGGAGGAAAAACAAAAGGACACATGTTTAAAGGGGCAAGAATCAAAATGGCTCATGCAGGCCTACCTAATAGGCCAAGAAAAAAAATTTCGAGGGGGGCAAAAAATTTTGGGCCTGGGTCGGAATTTTTTGTCGTTTTATCCGAAACCATAGTTTAATTTAGTCCCCTCCTATGGGGGGAAATTGAGGCTTCCGGAGGGGTAGATTATTGTCTGGAAGACAATCATGAGGCGCGTAGCGCCGAGAGTGGTGGTGAGGGGTATGGGGAGGGAATAAGCCCCTCCCCACCAGAAACTTTTTGGAATTTCACATTGCAATGATAGCATTTTAAGCTGTTATCCTAGCACAATAGCCGTATTTTTCAGTGAGCCATAATAAGAGCGCCATAAGATCTCAATAAATATAGGCTATACTTGAAAATAGGTTTTTGAAGTTTCCACACTGTAATAGTGCCTTGTGAGATGCCATTTTGGCAAAATTACTCAATTTGTTCAGTACTGATAAAAAATATATATAATTACAATATTGGTATTATCTGTGTGTTTCGAGTTCAGCAGCTCATTTCTGCTGTTGCTGGGTTATTATAGTGAATAACTTCAGACATGAGTATAATTATATTACATAAGCTGACTTTTCAGCACTAGAATCAGCTGATCCCTGTTTCCTTAGATGGTCCTGAATTGCTGAACAGGACACACTTTGCAGTTAAATAATAACAAATGGTACACAAACCAGCCAAGAACTAATAAATTGTGGGGGCCAAAATCTGAAAGTCATGTAATTACGATGTTGTTTTACTAGGTGTTCAGGTGTTCAATCAACAGAGCCAACACTTTTTGAAATTTGAAGGTTTAAAATTTGAAAGATAACGCTGGATATAAGCTTTTCAGTTGAACAAAAATAGTATTTGTGCATATATTAAGAGTAAGTTGCACTCATTTTAACAGGATTGTATCAGATTGCTAAAATAAATTCAGTATACGCAGAATAGCCTACAAGGAATACACTCCTATAGGCATGGGCGGAGTTTATCAGGGCTAGGGGCTAAGCCCCCCCCCCCCAGACGCACAGATTTAAAAATTGGCCGTACAATTTCAGGGGCTAGGAGGAGCTTGCAATCAAAGTTTTTCTATTTTTGCATATTTTATAAGGGGTTTAATTCTTGTGCAAATATCTAAATCTAATCATGTATAAGCCTAGGTCTAGGCCTACATGTAATTTGGCAGGAAGGGCTCTAGGTTTATCCTGCATTCCTTAATGGTCAGGATTTTGTAACAGGAATTGAACAATTACCATTGGTAGGCCTATAAAAGGCAAATTTTGGATGTGCCCATTGAGCCTGTTGAACTTTTAACATAATTATATGAACAAATTCTACGGAGTTATTTCCAAATGTGTGTCAGGTAACGCATGGGCTTACTGTTGACAATTCCATCAGTGGTAGCTTCTGCAAAGATATCATTTAGCAAACACAAAATGATAGATTTAAATGTCTGAAGCCTTAAATATCTCATTCACATCTTGTGGATTTGGCCAGGTTGACCTTTGAAAACTTTGAGTAAGCTTATACCGGTAATAGAACAATCGAGTTTGAAACTGTCACAAGAAAATTTGTAGAAAAGGAGCCAGGAATGCTCCTTTCTTGAGCAAATAGGTCCATTAAGTTTTTTAGAAGCATGATCAAACTCTTGTTCGTGAAAGTGGTTTCAAAAGTTTTTACTTCACAATGCAATTGTGGGAGCGTCTTACATTAATTTTGAGTTTCAGATTGAAGTGAAGGCACACACTGACAGTGCACAGTTGGTTCACAAATTTGCAGTGCAAATGTTGCTTGGTAGACTGCATATATAATATTATATATATGATTATTTATATATATATAATATATATATATATCCATGACATTATGGCTATGTTATGGATGTATGTTATGCTTGGCTTAGGGCCATAACCAGAGAATTTCCCCATAAATAATAGTAGTTATTGTATGGCTGGTGCATACAGCATGCAACATTGCTCTATTAGCTGTTTTTAGTGGCAAAAAAATATTTTTTAATGTATTTATGTATTTTTAATATGAAGCACACAATGCTCAACAAATTTTCAAGTTAAAGTATGAATAGGCCTCACTCTATTATATCATTTTTAAGACTACATTAAATAAAATACTTCCCACAACTGAATGAAACATAGTAAGAATAAATAGGAACAAGAAGGAAACATGTGTGATCAATCACTGCAGTTTCTTGCACATATAGACTAAATTCAGAACTTAACAAGTTTTGCCCCTCAAATTTTTTGCATCTGGGAAAAAAGAAATTAATCCCTAATACTGTTTTTAGTGTTAACTTGCTTTGTAATTAATAGTTAGTTGTTATTAGTTATAATTGTGTTTATTGGTGTTAATATTTTTTCATTTTACTATGAATATATACACGAATAACATACACTGTATGCCATAAAATTTATGGCATAAATCATAGTCGGATACTGTTGAAGGATTGTTTCTTTTCATCTATATCTATAAGAAAGGGTGTGCGTATATTTGGTCCCGATGCACGCTCGCAGTTTTGCAGCTACTGACCTGAAACATTGCATTTAGATAAACGTTCACCAAAACCACCCAAGTACGCTATTTTCAGCTATTTAGTCGCTTGAACTTTATAAATACAAACATTTTAAATTTCGCAATGTTAATGTATGTCATGTCATTGTCATGTCATTCCGCCATCGTCGCTCTGCGACGGTTGGCTGCACAAATGGATGTGCATTTTCCACAGTTGTCTATCTCCTGCCATGTTCATTAACCTCCTCCTCGAAAGTCCAGGCCATTTCAAGATGTTGTCTATCCATGCCATTCTTGGTCTTCCTCTTCCCCTTTCTCCCTCCATCAGTCCCGTCATCAGGTTGTTTTCTATGCTTTCCTTTTGCTGTCTCATCACGTGTCCGAAGTATCGCAACTTTCTTGTTTTTACGTGGGTCAACAGTTCTTGCTTTGTTCCTGCTATGAAGTACACCTGTTCGTTGGTCAATTTTTTTGTCCATGGGACTCTTCATATTTTTCTAAGACATTTGTTCTCGAATGCTTGTATGCGTCTTTCCTCCTCTTTCTTTAAGGTCCATGCCTCACACCCGTATGTCGCCACTGGAAACACCAATGCCTTCAGTAGTCTCGTCTTTGTTCTGTTGCTGACAGCTTTATTTTTCCAAATCTTCGTCATATTTACCAGACTCGTCATTCCCATCGCAAGTCTTGATTTTACTTCTTCCGTGCAATTTGCATCCTTTGTAACCCGGCATCCCAAATAAACAAATGAATCTACTTGATCCAGCTGTCCTGCGCTCACTTCTGTTGTCAAAATCTCATCAGTGGTTGTCATGACCTTCGTCTTCCCTACATGTATCTTCAGGTTGAACTGTTCTGCTGCCTTCTCTACTCGGTTCACTATTTCTTGAAGTTCTTCCGGAGATGAAGCAATCAGAACAATATCATCAGCATATCTGAGGTTGTTTATAATCCTCCCTCCGATTCTAAGGCCGCCCCCAAATCCTTCCAATGCTATCCGCATCACCTGCTCCGATAGAATATTAAATAAGCATGGTGAGAGGTTGCACCCTTGTCTGACCCCTCCCTTTACCCTGAACCATGCTGATGTGAGGTCGTTCGTTCTCACGTTAGTGTGTTGTTGTCTGTATAAATTTCTGATTAGTTCTAGGCTACCAGATGCGGTGGGAATCCCGTGTCAAGCATGGCCAGCCACAGCTGGTCGTGCCTAACTAATCCTCTACGGTTTTCAACCCATATCTTGGCCAAACATACGAATTTTTAAATGAAACTTTACAGTCTTAAAGGCAATTCATATCTACGTACAATGGTCAAATTACAAAAAATATTTCAAACAGAATAAAAGTTATATCACTTTTAGTGAGGCTACCCACTGCTTTTTGACGATTCAAAAACGCGACGCACCAAAAAGTAACAAAATACCAATCTAATTCTTCTGGCCAATTTCTTGGCCGGAAGTAAGAATTTCGAAATGAAATTTTACAGGCTTAAGGACAATTCATATCTACACATGATGGCCAAATTTCAGCAAAAATATTTCAAACAGAATAAAAGCTATGGCACCTTTAAGGAGGCCACCCACCGTTTTTTAAAATTCAAAGACGTAACGCAACAAAAAGTAGCAAAAACACGATTTTATTAAGTCTCATCTCAAATAATTGTTATCAAATAGGCTTTGATAATGCCAGATGATCATTATTGTTACTATTTAAAACAGTAACAGGGCACCAGCGTAGCTGTACGTCACTGAGAAGTCACTTAGCAAGGTGACAATCAAATTGGTAAATAAGAAATCTGTCAGATTAATCAACAGGTCCATCAAGAACTTTGCAAAGAGACTCAAAAGAAGTTTTGGCACTGGTGGTGGGCACATTGAACACAAGTTGTGAATCACTATCAAGTTCAGTTCCAAACAGTTATTTGAGACATGACTTGATAAAATCACGTTTTTGTTACTTTTTGTTGCGCTACGTTTTTTAATCGTCAAAAACTGTGGGTGGCCTAGCTAAAAGTGGTATAACTTTGTTGTGTTTAAAATATTTTGATGAAATCTGGCCATCATGTGTAAATATGAATTGTCTTTAAACCTGTAAACATTCATTTTGAAATTCTTACTTCTGGCCATGATATTAGCAAAGAACCTTTGAAAAAGTTGCGTTACGTTTTTTAATCGTCAAAAAACACGGGTGGTCTAGCTAAAAGCGGTATAACTTTTGTTGTGCTTAAAATATTTTGATGAAATCTGGCCATCATGTGTAAATATGAATTGTCTTTAAACCTGTAAACATTCATTTTGAAATTCTTACTTCTGGCCATGATATTAGCAAAGAACCTTTGAAAAAGTTGCGTTTCGTTTTTGAATAGTCAAAAAACGGTGGGTGTTCTCACTAGAAGTGATATAACTTTTGTTCTGTTTCACATATGGCGGTGAAATTTGGCTATTGTACGTAGATATGAATTACCTTCAAGCCCGTAAAACTGGATTTGAAAAATTCCTACTTTGGGTCAAGATATTGACAAAAATCCGTAGGGGATTACTTTTTTGGCGCACCATGTATATTGTTATTATGTAATTGTTTAAGTCATCATTTGGGAACTATATTCATTCATTCATTATATGCATTTATATAGCGCTTTTTTCAAAGGGGTTTTACTCAGAGGCGTGAAAGCCTTGTACGTCTACTCTGCTTTTAAAGGTTCGTAAAAATAATACAAATGCTTGGGCGCAGGCGGCACAACAAGAGAGTAAGCTAAGACTTATTAGCGGTACTAGGCCTTTTTTTATTTTGACCGTTGCTGATTGGCGGGCGGCAAAATAAATTCCACTCACCCGGATCACTGGCAAATTGAGACACAAGTTTTCGAATGAAATTGTGTTCTGCTGCAGTTAGTATCATTACCGCCTTTGCACCTTTTGCAAAAGTGCCACAAGCTGCGTTCGCCAACTTCGACGGAACTTTCAGGTTATGAACTCCATAACAGTATTGTGAGTCATTCGTGGAAATGAATTCTCGCGGACAATTATAACCTGCAACGAGAATATTTTTAAAAATAATTTATCGAGTGCAGACCAAACAATAATAATAATAATAATAATAATAATAATAATAATAATAATAATAATAATAATAATAATAATAATAATAATAATAATAATAATAACAATTCTAATAATAATAATAATAATAATAATAATAATAACGATATAATGCAGTGGCATTTCGAGGCACGTTCCCACAGTTGTCCTCTGATGAAGGTCGCTAACTCATGAACAAAGAACTTTTTATGCTTTTTCTTGTAAAACTTGTTTCGTTTAATAAATGATTGTTATAATAAAATAAAATAAATAAAAAATAATAATAATAATAATAATAATAATAATAATAATAATAATAATAATAATAATAATAAAGTCCCATAAGTCCCTGGGGGAGTGAAGTACCTCAGGGCAAAAAATAATAATAATAATAATAATGCTGGTTTCTAGACACGATGCCTTGGCACTTCTGAGCAGTTTTAGCTCACGCAAACTCCTGCACACTCTACGTTGCTTTCCTTGTTTTGGCCATCCCTTTTCAACTAATATTTCAGGTAGAGATGAAGAAAAGGACGACTTCTACGAACAGCGTCAAGATATCATGGATGCAGCACCAGAACACGACAGAAAACAGTCATGGAGGACTTCAATGCACAACTAGGGAGTGAAAGAGCCGGATGGACTGATGTAATATTATAGGAGCGGAGGCGACTTGGGGGGGGGGAGAAATGATAATGGCGAAAGATTGCTTAGCAGCAACAATAAGCTAAAGATATGAGGCAGCATGTTCAAGCACAAGAACATGCATAAGGAGACATGGCGGTCACCAGATGGAAGGCCTGCACACCAGATAGACCACATCTGCATATCCTGGAGATGGTCGACGGCTTTGCAAGATGTGAGAGTTTAAGAAACACCTTCTGTTACTATTTGTTGAAGATAATAGAACTTCATTATTTTTTATTCTTTATATTATATTCTAGATTTAAATTTTTTTGTTCTATAATAAAAAATTATAATAATTGTAATTTTTAATATTTTTCATTATAATTGTGTTTAGTTTTCCATTCACATGCTTAGATTTGTCTAAAATCCATATAACAGCAAATATAGACTTACCAAAGGCTGCAGGCGGCAGCATCAGGAGACAGAACACCGAGACCCATCGCATCATTCTGTGGAATGACTTCGGTCGTCGCTGTGAACAGATGAGAGAGAATATTCTGAACTCAGAGAGCTGTTTCCTTGCTTATAATATTATACTATCTACGTGTCTTCCGTGGGAGGAACAGGTCAAAGCTTATATTGAACTTAAATGTTGATTCTTGCTTATCGAGAATCGATTCCCTCGTCCATCCAAAATGACTTTGTTTTCATTGTAGCCGAAGTACGGAGATTCTAAGAGAATTGGGCGGACACAGAAATTTTCGAAGGGGGGGGCAACATTTCTTGTTTTGGGGCAGGGGAAAAATTTCGTCTTGGTTGCCGAAAAATCTGATGATCTTTTTTTTACTCATTCGTCCTATTTCCAAGAAAAAGCCGCCAAAATAGTTCATGACATTTTTGTGTAACGACCTCGCTAGTATCCTGCTTTTCTCTCCCGCTGCACTGATTTAATGGCCTGTTGAAACCAAATGGGGGCCACGTCCAATGCACATTTTCAATGGGGGGCATGGCCGGATTGGCCCCCTGGATCCGCCCATGCTCATTTACGCTTAGTATTCTACTCTTTATTCTACTCTAAGTACTCCTGACCTTACCATCTGGCTTTGTTTTCTTTGAATATATATATATATATTTCTTTGAAGATATATATATATATATATATATATATATAAACATAGCAGAGTACCGAGGTTTTGTGAATTTTCATGAATTGAAAATTAACAACAAACTTCCAAACCTCCCAACTTGTATAATAATTAATAATCCATGTTCTTATTGTCGTGTCCGCCTCCTGTTGTGTGTCGTCGTCGGGTCTGGCACTTCGCTGGTGGTTACCTTTGCCCCTGCCGCAGTAGCGGGGTTCGTCAACAGTTAACAAGTCTGCGTCTTGTCGTCTGAATCTCGTTTCATCCACCAGACCTTCACCCGCTCTCATGGCGTCACTATTGGAGGGTTGCCCCACATGTACACAGATGTTGTCCCAGAGATGGCCAAAGAGGGTGCTAAGTCTCCCTGTTTGAGTACCGCCCCTCGTCCAACGACCGGGGCCCTCTCTTTCTCTCTCTCTCTCTCTCTCTCTCTCTCTCTCTCTCTCTCTCTCTCTCTCTCTCTCTCTCTCTCTCTCTCTCTCTCTCTCTCTCTCTCTCTCTCTCTCTCTCTCTCTCTCTCTCTCTCTCTCTCTCTCTCTCTCTCTCTCTCTCTCTCTCTCTCTCTCTCTCTCTCTCTCTCTCTCTCTCTCTCTCTCTCTCTCCCTATTCCCGTCCCGAGTCCTGTCATTGTCCGTCGGGGAATATACGGTCTGGGAGAGGAAACCAGTTCGATCCAGTCGATGATAGTCGATAATAGTCGGGTATGGGCTCGTGTCGGGGGTCCGTAGCTCAGTTGAGAGAGCGCTGGCCGTTAAACTGAGTGTCATCCACGCAACCCGGGTTCAAGTCTGGCTCAGGGCATTCATTTATTAAAGTTTCTGTTAGCTGCCATTGGCGCTTTGCTGTTGTGTTGCTTGACTCGGGTTGTGCTGAAAATAAGATCGCCCTCCCACTCCTGGCTTGACCGAACAAGGAGTGATCCAGCACTTACATGTAGGCTATTAATGTTAAGCTACCGAATCCACTGCTGTAAAACCGACCTGCGTGCCGTGCTATAGTGGGCCGTATTTCGTATAACCTCTATCTGTGATCATTCTGCGGTTTGTCAGATTGAGTGATTAAAACGAAGATTATTATCGTTGCATATTCTTCGAACTGACGATGCGCAGTTTCCTGTGGCTCATTTGTTTGGATATTCAACAGGAAGCAGTTGTCCCAAATTAAATGTCTGCTGTCTCTTGACAATGCCCATTGCCCTCGCACATTGCTATGGGAAATATGAAGGGCTAAAAGGTCCTTGACGAAATACGGACCTGAATAACGTCTTGCCTAGCCCATATCAACCCATGACAGAAATTAATGGTTTCGTTCACATTTTTGTGTTTGCCGAGACCCAAAACCATCGTATTCACCCAGATTTTTTAAAGAAAATATTGCAGATGTAGGCAGTTGTAGGCACAAATATAACCGTCAGTTTAAACTGACGCTAGCCACAGGAGGGTACATATACAATTTATACATGTGAGCTTACATAAACCATTACTACAAAAACGAAACAAAACATGTTTTACTCATCCTAAACATTTACACCACTTTGTGAAATGTTAGTGCAGAGCCTAAATAGATACGTAGACCCAAATTAATTTTTAATGAGATGCTGATTACGTCCTATAAGTTGTGACTTTGCTGTGTAGGCCTACAAGTCATGTGAACTAGATCCTTTAGCCCCATTTATTATTAATGACATTTTGGATGACCTTGGCCCCTTCTTGGTCTACCTGTTTAATAGGTCCCTCTCTGAAGGTTGCATCCCTCCCTCACAGAAATGGGCCCTTGTCTTTCCTTCCCTCAAAAAGCCTAACCTTGACACAAACCTTTGCCAAAATTATCGGCCTATCTCCAATCTCTCCTTTCTTTCTAAGACACTCTCTGCAGTTTCTACCTTACCTTGAGCAATCTGGTCTCCTTCCTGCAAATCAGTCTGGTTTTAGGGCCCACCATTCCACCGAGACTGCTCTCCTTTCTCTTCTATCTGAAATCTATTCTGCCGTTGATAGGTCTGAGCTCACCCTATTGGCTCTCTATATGATGTCTCTTCAGCCTTTGATATGGTTGATCACGATATCCTTCTCAAGCGTCTTGACTCTTGAGACATCCTATATGGTGTTAAGGGCCTCCCCTTATCTTGGTTTCAGTCGTACCTTTCTTAAAGAACCCAAATGATTATATCTGGTGACTAGAAAGCTCGAAAATTGATTGCATTGAATGTGTCGCTCAGGATTTCCTAATTAATTAACCCTTTTTATGTTAAGTTGCAAGTTACAACCGTAAACTTCAAACTTATTAAGAGGCGCTCGAGAGCCAAGCCCAGCAGGGGTACCAGCTTATTCACAAGCGCTACATCAAGTCAGGAGCTGTTCGTAAAGAGCAGTCCGAAGGAGGCACGAGTCCAGTTGCCGGAGAGACAGGAGCAGCTGTTTTGGACGGGTGTCCATAATTCGGGTTTTAAAGCGAACTATGAGCTGAAAATAGTCACGCTGACCTACAAATTTGCATGAGAGGATTAAAAAAAGTGTTTCGTCGAGAGGTAGCCGTTTCGGAGCCTTTCTTGGGACAGCGCGCGCACACGCGCACACACGCACATACACACCACACCTGGAAGGACACAGTCACTTTCAGAAATATCGTATTGATTAGGCAAGGACATGACTATGGCTGACAAAAATCTGATTCACAAGTCGAATATGACGCAATAAAAAACACCAGCATATTGGCTTTTTCTAAAACGGACTTGAATTGAAATATATTCTTCAATCTATGATCCAGAAAATATGATCTTGCTCTACTGTTATCAATTATCAACTGGTGTTGGGTGGCGGCGGTAGCGCATTGGATAACACGCTGGCGTAGAGCGCAAGAGGTACCGGTGTAAAGGTTTCAGATTACCCCCTCCTAAACATTACCCCCCGGTAACCTGAAACCGGTTTCAGATTAACCCCCGGAAACTAGATTTGTATCAATCATCGCATTTATTGCACACACAAAATCAGAAAAATCATCCCGCTTCATGTTTTGGTCTGAAAATTTTCATCCGTCATTCCACTTCCTGGTTTGCTATCAATATTTTGATCCGAAAAAAATAATAGCCTCGAAGCCATTTTCTCCATGTAAACTTCAGCGGCGAATAGTATTTTAGTTACAGATGAAAATATTGATAAAAAACCACGAAGTGGGATGACGGATGAAAATCTTCAGACCAAAACAAGAAGCGGGATGAATTTTTTGATATTTGTAGTGCAATAAATGCGATGATTGATGCAATTTACAGTTTGCATGGGGGTAATGTTTAGGAGGGGGTAATCTGAAACCTTTAAACCTTTGCACCGGTGTAAAGGTTTCAGATTACCCCTCCTAAACATTACCCCCCCTCAACATCATCAAGTTTCAACGATGATGTAACTGCTTGGCCCCTGTTAAATTTATCTTTAAAAGGCACCATGTAAATCTGTGTCTGCATTGCGTCACATAATGCGTGTAATGCATAATATTATGCCGCAAAGCACAAGCCGATGGCGCACCGACGCCATGCCATGAAAAAGACCGTCACAAGAGCAGCACACACAGATGGATGGATGGGTGGATGGATGGATGGATGGATGGATGGATAGATAGATAGATAGATAGATAGATAGATAGATCGATAGATAGATAGATAGATAGATAGATAGATAGATAGATAGATAGATAGATAGATAGATAGATAGATAGATAGATAGATAGATAGATAGATAGATAGATAGATAGATAGATAGATAGATAATGTTGTTATGATTCAACTCTTTATAGGAAGCGTGCATTACAATCTCAATTTGCAGGGTTTGGTAAAAAAATTAATATAATTTTGGGTCGTTGCTACAACTGGTCAAAACAACCTAGTACAAATTGTTTCATTGATTAGACAAAAACAAACATGGTAAGGTCATTATTATTATTATTATTATTATTATTATTATTATTATTATTATTATTATTATGCGAATTCAGAGAACACTATCTCGTTATAGGCTAGGCTTGCCTGTAGATTGCACCTTCTGCAGTTAGAAAATCAGGAATTGTCCATTAATTTTAGTCGCCTGTTTTCTTAACCTGGCACAGAACGCATAGGTCAAAGTCGCAGGGAATGTCGTTGAGCGTGCCATCGAAACCAAATGCTAATTCAACGCATGGTTCATAATTTTTGGGGTTGCAGTCTGGTTGGCCTGGTCTCCAGTCTGCGTATTCCATAAGAACGGTACGTGAATCATATAAATGCCAAGCAAATGGTTTATTACAATTGTTTTCTAATCTTCTGGCGCTTGTCCAAAGGCGTAAGTTTTTGTCATCAGGACAATTGATAGAGTTCTCTGAAACGTAAGAAGATCATTGTAGTCTTAGAAGAGATAATGTTAATTTTTTTACAAATAGTTCAACACCTTTGTGGAGAAATTATCGAGTTTATTTTTAGTGCAACATTGATAAAGATAGGCAACACCAGTTTCAAATAGAACTCCGCCACTGGTTGCACTCTGCCAGTGCCAGTCCCAAGCCTGGATAAAGGAGGAGGGCGTCGCTAATGGTCCATTTTACCACACAGTGACGTTAAACTGCAATTACACAGTTTCAAATAGAGCCATCTACCGAATAATGGTTCACGATGCTGAATTACTAATATCATCAATGCCTATCGTTGATAAGAGAGCAGTTTACCAGGTATAGGCCTACTATGAACGGGGGCGCAATCAAAAGGGCGCATAGTCATTAGAGCGCATGGACGAAAGGGCGAAAACCAAAAAAGTGCATGCTTAAAGGGGCAAGAATCAAAATGGCGCATGCAGGCCTACCTAATAGGCTGCCAGGAAATAGCGTTAATTTATGGAGGTGAATTTTTATAAATTCTTCTTGTACTTAGATCGGCAAAACTTGCCTGCTGGTTATGTTCACATGGCAACCGTGTATCGTCATAACCTTCAGTATGGCATCTAACAAAACACTTCGAGTAGCAATACTTTGTAGATTTCCAGTAAGTCTTGTTAACTTCTCTCTTTTCGAAATGTAAATCCATCGTGAAGTAGCAAGTCTTTACCACAATTACTCTTGACAAATTCTAAGCTCATTTCAACAACGCTTTCATAACCTTAGCCTACCTTAGTCCATCCACGCGGTGGCAGCGCATCGGGAAACACAGCTCCTCCACACCATTCTGTCCTTCGCAATCCTCTCCGCCTCCTCCCTCGTCATGCATTCCACCGTCGTCCAGATCTTGAGTGATCGTATCTCGCCAAGTCTTTCTCGGCCTCATGCATCTTCTCCTCCATTCTTTTGGTGCTCTGTCTAGTACCTGCTTTGGAATTCTTTCATTGTCCGATCTGTACCATGGCCCAGCCAGCGCAGACGTGATCTCTTCAACATAGCCTCCATTTTCTCCATAGACGTTCTCTTACTTCTCTTTCTTATATCTTCATTCTTTATTTTATCTCTCCAAGTGACCCATAGTATCCTTCTCTGACATTTATGGCGCGCCACCTCTAACTTCTTCAGATTAGCTTTAGTCACAGACCATGTCCCCGATCCATGCGTAGAGCAATGTGTCAGAACCAAGGCTTTGTAAAATCTTGTCTTTGTTGTTAGGCTAAATCCTTTATTCTTCCATATGTTGTTTAATCGTCCGAACGTGGCATTGGCCTATATTCTATCCTGACTCATTTCCTTGTCGGGAAAGGTTCCAGATAGAATTAAAGAATCGTTTTTAAATATTGGGAGAGCAAAAACAGGAGACGGCGGAGGAGAAATGGGAGGGAATCAAGAGCGCGATCACAGCACGAGATGTTATTGGGAATTTGGGATGAGAAGAGGAATAAGAAAGGATAAATGGAAGAAGAATACACATGGAGAGCAATCGACGACCGCAGGAGCTTAAAGGCAGAGAGAACAGGCATCAAACAGAGGCGACGGCACAGAAAGTAGGTGTCCGGACAATTCGTCGACGGACAATTCGGGCAGGACAATTCGAACCGGACAATTCAGAGACGGACAATTCTTAGCAACCAAAATCCGTGATGGGACTTCCACTGTTAGGTCAGATTTTCCTAGCCTACCCATTCTCATCACCCAGAAATGTATTATTGTCCCAACTAATAATAATCTGATACCTGACTAGCAGGTATAAAAACCATGGGTCTATAAAGGTATGAAAATTACATTGATATAAATGGATTGCCTATAAGTTGATAATTTACTGCATTTAACTACTAATTTCAGTTTCTTATTTTCAGTTATTGGACCAATTTTAGAAGATCAGACAGCATTTGCTTGGTGCCATATAATTATTTTATGCCAATGATAAATAAAAGTTTCATCCCCGTAAGTGTCTCTTAGGAAAGCAAGATTTTTATATGCACTCCGAATTGTTCGTCTCCGAATTGTCCGGGTCCAAATTGTCCGTCTCCGAATTGTCCGGTCCAAATTGTCCGTCTCCGAATTGTCCGTCAACGAATTGTTTGGGAACCCCGAAAGTATATGCGAGAAATATCGAATAGCAGATAGGGAGGAAGTATAGACGCTAGAGAAGGGACAAAAAGGCATGTATATAGACTCGTTTGGAAGAAGCAGAAAATGCTGCAAAGAAAGGAGACAAAACATTATACGGAATAACAAAGGAAATAACAGGTAAGATAGTATACATGCAAAGGTTACCCATTACCAGGGCTGTACTGGTAAATTTAGAATTGAGCACACGCTGACCGGGGGAAAAACCGACTTTTTGGGCAGAAAATTCTGACGACTTTTTTTAGTCATCCGACCGAAATCTTCAGAAAATGTCCGCCAATTTCCCGTCCGAAAAAGCTGATGACCTTTTTTAGTCATTCGGTCACAATTTCTGGAACAATTTCAGGCTACACCTAAATAACAGCGTGTACTCGTATACCCTACTGTTTACTCGCGTATACCCTGGTTTTCTGGGGCCAGTATACGACGCCGTTTTCCCCGGAGATGAGTACACGCTGTATACCCGCGTATACTCTCGTGTACAGCCCTGCTCATTACGAACAATATGGGGAGCACACTCAGAACGCACGAAGAACAAGCAACAAGATGGAGGGAGCACTTTGAGAAGATCTTAAAATTAATTGACCAGAGTTAACACATGACTTCGCCCATGATCAATGCTTGCCTGCATTAGACATAGAGACAGGCGACATTACAGAGAAAGAAGTGGAAGAAGCTGTAAAAAGGCTAAAAATAGAAAATCGGCTGTAAAAAGGCTAAAACTAAAATATCTTTAGAGATGAAGGTTCTCTATAGGTGAAATAGAAGCTGGATGAAGGTTAGAGAAATGTGACAGAAGCTGTCTTTCCCCGTCACTTGTCGCTAACTAGATTCTGTGCTATAGGCTAAAATAGGCGAGAGGGGTCAGAAATATGAAATATCGTTTTATGGCGAATTTGTATTGAAAAATATGTCTACTTTCATTATCTGCAATTAGAAAATTTAAATTCAAATATTTGGTGGTAAAAAAATGACTTTTAACGCATGTGGTGTCAAGATTTGCTCTGAAAAATTGCTCGAGGAGCACGTTTTCAAAGTTAAAATTCGCCATGACCGACCGACTTTTCACACGCCGACCAGACTATTTCTTGTAACACTGTGTAACACTTGATGAATTATACATTCAAAATACTACTCGATGGTCCGGATAAACTGTATCATCTATTTAAATGAGAGGCATTTTTATCCAAATTATCATTGTGTTTGAGATATCCGCCTAACTACGAGGTCAAACCACGCCTCCGACCCAGTTTTCGGAAAGTCTCATTGGTTTACGGGACATCTCGCGACCCTGACCTTCATGTTGCGCATGCGCTGCTACTCGCATCTATATCGAGACCCGCAGATATTTTATTTTTGGTGCTCATTTTCTTTCGTTCTGTTTGCGTTAGCATGGGAAACAATTCGTATAAACTTTGTTTTACATCATGGAAAGTAAAACTGCAAAGTTGATTAACTGCTCAAATGGCGATAAAGACAAGCCGCAGGCATTCTTAGATAAATACGATAGGGTGTAACGTGGGTAAACATTGACGGCGTTATCAATTATAATAGGGCTGAACTGGCAATCCCCCCACCCATCATCCATCTATCCATCCACCCATCATCCATCTATCCATCCACCCATCATAGTTATAGCTCTACAGGAAGTTTAATTAGTACTGGCTTTGATAGCTTAACATTATTGTCCCACCTCAAAGCGCAACGTGCGAGATATACATGTAGACCTAAGTAGGAACAATAATTGTCTAAGTGCATAGGCTAGGTCTAGATAATTAAAGTTCTTTATTGGAATAGAAGAGGCTCGCTTTATTTCTCAGAGAGAGAGTCAACATTGAAATTGGACATAATTTATTCGTATTATTGGGCCTATCGGGTTCGATGGCCGTAAGCTGCTGTGTAAACATTTCTTTGAGGTAGCCTACCCCATACAGTAGGCCTATACAGATGGTAATACTCCATGAGCAAAACGCCGCCGTTGGTATCAATCGTACATGGCCTGATTCTGTTTATTTAAATCATAAATTGGAACACAATATTCCTATTCAAGCGTGTCTTAAAGACTGGTCAATTATTTTGTTAGAAGTATTACACCTCATTCAGCGTATATGCCTTGTCTACGATCAAGTGTTTGCCATGGTCGTCACGACATGCATGGGTGCGCTTGTTTGCGCTTGATATTACTGCATTTCTTCGTATCTTTCAATTCAGCAGTTGTCTGTAATTAAATCACAACTTAGAAAGTAATCGCTTGATTTTCATGCAGTTTGATGTATAGGATACAGGATATAGCCATTTATTGACCAGCCAAATTTCAGATGAATCAAGTAATGGTTACTAAGGAATTTCATGACACAAATGTCCTAAAACTTTGAAGCCGATTTTCTCAATTGTAAGAATTTAGCAAATTGCAGATTCAAAAGCATATAACTTCAGTTAGAAAAAAGATATTTTTATTCTGTAAAAAGTATTTTGACGCAGATTAACTGTAGAATATGGCTGAATAAAAAAGTCAAAATCGTCATACGACGGGTTTCGAAGGCTTCCGTCACAAATGGAAGCTGGATGAAGGTTCTCTATAGATGAAATAGAAGCTGGATGAAGATTCTATATAGGTGAAATGGAAGCTGGATGAAGGTTAGAGAAATGGAAGCTGGATGAAGGTTCTCTGTAGTTGAAATACAGGGTGGTCCAGCATAAATGTCCCGACTTTGCATGCATATAACTCCGCCAATATTTATAGATATTCGTTTAATTCGTGAAAAACGTCCAGGTTGACACACCGCAGCCTGGTTACATAGTGACATCAAGAGAGACAAACATCATAAAATGAAATTAAAACGTCTTACTAAAAAGATCATTGTTAATGAGATTGAATGATTTAATGGTTGTAAGCGTTCTTGTAGAGGACTCTGGAAATAAAGTTTATGTTGTCCTTGCGCGGGAGCTGGAAATTATGACGTCGAGGTCGAAGGTTGTAAACCGTACTGGTCATTTGGGGAAATTGGTCGCGAAGGACATGGCAACTGTTCCATATGACGGCGCGGAGCAAGCGCTCGTCAGATTCCTCAACCATCTCAGCAGCAGACGGCGAGGCATCAGGTAGAAATCCCATCCGCTGGATTCGGCGCAAGAAACGATCCAAGCGCGGCCGATCTCCTTCCGTAGTAGACCCCCACCAGGCAGGGGCGGCGTACATAAGGCGGGCAACAGTTGTGGCCTTCGTTACCACGTGTAAGGCGTCAGCAGGCAGGCCATGAGTCCTCAAAACCCTCAGGGCGTAGAGTGAGCGAGAGCATGCCTCAAGCACGTCGTCGACATGCCCCGAAGCTCGTAGATCACTCCGGAAGGTCACACCCAAGATTTTCATCGCATTGACCCTCTGAACTCCGGAGATCAGATCAGGAGTGTACTGGATGGGACTGCGAGTAACCAGCATCTCTCGCGACTTGGTTGGGTTAAGCTGCAGGTTGTTTCGTTGCGCCCATTCCGCTATCTGGGCCAGCTCGGCGGTAATTGTAAGTCGCTTTTTGGCTCCAACCAATAAGTAGGTATCGTCGGCATACTTGACAATCTTGTTTTCGGTGAGAATTGGTCTCAGGTCTGAGGCTGTCACGACATAGGAGGAAGGTTCCACTCCCGACCCCTGAACCACGCTTGAGTTGATATAAGCAGTTCTGGAGGTGAACCCGGCGAACTTTGTGGTATGTCTTCGTTCCGATAGAAAGTTTATGAGCCAGTTGTATATTGCATCAGGAAGTTCAAGTTTAGAGAGTTTTTCAGCGAGAGTGTAGTGCCTAACAGAGTCAAAAGCTTTAGAGAAGTCTAGGGAGACGATCGAGACATAGGGATTGTCCTCAAGAAGGGCGGTGACATGGTGCAAAATGGAGATGAGGGCTGCTGTTGTGGAACCGGTCGGGCGGAACGCGTACTGGTCCTGTAGCTGGGTAGACATCGGCGGAGTGACAAAAACCGGATAGATGAAAGACCGCACGACCTCTCTTTCGACCATTCTGGACAACACCGGTAGAATGGATATAGGTCGGTAATCCGCTGGTACTGATGGTGAGGCAACCTTGGCAATAGGGTGAATTATAGCTGTCTTCCATTGCTCTGGTATGTATGAGTTGGCTAGCGATTGGTTGATTTGGAATTTATTTATACTTTAAGCCTCAAATTAAAGTTATTTCACTCAAGTATTAGCCGTGAGAAAGCCAAATTGGTGCTAGTATAGGTTTCAATCATTTGCTCAGAACAGCGCTAGCTACCATATTTTGTTGTCATTGTTGACGTAAAATGGCGCCGTTTCCCGGGATATTCACAAATCGTTTTTTTCTAACACGTGCATAAACACGTTCAATTTGGGTGTTTTTAGAAGTATCTACCATGAATATCTTTTCATCGCTAAACCATGTCCTTTCACTTTTATCAACAGCCGCGCACTGCCATGCGCTGCTTCAGACGCAAAGAAACGGCTGGCAGCACGCCAGCCGTTTCTTTGCGTCAGTGTTGGTGAGCCGTTGGACTTCACGTCGACGAATAACTCTAACATTAAATCATCGTTTCCAATAAGTTGTATGTTGCTTCTAGAACTACCTGTTTCGCGCTGAATTTCCCGGGATATTTGCTTGTAGGCCTACCCGGTCATTGTTTTCACTGCAAATATACTCGGACTCATGAACAATGTTAGTGGATGTGCGCGTCGACTTCCATGGTTCACGAGTAGAAGGTAGTATTTATCAATTTTTCGTAGCAGATGACTGAAGGCATTTTCAGACCATCCTCTGTTAGAAAACTTGTTAATAATTTCAAACGAATTAGATCCCTTATCATTTCGTAAAATTAGGATCAAAACGCGATCATCGTCTGTCAACGGCGCCAGTTTGCGTCCCAAATGACAACAAAATATGATAGCTCGCGCTGTTCCGAACATCCAATCTAAACCGAAATTAACATCATTTTGACTTTTTCCGAGCAAATACTAGAGTGAAATATCTTTAATTTGACGCGTAAAGTATAAATAAATGTTAACAATTGGCGAGGTTATACGCGTGCAAAATCGGAACATTTATGCTGGACCCCCCTGTATAAGCTGGATGTATTATGTGAAATAGAAGCTGGATGAAGGTTAGAGAAATGGAAGCTGTATGAAGGTTCTCTATAGATGAAATAGAAGCTGGATGAAGGTTCTCTATAGGCAAAATGGAAGCTGGATGAAGGTTCTCTGTAGGTGAAATAGAAGCTGGATTGACGAAAACAACGCTTTCACTGGGGGTAACCTGAAACCGTAGAGGGTAGAGTGAAACCGGTTTGAGATCACCCCCGAGGGTAACTTGAAACCTGTTCCATCCTACCTCCCGGTAATCTGAAACCGGTTTCAAGTTACCAGGGGAGGGGGGTTATGGTTAAGGAGGGGAGGTAATTTGAAACCTTTACACCGGTACTAGGCCTATTTTTAATTTTGACCCTTGCTGATTGGCGAGCGGCAAAATAATATTCGACTCACCCGAATCACTGGAAAATTGAGGAATATGTCTTTGAATGAAATTGTGTTCTGCTGCAGTTAGTATCGTTACCGCCTGTGCACCTTTTGCAAAACTGCTACAAGCTGCGTTCGCCACCCTCCACGGAACTTTCCTGTTATAAACTCCATAACAGTATTCTGAGCCATCCGTGGAAACGAAGTCTCGCGGACAATAACCTGCAACGAGGATAAGTTTTTTTAAATTTTTATCAGACATCATCTGGTCACCTGGTGCCGTCAGCTCTTGGAGCTCTGGTGACATTCGTGATGTATCCTCTCCAGTGTCTCCTCTCTCTTGTCGCCTCTCTTAGCTTCTCCAGGCTCATGCCAGACTTTTCCTGCATACCTCATCCATCCATCTCTTTCTTGGTCTTCCGCGTCTTCTCCTTCCCTCTCCGCATGCCGTCATCAGCTCCTTTTCCAAACCGTTAGATCTAATCACATGGCCGAAGTAGCTCAATTTCCTCCTACATGTAGTTGCTGTTTGCTGCAGTGTCTCCTCTCTCTCTTTTCCAAGCTCCCCGCGCACCGACTCGTTAGTTCTTTTTTCCGTCCATGAAATCCTTAGCATCTTCCTCCAAATCCACATCTCGCACGCGTTGATTTTCCTTTCCATATCCCGTGTCTTTGTCCATGTCTCGCATCCATAAAGGACCACTGGGAAGATAAGTGCTCTTATCAGTCTTTTCTTTGTTTCCTGCTCACGTATTTATCCTTCCAAATCCTTCCCAGACCGTTCATTGCCGTTTTCCCCATTCTTACCCTCCGCCTTATTTCCATATCACTTCTTCCCTCCTTCTCTATCAGGGATCCCAGGAATGTGAAGCTCGATACTACCTCTATCGTTTCTCCATCCACCTCAAAGTTTTCCCATGTTGCAGTTGTCACAACTTTTGTTTTCTTTACATTGAAGTATATTCACGCCTTTTCGCTTTCCTTTCTTACTCTTCTTATTAACTCGGCCATGTCGTCCTTCTTCCCCTCTAATAATGTCGTATCATCGGCGTATCTCAGATTATTTAGTATTTTCCCCGCTATCCTTACCCCCTCTGTTGCCTCCTCGAATCCAGCCCTCCTCATAATTCTCTCGGCATAATGATTGAACAGGAAAGGGGACAAAATGCATCCCTGCCTCACTCCTTTCCTTATTTTAAATGTCCCTGTGTCTCCATATTCAGTTCTTATTACCGCCTCTTGATCCACATAAAGGCCTTTCAGTAGTTTAACCAGATGCTTCGGAATTCCCATCTCGATACCTCATTACTGTTTTCTTGGCAGACGATAAGGGGTGGTTTGTCATTGCCTTCCCCCCGTTTGCCATCCGCGCCCGTTCGTTCACCTCTCCATACGGAGGCTGTTACTAGCAGGTCGCCCCACGAGAAGGTGGGCACGTTGGACTTTGATTCGCCAGCCCAGGTCGGTTGCAAGTCTACGCTCCAATTGGAGTCGTCGGTCGGGTCTCCTCTCTGCTCTACTCACGTAAATGAGTGGCTGACGAACCTTTGCGACCATACATACACTATAATAATAATAATAGTAATAATAATAATAATAATAATAATAATAATAATAATAATAATAATAATAATAATAATAATAATATAATAATTAATAATAATAATAGGCTAATTATTTTTTAGCGCCCGAGGTATATATGATCCCTCAGGCTTTAAAAACAATAAATAATAAAAGCTTTTTTATAGGTTCTCGTCTCCAACGTGCTCAAAGGTGCCTCTAAACGCAACGACATTGAACGGTTGCGTGCACACTGACAACCGCTGGAACAGGTGCATGGTTTCTCTAAGGTCACCCGTTGCCACTGTCATGCGGCGGGCCAGCTCCTGGAGAAATGGTTTATCGGGCCCAGTGACTCAATTACCACGGGGATGAATTCATGCGTAGCGGGGAAGGATGTATACTTGGTGCTTTTTCGTTCAGCAGCTTGCTCCGCCGCTCCACCCGTTACTGTCGACGTCAGATGAATATACGACGACGCGCACGTGTGCATTGCTGTTGCATCCCATGCGATGAATCTGCCCCTTGTCCATGGGACCAGTGTGGCTCCGTCTGGTCTCTTTCCATCGGTGCAGCTTAGTCCTGACGGTTCACTTGAACTTGGAATATCCGCCTTCGACAGGGCTCTTCAGGTAATGTCATTTAGTAAAGCGTGTCGCGCTGCCCTTCCCATCGACCTTCTGCAGACCAGTCCATGATGTCCACCTGGGTCTACGATCTCGCCACACTGGCACCGATGTGATGCACAGAGACTTAGACCAAGGCGGAATCCTGCCGCCACTCTAACAGCTTCATTGCTCAATACCAAGATACATGCAGCCAAAGAGTTGGTCCCGAGCCAGTCTCCCGCGTGTGCAGCTGACAATGCCCGAAGTCTTGCCTGGCTGAGTGGATCATTGCATCCGATCCAAATCTTCATCTTATCCCTGTCGATAAGCGGTCGATCCCAGGTCTTCTGCTCTCTTGGGATCGGATCCATCACAGTGGGAAGGGGGTTTCTGCGAGCTTCCATCATCTCTTCCCGGTATGCATCGCTCCACTCCTCCGCGACCAGGATGGCACCCACGAGACCGGCGGTCGACGCAACTGAAGCCAAATAGTCTGATGATGCCAGCATCGAAAGGTGCCTGATCCCAAGGCCTCCATCTCTGATCGGGAGCGAAGCCTGCAACCACTGCATGTCGCCCAGCCCATTGTTGAAGATCTTCTTCTTCTTCTTCTTCTTCTTCTTCTTATTATTATTATTATTATTATTATTATTATTATTATTATTATTATTATTATTATTATTATTATTATTATTATTATTATTATTATTAATATTATTAATATTATTATTATTAATATTATTATTATTATTATTATCATTATTATTATTATTATCATTATTATTACTGTTATTATAATTATTATTATTATTATTATTATTATTATTATTATTATTATCATTATTATTACTATTATTATTATTGTTATTTTTTATTTTTGCCCTGAGTTACTTCATTCCCCCAGTGACTTATGGACTATTATTAATTGAAGAATGAACGTCTGGTGGGTCAGGCTCGTCTTCAGGGTGTGAGGCAAAAGTACCTTTGAAAGCGACCAGGTTGTGGCGTTGGATACAAATGGACAGACGTTGAAAATGGAAGAAGGCTTCACGTCTGTCACCACTGATAGAAGATATGCGGCTGCCAACTTCATTTATGAAGTCTGAGGCCGACGGGTTTAGTGGGCCCAATGTCTCTATGGCCACCGGCTGGAAGATGTACGAAGTTGGCAGGCCTCCGTATTTTTGTTCTTTGCGGATGGCCGCCTGCACTGATGCAGGCCCGACCAAACCGATCGGGTGGGTTATGTACGAGGCGGCACAAGCATGAACGATGGTGGCATCCCACGCCAAGCATTTCCACCCTGACCAGGGTATGAGGGTTGCCCCGTCCGGCCTTTTCCCATCGGGTCTAAAGAGACCCACCGGTTCCTTGATGCTTGGAATGTCAGCTCTGAGTAGGGCACGCCAGATGATGTCATTTATAGCGTGGTGACGAGGGGAGCGACCCATGGCTCTCGTACAGACGAAACCATGATGGCCCACGGGGCCAACTCCCTCGCCGCATTGACATGTGTGAGGACCACACAAGTCCAGGCCAAACCTCAGGCTCACCGACACCAGGACAGCCTCATTATCAAGGACAAGGCCACAAGCGGCGATTGGAAGCGCGAATGGGGACTGCTCCATGCGTCCAGCCTGGCTCGGTTGACTAACCCGACGGCACTCTGGAGGATTTCCGCCTTGTCCGTTTCAACTAGGGGCCTGTCCCAAAGGCTCTGTTTTCCGGGTAAGGGGTGCATTGTCGACGGCAAGGTGTCACAACGGGCTTCTAACAGATCCGACACGAACTGGTCAGGGGCTGCCACACCAGCCGCAAGGATGGCAGATTGCAGGTCGAGAGTCGACGCGGCTGAAGCCAAAAAGGCGGAAGAAGCCTTATTCTTCTTATTATTATTGTTATTATTATTATTATTATTATTATTATTATTATTATTATTATTATTATTATTATTTTTATTATTATTATTATTATTATTATTATTATTATAATAAACATTTATTCAAGAAAAAGTTTTTTGGCCATTACGTTCGAACCAACCTAATACCTCGGTTATTATTATTATTATTATTATTATTATTATCCGTTTATTATTGATTCAACAATTCAATTATTGCAAACAGTCAAACAGTGCAACAGCTGTGTGCGATTGGGCGAGTCAAACCACCCTCATCCATGTCAATTAAGGGCTTAATAAACGACCCTGTGAAAGCCACAGCATTAAAGCGTTGTATTGTCATTGAAATACGTTGGAACAAGAAACTTGATTCTCGGGGCTCCCCGGTTGCTTGTGTTAGACGCCGGCCCAAATCTGAGATGAAGTCTAGGCCTTTGTTGTTGATTGGGCCTAGGGTTTCCAAAGCCACCGGGACGAAAACATGAGCGTCAAGGAGGGCACTGTATTTCTGGTTCTTTCTTTCCTCCGCCAGGCTAGCTGCTGATCCGGCTCGGATGGCTGAAGCAGTAAGGTAAGACGGTGCCAATGTGTCCACCACTGTGGCGTCCCACACCAAACCTCTGCCGGCTTTCCATGGGATGAGCGTGATTCCATCCGGTCGTTTGCCGTCCGATCTTACCAATCCCTGAGGTTCCTTGGCCGCCGGGTATCCAGCTTTAATAAGAGCACGGTATATCAAATCGTTCAGTGTACCATGGCGGGCCATACGGCCAAAACCTAGCGAGCAAGACAAACCGTGCTCGCCCCTTGCTGTGACAAGTGAACCACAGGTGCATGTGTGTGGTTCGCAAATGTTAGCTCCTAAGCGCAATCCAACTGCCACCCTCAAAGCTTCGTCACTTAATCTTAAACCGCAAGACGTGATCGGCAAGGCGTGCAGCCAGTCTCCGGCATGTTGAGTCGTGATTGCATTCAAACGGGCCTGGTCGCATTTATCGGTGAGTGAGTTGGATAGTTCCGAGAATGACTTTTGCAGTAGTGGGTTGTCCCATTGAGATTGCATTTGAGTTGGGAAGTCTTCTGTGATTTTGATTCCTAGTTCTTCCTGCCACATCGCCATCAGCTTCTCCACCTGCGGGTCCGGCTGATAGTCGAGCATTCCGAATATGTCAGACTGGAGGACGAGGGTGCTCGCGGCAGATGCCAAAAAGGCGGGAAGCGCCAGCGAAGACACCCTACGTATTCCTAGTCCTCCCATGCTGATGGGGAGGGTGGACTGAAGCCATTGAGAATTTGACAAATTGATGTTTAAAATGTCTTCAAGGCCTTTTCGAAGACACTGGTCGTACTCTAGCAAGGTGGGGTGATCCACACACGGCGCACAACGCAGACTGTATAGTAACATTGTTAACATTGTTATTATTATTATTATTTTTTTTTTTTTTACACGACCAACAACAGTCATGGACGACTTCAATGCACGACTACGGAGTGAAACAGCCGGATGGACTGATGTAATATTATAGGAGCGGAGGCGGCTTGGGGGGGGGGAGAAATGATAATGGTGAAAGATAGCTTAGTAGCAACAATAAGCTAAAGATAGGAGGCAGCATGTTCAAGCCCAAGAACATGCATAAGGAGACATGGCGGTCACCAGATGGAAGGACTGCACACCAGATAGACCACATCTGGATATCCAGGAGATGGTCGACGACTTTGCAAGATGTGAGAGTTTAAGAGAGAAGCTAATGCTAATTGCACCTTCTGTTACTATTTGTTGAAGATAATAGAACTTCATTACTTTTTATTCTTTATATTATATTCTAGATTTAAAATTTTATTTCTATAATAAAAAAAATTATAATGATGATAATTTTTAATATTTTTCATTGTGATTGTATTTAGTTTTCCATTCACATGCTTAGATTTGTCTAAAATACACAATCACAGCAAAATAATAGGCTTACCAAAGGCTGCAGGCGGCAGCATCAGGAGACAGAACACCGAGCCCCACCGCATCCTCATTCTGTGGAATGACTTCGGTCGTCGCTGTGAACAGATGAGAGAGAATATTCTGAACTCAGAGAGCTGGTTCCTTGCTTTCATGTGTATACTATCGAGCAATCGACGTTTCTTCCGTGGGAGGAACAGGTCAAAGATTATATTGAACTTAAATGACGATCTTGCTTATCGAAAATCGATGACCTCGTCTATCCAAAATGACTTTGTTTTCATTGTAGCCGAAGTACGGAGATTCTATGAGAATTGGGCGGATACAGAAATTTTCGAAGGGGAGGCCAAAATTTTCTGTCTTGGGGTAAAGGGAAAAATTTCGTCTTGGTGGCCAAAAAATCTGATGACCTTTTTTTAGTCATTCGTCCAATTTCCAAGAAAAAGGTACCGTTTCAGCCGCCAAAATAGTTGATAGCCTTTTTTTTAGTCATCAGTCGTTCTGGTCGGAGCAACTAGTATCTAGTATCTGTACCCTGCTTTTCTCTCCCGCTGTATTGATTTAATGGCTTGTTGAAACCTAATGGAAAAGCCACGTCCCATGCACTTTTTCAATGGGGCCATGGCCGGATTGCCCCTCTGGGGTATCCGGACGTTTCATCCCAGGACGATTCATCCCCGGACGGTTCATCCCCGACGATTCATCCAGTGGACGTTTCATCCCCGGACGTTTCATCCCCGGACGATTAATCCCGTGGACGATTCATCCAGTGGACGTTTCATCCCCGGACGTTTCATCCTCGGACGATTCATCCATTCGCCCTTCCACATCCTGCAACAGCACGTCTCACTCTGCCGACCAATTAAAGTCGCCATCGGTTAATTAATTTAGAAATAAAATTCAAAGCGTTCTAAGAAGTAGCCTACTTTAAAAGAATTTTAAACAACGGCCAATTGAACGTACAACCCTAAGCCGTCGACACTTTAATAGGTGATGATAGAACAATATAAACATGTTACTCTTCACCGGGACGTTGTGTGGCGGACAGGCCACAAGACAAGTACACGTAAAAGATAACTTGCCGGTAAATGGCGGGAGTAACCCTGACTCTCGTTAGGTAGCCATTTGGCTTAGTAGAAAAGAAACTGAAACCGGTTTCGTTAAAATTTAGGTTTCGGTCATTGTATACGGAAGACCGATGTCCACGTTTAAGCCAAAGCATAGCGTGTTGCCGGTGGAATAAAGCCTGCCACACGGTGCGTTGCTTATAACGTGGAGTAGTTGCCGACTACTCCATACGTACTGTGTTCGTGAATTCGTTCATAGTTAAATCGGTTGTGTTCTACTGTCTCGACAGGATTGGCTGTAGCCATTTGAACATGATTGGGCGATCCTGATATACGCAGTTGTGAGAGCTCAGGTGGACGATCTGTCGGGGTTCGTTACTCAGTCATCGATCTCTAGGGGTTCAATCTTCTGTTTCAGGGGTACGGTTACAAGGCCGGAGACGCCGCAGCTCTGTTGGTCTGCGGAAGTGTTACATTGTATAGGGTGAAATCCCCTGGTGAAGTATCCGGTTACTGTTTGGCTACACGTGTTGGTGATTCTGCAGGACTTGGGTTGGGCTCCTTCCTGCCAGGGAATCTACGTGTTGCATTCACGATCTTGCTGTCTTAGCGATCGTTGAGAGTCTGTTGAGCGTAACGCGAAGGTTACGGGTGGAGAGTGGTGACTCCACGGGGCGCATGAAGCCGACGCCTCGGTGATATACGCTCGAATTAGTAAAGCAGGGGCACCAAGTTCTTCGGGTAAAATATATTGGTACGGTAGAGAGTTATCGCTCCCCTCGGGTAGAGGAGCAAGGGAAGCAGATTAAAGCTTGAGAGTAAAGACCAAGTTTTGAGATCAGGGTTTTTTTTACCTGAGGTCCGTAACTGCTGAGTTAGGGCGAACGGCGCCAGTAGACTTACGACAATTAATAAGTCTCTTCGGAGACGGGGTTACCCGTTACCTGTCCCTCCAAGACCGCCAGGTCTTTTATTTTTGTCCGTTTCTACGGGAAACAGACCAGCATCCACTACCCCGCTCTTCCGAGCGGCCGAGAAGACCAAGTCTCGGGGAAGGCCGGTTATCGCTGTCGATCGGTGGACGAGTGAGGCGAGCACTCGGGAAGCGCGCCGCGTACTTGGTACACGGCGGCGGCGCGTGTTCCAGTGACAGGCTACGTGTGTGGAGTTGGGAGTTTCGGCCGCTGCCGGTCTTGATCGCTCCCCGGGCTTCAGCTAGACTCGGCCCGGCGGTGTGAGCAGCGTGAGCCGTCTCTCCGTGAAATTCATTGGAATAAAAGATGGGCACAAGGTCGTGGCGCATCCTCGGCCTCGGGCCGTTGGAATGGTCATGGTTTCAGTCACTGTGGGCGACGGGACAGGGCATGCGCTCAGTAGTCCCCGTTGGTGGCGAGGGCTCAGTGGCCGCCAAGTGCAGCATGGTACGCAAGAGTCAAGACGAACAGGGCAAGAAGACAAGGACCGAAGGCGCGACGGGTGGCGCACGGCGAGGCCGCTCTGCCGGTGGGACAACGGACCCTGTGTTGGGAGTCGGCCATCCTCCATCTCAGGACGTCGCCTACTCGGCGACCGCGGCCTCGGCAGAGAGCGGGTCCGACGATACGGCGCTGCACACCCGGTCGCAGGCGTCGGTATCAGGGACTTCTTCGACCGTCAGTGAAAGTGATAACGGCGCGCACGGCGCAGACAGCGACTCGGGAGATCCAGGCAATCCTGGTAAGAGCGCGGGTCTCTCGGGTCTTGGGCTGTCAGAGACTCTTGATGGTGCAGGGGCCACCGAGAAAGACCGACCCGGTCATACAGAGTCGCTTGCGGCCGAGGGCAGGAGAGAAGCGGCGCAGGCGTTGTCTGTTGAGGGTCGGACGCCACAAAGTGGTACCAGAAGTGGGGTCAAAACTTCTGAGGTACGCACTGTCCCTTTTCCGCCTTTGAATGTTGATTTTTCAACCGGGAATCTTTCCATGGATGTTTCTCGACCTGATTGTGAGTACTTTGGCGCTCGTCCAAAAATTTGTTGGCCTGATTTGAACGTAGCTGGTGGTTTTGCTCAATCTGATGTAGCTGTGCCTTTTGATCTCGCTACTGGTGACTCAAGGGAGTTTGTTGATCTAGAAGTTGAAGCTGAATTGGTTCGCGACCGTTTTAAGACTTCTTCTTCTGTTGCTGGTGTTGAGCATTGGCTCCGTTCTGTTCCACGAGTTTCTGAAGCTGTTCGGGACAGCGGACCCGTGTTTTCTGAACGTGTAGTCCCGTCTTGTCCTGACAGGGATGTGTACCGGTTACCTGAGCGATGTGTGGAGGTACTCTCCGTGAAAGAAAGGTCGAGTCGAAGTGCTGGTGCATCTCGCAGGCATGTTCCTCGACTGGAGACGATTGAGAGCGTCTCAGGGAATGGTGTGGATGTCGACGTGAAGAATGAACTGTCAGTTCTCCGGGAATGTTTGACTCTGCTCACTCAGCAAGTGCAGGCCTTGTCAGCTTCTCGTGAACGGAGGCAGGAGTCGTCGCCACAGCCGATGGTAAGACTTCCTGAAAAAGCGAAACAAAATAAAGTCAGTAAAGAAACGGTACGACAGAGTGCATTACCAGAGCAACGGGTGTTACAATCACGGCATGGTAATTCTCCTAAAGTCAGACGACTGGTGCAACAGGATGTCAGGGTGAAGGGAAAAGTGGTGTCATCTGACGATGCATCCACACAAACGGATCCGGATGAGCAGAGAACAAGGACGACTGATGAAAGTCATCATCGTCAGGCAAAACGTAAAGTGAAAATCACGGTGCCGACACAGCGTACTGACCCGTCGTCAAGTCGGTCTATTCTAAAGAAGAAAGACCAAGGACAACGACGTGTGGCAGTGGTGACCAGCGACGATAGCAATTCGTCGGGTGAACGTATTCGGTCTCCCGTCAAGGTCAGAGGACACAAGGATAGAGGAGTTGCCAGAGAACAGACTCGTGTGAAGCAACGCGTCGGATCGAGGATCGGGGAAGAGGATGAATCGAGCGATGACGGTGATTCGTCTCGACAGAGTCCCGGTGAGGACAGAACACGTCAACGTTCTGCCAGTCAGACGAGACACAGAGTTTCAGCGGACCGTGGGATCCGGATCAAACTTGAAAAGTACGACGGGAAAACAGCGATCGCTGCTTTTCTGGCTAAGTTTGAAGTGTGCGCCAGATGCAACAATTGGAGTGACCGCGAAAAATCTGACCAGCTCATGTGTGCTCTCACAGGGCCGGCATCACAATTGTTGTGGGACATGGGTGCCCAGCAGAACGTGTCTTGGCAGGGTCTGGTGGAAAAGTTAAAGGCGAGGTATGGTTCAGAGAATCAAACGAATCTCTTCCGAACCAAGCTACGGACATATCGACAGGGTCAGTCTGAGACGTTGAGCAATGTTGTGCAAGAGATCAGGCGATTGATGGTCTTAGCATACCCTGGACCGACAAATGACGTCGTAGAGTCGATCGCTTGTGATGCCTTCATCGACGCTTTGACGAATCAAGACTTGGCTCAGAAAGTACGCGAAAGAGAACCGGTTGATCTTGAGACCGCGTACAAACATGCTGTCCGGTTGGAAGCATACGGTCGTCAGTCAACGTCTGGTGGTAACGTGGAGCAGAGACATGGTAGAGTGAAAGCTACCAGGTCGGATTGTACGACTCCGGTAGTCGGGGATCCACAAGATCAGCGAATGGTCGACCTGGAACGTCAACTTGAGAATCTGACCAAGGAACTCGGTCAGCTCAAACCGAAGTCAGAGTCGGGGTTTGTTGCGAATAAACCCTACGAGCGATGGAATCGTTCGGACCGGACAAACAATGGACCGTTCCAGATGCAAGGATGTCAACCAGGTGGTTGGTGGACCGACAAACGCGAATGTTTCCAGTGCCGCAAAAGAGGACATATCCGCAGGAATTGTCCGCAGCTGAGAACAGAAGCTGCTGAAGATCCAGTGAGCACTGAACCTTTCCCGGAACCGTCACAAAACCGACTGGTGAAAGGAAGCAGTATGGCGTACATCGTCACACGCTTGAATGGAGTAAGACGTCAATGTCTTCTTGACTCAGGCAGCGAGATGTCGCTGGTGCCGAAATGCTTCGTGCCAGGGAGTAAAGTGGTACCGTCAGAGCAACGACTGCTAGCCGCGAACGGGAGCGAGATCCGAGTGGAGGGTGAAGCCATGTTGACCATTCACATTGGCAGGAAATCCTTTCCGCTGCCTTGTCTGGTGACGGACCAAGTGACGGAAGTCATCTTGGGGCTGTCGTGGCTCGAAGCCAATCAGGCGAGCTGGAACTTCGCTGGTCATTGTGTTCGCCTGGGTGAACTGAACGTACCGCTGAAAACTACATCTGCAGAACTCAGGTGCAGGAAAATTATGATCCGACACGACACAGTAATACCGGCCAGATGTGAAATGGATGTACTGGTGTCGGTAGTGTATCCGCATCTGCGTGTCGATACCGAGAACTGGGTCACTACTCCCAAGGAACTGTCCAAGGGACTTGTAGTTGGGCGAACCCTGATTCCGGGGAAGGAGTCAGTGGTCTGGGTCAGGATGGTGAACGTGGGAAACGAGGACACCACGGTGAGGCAAAGTACTGAATGCCTGTTGGAACGAGTGACAGTATTACACGTCACTAAGAAGCTGATGACACAGAAGTCAGGGTACGGTCAACAGATTCCGTCAAGAATAGGAACGACACGGCAACCCACGGTACTGCCGGAGGAAAACGTGAACATCGGGTGCGCTTTGGAAAAAGACGTGGTTGAACCCACGGTACTGCCGGCGGAAAAAGATAACACTTGGAACGCTTCGGATAAAGACGCCAAGTATGCTGTGATGAGAGAGGTGGTACCCACGGTACTGCCGGCGGAAAAAGATAACACCGGGAACGCTTTGGACAAAGACATGTTGGTGGAGCGGAAGCAGCAGGCTGAGGACAAGATCTGGCCTGTGATGAGCGGTGACAGTTGGCTGCAGGAAGAGGAGGATGACAGTGACTCCTCTCTCGACCTCGATCTGGAGAGGGTGTGTCGACGTTTTCCGTCGATAAGGGAACACCTTGGAGGTTTACCTATGTCCATGAGGGACAATACCGTCGAAAGTCCCAGTCGACGAAGTGGTAGTCAGTCTCCAATGGATGACTAGCCAAAGTCATCGCGTAATGGCGATGTGTTTCTGGATGGGGTCGAGAAAGATTTCTGTTTACATTTGCTGGTTTCCTTTTGTTGAACGCCACAGTGGTACTTGTGGGTTGCGAGACTTGAACTGGGTCTCGACACCGCTTTAATGTGGTGGGTTTTATATATTGCCAGTGGACTTTGTGCTTGATGTCCTTTTGATGTAGCATTTTTCAGTTACAGGTTAAAGTGGTACCTGATCGTATTGAGAACGCGCCCTGCGTTTTTTTTTGTACTCGCGTGATGGCGATTGTTCCTTGATACTGGTCAAGTTCCTTTGAATTTTGTTTGATTTGCTGACCACTTCATTGTGGTGGGACTGTCCACGCAATTCGCGAATAACTCTTGTTGAGTAGAATCACTATCAGACGGTGATGGTGGGAACAACGGATATTCCCAGGACAGGGACCGAGTTGGTAACTTTTCTCTCCTTAAGGTCCCTCAGCTTCGGTTGAGTGGAGCTCGGGTAAGAGACAGAGTGCGTATGAGGTTGGTGGTCTTGCACGGTGGCAGGATGCCAGTAGAGGAGGGTGGAATTACTCGCGCCTGGCAGGCTGACGTTGTAGGTAACGTTCGGGCGGGGTGAATAAAGACGAGGTTCCGGAGGACGTTAGTCGCACCTGAGCAGCTATCGCTACAAGTTAGCGATGGGCGGGGTTCCTTTAAGTCGAAGTCCTGGTTTAAATGACAGTTGGGGGACGCTAGTCGCACCTGTTCTAGCTATCACTACGAGTTAGTGATGGGCGGGGTTCCTTTAAGTCGAAGTCCTGGGTGAAATGGCAGTGGACGCTAGTTGACCTGTACCAGCTATCGCTACAAGTTAGCGCATGGGCGGGGTCCTGTAAGATGACGTCCTGGGTATGTTTGACTGTCGGTGTTCGCTCTATAACCGTGGTGGTTTCCGGTTCCTTGCACTCTAATCGAGCTCGGGTTGGAGATGTTCCTGTTACGTTTATGTTTCCCTGATCTTGCAGCCGATGTTTACATCGATGAACGGCACGTGAAGTATATGCTGGATTAAGGAAAGACTGTTCGTGAATCTGCGGCGGATTCTTGGATTTTTGCCGGAGTGCAAACTTCCGATTTTCGGTTATTACGATAATATGTCTGTTCTATTTTGTCGTTACTAGCACCAGCTAGTTGCGGAGGTTCGATTTGCTGTCGTAGGGTCGATCCTTGACTGCAAAGTCTACTCCGATGTGCCTATGTATTTGTGTTAGTTGTTATTTTCAGAGTTGGTTGGAAGCTGGCCAACGTACGACGCTGCTGGACGTCGGGTTCGTGACAACGAGATTCAGACAGAGAATCTTTGACACTGTGATGATGGTGGTTGAGTATGACTGGTGCGAATGAAACAATAAAGAGCATATCCGGTGTGTGAATGGGTTATGAGTGACACTCATTTTTGTGATCGGGAGACAGAGGGGGTAGTGCTGTCTCCCAAGAACCTAAGTAGGTAGGTTAGAGGACGGGCCCATAAAAATGGGAGGGTCCTGATAAATACTGTCCATGTTTCCTAACGATGCTCCGCATCAAAGAAAGGTGGGGAGAGTGTGGCGGACAGGCCACAAGACAAGTACACGTAAAAGATAACTTGCCGGTAAATGGCGGGAGTAACCCTGACTCTCGTTAGGTAGCCATTTGGCTTAGTAGAAAAGAAACTGAAACCGGTTTCGTTAAAATTTAGGTTTCGGTCATTGTATACGGAAGACCGATGTCCACGTTTAAGCCAAAGCATAGCGTGTTGCCGGTGGAATAAAGCCTGCCACACGGTGCGTTGCTTATAACGTGGAGTAGTTGCCGACTACTCCATACGTACTGTGTTCGTGAATTCGTTCATAGTTAAATCGGTTGTGTTCTACTGTCTCGACAGGATTGGCTGTAGCCATTTGAACATGATTGGGCGATCCTGATATACGCAGTTGTGAGAGCTCAGGTGGACGATCTGTCGGGGTTCGTTACTCAGTCATCGATCTCTAGGGGTTCAATCTTCTGTTTCAGGGGTACGGTTACAAGGCCGGAGACGCCGCAGCTCCGTTGGTCTGCGGAAGTGTTACATTGTATAGGGTGAAATCCCCTGGTGAAGTATCCGGTTACTGTTTGGCTACACGTGTTGGTGATTCTGCAGGACTTGGGTTGGGCTCCTTCCTGCCAGGGAATCTACGTGTTGCATTCACGATCTTGCTGTCTTAGCGATCGTTGAGAGTCTGTTGAGCGTAACGCGAAGGTTACGGGTGGAGAGTGGTGACTCCACGGGGCGCATGAAGCCGACGCCTCGGTGATATACGCTCGAATTAGTAAAGCAGGGGCACCAAGTTCTTCGGGTAAAATATATTGGTACGGTAGAGAGTTATCGCTCCCCTCGGGTAGAGGAGCAAGGGAAGCAGATTAAAGCTTGAGAGTAAAGACCAAGTTTTGAGATCAGGGTTTTTTTACCTGAGGTCCGTAACTGCTGAGTTAGGGCGAACGGCGCCAGTAGACTTACGACAATTAATAAGTCTCTTCGGATACGGGGTTACCCGTTACCTGTCCCTCCAAGACCGCCAGGTCTTTTATTTTTGTCCGTTTCTACGGGAAACAGACCAGCATCCACTACCCCGCTCTTCCGAGCGGCCGAGAAGACCAAGTCTCGGGGAAGGCCGGTTATCGCTGTCGATCGGTGGACGAGTGAGGCGAGCACTCGGGAAGCGCGCCGCGTACTTGGTACACGGCGGCGGCGCGTGTTCCAGTGACAGGCTACGTGTGTGGAGTTGGGAGTTTCGGCCGCTGCCGGTCTTGATCGCTCCCCGGGCTTCAGCTAGACTCGGCCCGGCGGTGTGAGCAGCGTGAGCCGTCTCTCCGTGAAATTCATTGGAATAAAAGATGGGCACAAGGTCGTGGCGCATCCTCGGCCTCGGGCCGTTGGAATGGTCATGGTTTCAGTCACTGTGGGCGACGGGACAGGGCATGCGCTCAGTAGTCCCCGTTGGTGGCGAGGGCTCAGTGGCCGCCAAGTGCAGCATGGTACGCAAGAGTCAAGACGAACAGGGCAAGAAGACAAGGACCGAAGGCGCGACGGGTGGCGCACGGCGAGGCCGCTCTGCCGGTGGGACAACGGACCCTGTGTTGGGAGTCGGCCATCCTCCATCTCAGGACGTCGCCTACTCGGCGACCGCGGACTCGGCAGAGAGCGGGTCCGACGATACGGCGCTGCACACCCGGTCGCAGGCGTCGGTATCAGGGACTTCTTCGACCGTCAGTGAAAGTGATAACGGCGCGCACGGCGCAGACAGCGACTCGGGAGATCCAGGCAATCCTGGTAAGAGCGCGGGTCTCTCGGGTCTTGGGCTGTCAGAGACTCTTGATGGTGCAGGGGCCACCGAGAAAGACCGACCCGGTCATACAGAGTCGCTTGCGGCCGAGGGCAGGAGAGAAGCGGCGCAGTCGTTGTCTGTTGAGGGTCGGACGCCACAGTTGTATTACCCTGCCGACTAATGAACAAAATTTAATATGCTCTATGAATCGTCCGGGGATGAACCGTCCGGGGATGAAACGTCCACTGGATGAATCGTCCACTGGATGAATCGTCCGGGGATGAAACGTCCGGGGATGAACAGTCCACTGGATGAATCGTCCGGGATGAACCGCCCGGGGATGAATCGTCCTGGAATGAAACGTCCTAGAATCCCCTCTGGATCCGCCCATGCTCATTTACGCTTAGTATTCTACTCTTTATTCTACTCTCAGTACTACTGACCTTACCATCTGGCTTTGTTTTCTTTGAATGTGTCTATAAACATAGCAGAGTATCGAAGTTTTGTGAATTTTCATGAATTGAAAATTAACGACAAACTTCCAAACCTCCCAACTTGCCTAATAATCATGGACGGAGTTCATCAGGGCTAAGGGGCGAAGCCCCCAAGAAGCGCCATAGTCATGTTTTTTACCGTGTAAATGGTCCATTTTTTCGGGCTTAGCCTCCCCCCTTCCAGGGCTTTTTTTAACGTGCAGTTCTACACAAAATGTGCAGTTCTAAATGGATTAGTGCAGTTTTAGAAGCACTTCCGTCACGTTCTGTGCAGTTAAAACTAGCAAAAATAGGTCATTTTCCTCAGATGGGGAGTAATTTACCATGGAGGATGGGAAAAAAAGAGAAGAGGATGTGAAGTTCTAGAAATTCCTTAAAAACAGCCCTGCCCCCTTCAAGCATTTCCAACTTCATGAGATCTGAACTTGACGACTAAAAAAAGGTCATCAACTTTTTTCCAGGCGAAACGAAAAATGTTTTTCGATGCCTCGCCTTCTGGACCAAGTTTTTAGCCCCCTCAAAAAACGTGGACCAAACTCCGCCCATGATAATAATTAATAATCCATGTTCTTATTGTCGTGTCCGCCCCCTGTTGTGTCGTCGTCGGGTCTGGCACTTCGTTGGTGGTTACCTTGGCCCCTGCCGCAGTAGCGGGGTCCGTCAGCAGTTAGGGCCTAACAAGTCTGCGTCCTGTCGTCTGAATCTCGCTTCATCCACCAGACCTTCACCCGCTCTCATGACGCCACTATGGGAGGGTTTGCTCTACCTGTACATAGATGTTGTCCCAGAGATGGCCAAAGAGGGTGCTCCCTGTTTGAGTACCACCTCTGGTCCAACGACCGGAGCTCTCTCTCTCTCTCTCTCTCTCTCTCTCTCTCTCTCTCTCTCTCTCTCTCTCTCTCTCTCTCTCTCTCTCTTCTCTCTCTCTCTCTCTCTCTCTCTCTCTCTCTCTCTCTCTCTCTCTCCCTATTCCCGTCCCGAGTCCGGTCATTGTCCGTCGGGAAATATACGGTCTGGGAGGGGAAACCAGATCGATCCAGTCGATAATAGTCGACAATAGTCGGGTATGGGATTATCTTTAAGCCGGTTACTGTGTCGTGTATTACCTCGACCTTTCTGGATTTCCCTCTTCTTCACTGACAGTGGTTCCGTAGTGATTTGCGCGGTAGAAGTTATTTCTACAATCGTATTCAATTCACGATCATCATCTGGGCCGTTGGTAATGAATCCTATATCTCTCAAGTTCTGGGACCTTCCTTTCTGGCAGTGGCGTAGCTGGGATATTTGGCGCCCGGTGACGAACAACGAAATTGGCGTCCCTCCCTGTTTCCTTTGTTCACATTGCTTTACTGTCTACTCTTTAGAACGAACTCACAAATGGCTATTAGCAGACTGAAACCTGTCAGTTCGCACTGGACCAGCATCCTTTCGATTAACTCCTTCCGATGTAAACTACGCAGAACTCTAGACGACACTGGTTAGTTCACGAAATAATTGTTTAACCTGTTTTCAACCCCCACCCCCACAACTTCCTATGCTTACATTATATGTAGACCCCATGAAACCATGTAATCATGTAACCATGATCATTGGGGTTTACCGTTTACCCGTCCCGTAGGCGCACATGCAAATATTGATTATAACCTAATTTGATTCCTTCTTACTATGACAGAGCCCTGAAAGTGGACTTAGGGTCAATGGCTCAATGCGTCAGAACTCAGATTTAGAATTAAAGCAGGTATGGTTCCACGCGTTTATCTTTAAGTAGAGACGTAGGATTTTTTTAGATTGTAGCCTATTTACAAATGAGCACCTATAGCCAGTCATCACACGGCCTTGTTGCATAGTCTTCGAACGGACGATGCGCAGTTTCCTTTGGTTCACATTTGTTTGGATATTCAACAGGAAGCAGTTATCCTAAATTAAATGTCTGCTGTCTCTTGACAATGCCCATTGCCCTCGCACATTGCTATGGGAAATATCAAGGGCTAAAAGGTCCTTGACGAAATGTATTTCAGGTGCAATTTTGTTTTTTAACTGAGATTCATTGACCGTGGGAAAACAATCAAGATTTCCCTTGTATATCTTAACCTGCTACAGTGTGAGAGATTAAGACCATCTGACTTAAATTTTGATGTTGCAGTGATGATGTTGTCGGATGTTTTGTTTGGAATCGTTGTTAATTAATAACGTAGGGCCTATTAGGATATTTCCGGCGGCACATTCGTAAAGAGCAGTCCGAAGTAGGTACGAGTCCAGTTGACGGAGTGACAGAAGCAGCTGTTTTGGACGGGCGTCAATCGGATCCATAACCCCGGCTAAGAGCTGAAATTATTATTATTATTTTTTAAATTTATTTTTATTTTTATTATTATTATTATTTTAAAGCGAACTATGAGGTGAAATTATTATTCTTTACTTTAATAAGCAAACGATGTCTATCAGTGTCAGAATGATCCCAGTACGCTATATAAACTCTATATAAATCATTAAATATGACATATAATTTGTTATAATGAACGGTTTTCGTTTTCTCTTTTTTAATTGTTGCTGTAGGCTAGGCCTATGTAGACTGTTGACAGTTGACACGTGCTGGCTTTTACAGAATCAATATTTACAACATACGAAGAGAAAACTTTTGCACATTTGAACTGATTACTGATCTAACTACTTTTGTTTCATCGTATTTTTGGACATTGTTGATATGAATCTATTTGACCAAATTCTGCTGGCGTTCTTTGAGGAGGTCTTTGCTAGGGCTAGGAAAAACATGTAGATGCAGTTTACTTAGATTTTGCCAAACTTTGACAAAGTAGATCCACCGCTGTTATATAAGCAGAAATCATGAAACATTCTGCGCGCCCTCCCCGAATTCTACCAAGCGGGCTATGATTATTTTTTCTTTAATAAGTAGACGATGTCTAGCAGTGTCAGAATGATTCCAGTACGCCTGCATGGATCTTAGGGAGGACACAGAAAGCTCGAAAATAGAATGCATTGAATGTGTCGCTCAGGGTGTCCTAATCAATTAACCCTTTTTATGTTATCTTGCGAGTTACAATCGTAAACTTCAAACTTATTAAGAGGCGCTCGAGAGCCAAGCCCAGCAGGGGTAGGCTACCAGCTTATTCACAAGCGCTACATTAAGTCAGGAGCTGTTCGTAAAGAGCAGTCCGAAGGAGGTACGAGTCCATGCATTTGCCGGAGTGACAGGAGCAGCTGTTTTGGGCGGGTGTCAGTTGGATCCATAATTCGGGTTTTAAAGCGAACTATGAGTTGAACATAGTCACGCTGACCTACAAATTCACATGAGAGGATTTTAACAAATGTTTCGTCGAGAGGTATCCGTTTCGGAGCCTTTCTTGGAACAGCGCGCGCACACACGCACGCACACACCACACCTGGAAGGACAAACTTTCAGAAATATCGTATTGATTAGGCCAGGACACGACTATGGCCGACAAAAGTCTGATTCACAAGTCGAATATGACGCAATAAAAAACACCAGCATATTGGCTTTTTCTAAAAGGGACTTGAATTGAAAATTAGTCTGCAATCTATGATCCAGAAAATATGATCTTGCTCTACTGTTATCAATTATCAACTGGTGTTGGGCGGCGGCGGTAGCGCATTGGATAACACGCGGATTGTCGAATAAACGAAAATTAGTATTATTATTGTAAGTTTCAATGAACTGGCCTAGTTAGCTGCACCGGTAAGCGAGAACGGCATACGTCTGTTGGTTGCAACGGACTGCGGTTCAAGCCCCGCGCTGGGAGTTGACATTCAGAGATTTAGATATCTCGGGCCAGCACGTGTGGGACGCAGGGGTGCAAGCTGCTGCGGAGCGACCTTGGGCAAGTTGCTTACCCATCATTGTCTGTGGGGAGGCCAACGGGAAACCACCTCACTCATCTCATCCTCAGGGGCGTAAAGCCAGTGAACCTGCCTATGGGCAGAGAACCATCATCATCATCGTCATCGTCATCGTCATCGTCATCGTCATCATCATCATCATCATCATCATCATCATCATCATCATCATCATCATCATCAAGTTTCAACGATGATGTAACTGCTTTGCCTCTGTTAAATTTATCTTTAAAAGGCACCATGTAAATCGGTGTCTGCATTGCGTCACATAATGCGCGTAATGCACATGCCGCAAAGCACAAGCCGATGGCACCAACGCCATGCCATGCAAAAGACCATCATAACAGCAGCTCATACAGATAGATAGATAGATATATAGATAGACATACAGACAGACAGACAGACAGACAGACAGACAGACAGAAAGACAGACAGACAGACAGACAGACAGACAGACAGACAGATAGATAGATAGATAGATAGATAGATAGATAGATAGATAGATAGATAGATAGATAGATAGATAGATGATAGATAGATAGATTGATAGATAGATACATGTAGATAGATAGATATGATTCAACTCTTTATAGGAAGCGTACATTAAATCTCAATCTGCAGGGTTTTAGGAAATTGTTATTACAATTTTGGGTCGTTTCCACAACTGGACAAAACAACCTAGCACCGATCTATTTAATTGACTAGACAAAAACAAATATGGTATGGTCATTATTATTATTATGCGAATTCAGAGAACACCGTCTCCTTTTTATAGGCTAAGTTTGCCTGTAGATTGCACCTTCTGCAGTTAGAAAATCAGGAATTGTCCATTAATTTTAGTCGCCTGTTTTCTTAACCTGGCACAGAACGCATATGTCATAGTCGCAGGGAACGTCATTGAACCTGACATTATAGAAAGATGATAATTCAACGCAAGCTTCATAATTATCGGGTTTGCAGTCTGGTTGGCCTGGGCTCCAGTCTGCGTAGTCCATAGGAACGGTACGTGAATCATAGAAATTCCAAACAAATGGTTTATTACAATTTTTTTCTGATCTTCTGGCGCTTGTCCAAAGGCGTAAGTTATTCTCCATAGGACAATTGATAGAGTTCTCTGAAACGTAAAAAGATCATTGTTTGCTTAGAAGAGATAATGTTAATTTTTTTTACAATTAGTTCAACACCTTTGTGAATGGGAGAAATTATCGAGTTTATTTTCAGTGCCACATTGATAAAGATAGGCAACACCAGTTTCAAATAGAGCCATCATGGACATTACATCTAGCCAATAAACACTTCGCGTAGCAATACTTTGTATATTTCCAGTAGGCCTAAGTCTTGTTTACTTCTCTCCTTTCGAAATGTAAATCCATCGTGAACATGGGCGTAACTTTCCCCGTAAAAGTGGTGGTGACTATTTTCTTGGCACACAACTTCTCAATTCAATTCTTTCCCCAGCGGCTCTCAAACTTCATTTTTATTGTCCCCACTCCCCACCCCTGTATTAAAGTCGTATTAAAGAGCAAAAATTAAAGTATATGTATAGTTTAATCATGCAATCGTTTTAACAAAAAAGCAAAATTAAATTGATCTATAACTCCTGTAAGAAAGAGCTAACCTATAGCGTTGTGGTGTTGTGGGTTTGTTTTTAGGCCTACTAGCGCAGATATAAAATATCTGGTTTAATATTTGTCAAATTCAAATGCAAATTTTAAGGCCATATTTGTCTTTGATACGTAGGAGAGTTTTAAAACCAGTTCACACAGATATGATGTGCTGAAAGGAATAAAAAAATTGAAGCTCGGCCAGAGGGGGTCCGTGGCTCAGTGGAGAGAGCGTTGGCCGATAAACTGAGTCATTATCGCGACCCGGGTTCAAGCCTCGCTCAGGGCAAAAAGTTTATTTGAATTTTCTGTTAGCTGCCAGTGGCGCTTTGCTGTTGCGTTGTTTGACTCGGGATCTGCTGAAAAATAAGATCGCCCCCCACTCCTGGCTTGGCCGAATCAGGAGCGTTCCAACACTTAGGCCATTAGTGTTAAGTATATGGAGCCTGTTGTAGCCGACCTGCGTGTCGTGCGAAGCTTGCCGTATTTCGTATAACTTGTACCTGTAATCGTTCTGCGGTGTGTCAGATTGAATGTGAATAAACGAAAAATATATATAAAAAAATTAATCGTTAGGCTCATATTATTCAGCTCTCCCCTATTTTGAGCTCTATAGGTTATAGACCTACGCTGAGAATTTCTGGCTCACATTTAAACACCATTTGTTTCAAAAATTATTATAATATATCTAAAAAAATACCGGTATGTTGCATGAGTATGTGAGTCTAATCATGTGTTGTGAAAGAAATAAAATGATGTTGTTATATGTTGCAACGTTAAAAATCTTTGCTAATCAAAGAAGATGGACACAAAGTCCATAAAAGCAAAGAAAATTTATATTTCTGCAGTTTTTCGCCTAGGCCATGCTCCTAACCGCCCTATGTGCACAGTTTGAGAACCACTGCGCTGTAGGCCTACTTCGTCCCAATATACAAATTTAGTATGAACTGTGGTGACTCGCTTCTCCATTCTCACTCTTTACCCTTTCGTCTCTCTCGCTGGTGAACTCCACGATCTCTCCACTCAATAACTAAATCAATTTTTAAAAATAGCTCTATCACAAATTGTTATCCAGATTCCTCCTATTCTAGTCATGTTCACACCTCCCTAAAGTCTAAGCCAAGATTCTGGGGGAGGGATAAAGGTACGGAGAAGTTCCTTCAATGCTATTTTGATAATAGCATTTGATAAGAATGATTCCAGATGGTTTTGAGAGGCTGTTGGCATGCAATGCACTGCATCGGAGCCATAACGATTTGTGGGTGAGAATTGCTTCACGTTAAACGTTTCCTCCCCAAATTTAAAGTGGTAAGGAATTCCTTCCTGCCCTCTTTATGTGTTTAGCCATGACTGTGGACAATGAACACGCTGTGGAGTGTGGACAGTGGAGGCTTCTATAGGCTATCAGCATTGGTGCCATTGCGTTGTTGATCATGAACATAGGTGTAACGTTCTATTGTGACAGTTTTATTTTCATCGTCTTTACATCTATGGGAATTATTGTAAATTGTTTTTCAATTTAATCAAGAATGTTATCATCAATTCAGCTTGTTACCGGTACTAGACCTATTTTTAATTTTGACCGTTGCTGATTGGCGAGCGGCAAAATAAAATTCGACTCACCCGGGTCACTGGAAAATTGAGGAATAAGTCTTCGAATGAAATTGTGTTCTGCGGCAGTTAGTATCGTTACCGCCTGTGCACCTTTTGCAAAACTGCTACAAGCTGAGTTCGCCAACCTCCACGGAACTTTCAAGTTATAAACTCCATAACAGTATTCTGAGCCATCCTTGGAAGTGAAGTCTCGCGGACAATAACCTGCAACGAGGATAATTTTCAAATTTTTATCTAGTGCAGACCAGACATAGATGGCACAACGATACAAGATCCCCAACAAGTAAAGGAGAGATGGAATGAATATGTAGAGGACCTCTATCAAACCAAAAACAGGCTCACGGGCTTAAATCAGAAGATGGGGAGGTTGAGGATGATGAAACAGGACCAGCAATATTGAAAGAGGAAATGATTGCAGCTATCGCGGAAATGAAAAACAACAAGGCGGAAGGAATCGATAACATACATGTACCAGCGGAAATATTAAAGGATTTGGGAGAAAAGGCAATGAATGGAATGATCCAAATCTGTCAGATCTACAAAACTGGAATGTGGCCAGACGACTTTCTGCAGACAATACTAATACCATTAAAGAAAAAGGCGAACGCAGTAAGATGCGAAGAATACCGTACGATAAGCTTGCTGACCATGCTTCGAAGGTGCTGCTAAAGGTGCCGACAAGGAGACTGCAGGCAAAGGCGGAGGCAGACGGGTGTCTTGGGGACGATCAATTCGGGTTCAGGAAGGGTAGAGGAACGAGAGACGCCATTGGAGCTTTGAGAATACTAACGGAAAGAAGTCTGGAAAACAACCAAGAAGTGTACACATGTTTTGTGGATTACGAGAAGGCGTTCGACAGGGTACACTAGAGGAAGCTAATGACAATCCTGAGGAAGATGGGAGTGGATTGGAGAGACAGAAGGTTAATAGGAAACCTGTATATGGAACAGAGGAAAAGAGTGAGGATAGAGGGGAACTATCGGAGCCGGTAAAAAAAGGAAGAGGTGTGAGGCACAGGTGTCCACTCTCCTCCATAGCCTACTATTCAATCTTTACATCGAAGAGCTAATACGGGAAGCACTACAGGACACGGAAGAAGGAATAACGGTTGGAGGAAAGATGATAAAGGCGCTAAGATTTGCGGACGACCAAGCAATGCTGGCAAGCAAAGAAGAACACCTACTACACGTAATGGATGAACTAAACAGAACCAGCAAAGAGTATGGGATGAAGATAAACATAAAAAGACGAAGGTAATGAGAATAAATAGAGAAGCAAAAGGGAAAAGAATATGAAAATAACATTCAATGGAGAAGAAGCAATTCACTGAATTTTGCTACCTGGGAAGCTTGATATCGGAAGATGCGAAGTGCCACAAAGAAATCAAGAAAAGGATAGCGATCGATGGGGAAAGAAGCGTTCACGAAAAGGAAGGAGCTACTGAAAGGAGGAATGAATCGAGACATCAAGAAAAGAATGGTCAAGGCACTGATCTGGAGGGTCACACTGTACGGAGCAGAGACCTGGACGATGAGAAAGGAGGATGTCAAACGAATAGAAGCGTTCGAGATGTGGATATGGAGAAGGATGGAAAGGGTCAGCTGGACAGAGCATAAATCAAACGAAGAAGTATTGAAGAAGGTGGAAGAGGAAAGATCCTTGATGAATGCAATTAGAACAAGGCAGAAGAACTGGATAGGACATATACTGAGAGGCAAGGAGACATAGTGGAGGGCAAGATGGAGGGAAGAGGGGAAGAGGAAGACCTAGGAATAAGTTCTTGGACTGGATGATGGAGGATGGATATGGAAAACTCAAAGAAAAAGCACAACACCGAGAAGAGTGGCGTCGTTGGGCATCTGGACCTGCCGATAGGCAGCAGACCTAAAGAAGAAGAGAATAATAATAATAATAATAATAATAATAATAATAATAATAATAATAATAATAATAATAATAATAATAATAATAATAATAATTAATAATAATAATAATAAAATTAAATTAAAAAGCTAAAATTATTCTTCGGAATTTTTGTTCATAATAATAATAATAGTAATAATAAAAATGGTTTCTAGACACGAAGCCTTGGTGCTTCTGAGAAGCACTCTTAGCTCACCCAAACTCCTGCACACTCTACGTTGCTTTCTTTGTTTTGGCCATCCCCTTTTCGACTAATAGGCCTACTGGCATGGCCACAGACGAAGAAAAGGACGACTTCTACAATAATTGTAATTTTTAATATTTTTCATTATAATTGTATTTAGTTTTCCATTCACATGCTTAGATTTGTCTAAAATCCATATCACAGCAGATAAACTTACCAAAGGCTGCAGGCGGCAACATCAGGAGACAGAACACCGAGACCCAGTGTATCATCATTCTGTGGAATAACTTCGTTCGTCGCTGTGAACAGATGTTAAAGAATGTTCTGAACTCGGAGAGCTGTTTCCTTGCTTAAAATATTACACTATCGACGTGGGAGGAACAGGTTAAAGCTTATATTGAACTTAAATGTCAATCCTTGCTTATCGAGAGTCGATGCCGCCCTGATCCATCCAAGATGACTTTTTGTTTTCATTGTAGCCGAAGTACGGAGATTCTATGAGAATTGCAAATTAGAGACATTACGCAGACTTTCATTTACAAGGGCGGATACAGAAATTTTCGAAGGGAGGGGACAAAAAATTTCGGTCTTGGGGCAGAGGAAAATTTTCGTCTTGGTCGCCGAAAAATCTGATGACCTTTTTTAGTCATTCGTCCAATTTCCAAGAAAAAGATACCGTTTCAGCCGCCAAAATAGTTGATAACCTTTTTTTAGTCATCAGTCGTTCTGGTCGGGAGTAGGCTAACGGCCTCTCTAGCATCCTGCTTTTCTTTCCCGCTGTATTGATTGATTTAATGGCTTGTTGAAACGAAATGGAAGGGCCACGGCCCGTGCACTTTTTCAATGGGGGCCATGACCGGATTGCCCCTGGATCCGCCCCTGCTCATCTACGCTTAGTATTCGACTCTTTATTCTACTCTCAGTAGTCCTGACCTTACCATCTGGCTTTGTTTTCTTTGAAGCTGTCTATAGGCCTAAACATAGCAGAGTACCAAAGTCTTGTTGTGAATTTTCATGAATTGAAAATTAACAACAAACTTCCAAACTTGCATAATAATTAATAATCCGGAACAGGTAGAGGTGTGCGCCAGATGACATCATATTGTTGTAGCGCCTTTATAGGCGTTTAAAATACCATTGTGACTTCTTGCCCCTGTGACTTTTGACCCCTTCCTCCCCTACAGTAAATAATTAATCTACAGTAACATGAGCTTTCTAATGGGTCTAGGACATTAGCCCTCTTTACCAGGGCTTTTTTTAACGTGCAGCTGTACACAAAATGTGCGGCTGTAGAAGCACTTCTGTACACTTAAAAGTAGCAAAAAGGTCATTGGGCTCAGATTGGAAGCAATTTACCATGGATGATGGGAAAGGAAGGAGTTGCGCAGTTCAAAAAATTTCTTAAAAACAGCCCTGCCAATTACCACCGATCATTACCCCCCCCCCCCCCCCCGTTGGAATTACCCCCGCCATTAACCTCGTCTGTCTACATTTTGGTCCAAATAATTCACAAAGCCAAGGAGAAGCAAATGACAGAAGAATTTTGATTGCTCTTGAAATTATCGAAGGGCATGATATCTGAATGGAAATAGCCAAAACTCATCCAAACTCTTTTCGGAAAATGTTGACCGATAAAATTTGTCATTTCGTAAATCAATGAGCAGTTCATCATCCTCGATCGGTTGTAAGATTTGTTGTTTCGCCGATTACAAAGGGACTGATTACCAGTCAAAATTGTCTATTGCAAGCGAAGGGAAGCAGCGGCGCCCGCAGGATTTTTTTCTTGTACGCACAGAAATTTTCGATGGCGGGGCGAACAGGGAAAAATTTTCGTTAGGCCGCCGAAAAAACTGATCAACCTAGAATTTCCCCAAAACATACCTTTTCTATCCGCCGAAAAAACTGATGACCTTTTTTTTTTAGTCATCAACTTAGAATTTCCCAAAAACATACCTTTTGGGTCATCGCGCTGTACGCACTTACCTATGTGCGTACGTCTGCGGGCGCCGCTGCTGTACGCACTTGCGTAAGTGCGTACGCCTGCGGGCGCCCCTGGAGGGAAGTAATGTTGTAGCCTACCGGTAGCCTACTGCTGGTTGCAGGTCTGTCAATGTGCTTAGTATTTCAGGTGCAATTTTCTTTTTAACTGAGATTCATTGACCGTTGGAAAACAATCAAGATTTTCCTTGGAGATCTTAACCTGCTACAGTGTGGGAGATTAAGGTTTACTATCAAAAGGGCGACTCCGAAAGGGCGACCATCAGAAGGGTGACCTCATAAGGGCGACTTTTCGAAAGAGCGCCGATCAAAAGGGGGCCGATCAAAAGGGCGACCGCACAAATGGGCGACCATCAAAAGGGCGACTTTTTAATGTTTTCAGAGGAAGTATTTATAGTCATTCGAAAGAAAGACAAGAAAAACGTCGATTAGTAGCCTACTTGGAAAGCTTATAATAAGTAAAATTATGTAATAGTGTTCATCGATTAGTAGGCTACTTAGAAATTTTATATATGACCCTCACATAGCCGATCAGCCTTTCCGCGCATTGCTCTTTCATGTAGGCCGAACGAATACATGAGCCTGTTTGCAAAATGCTCTTTTGTACATACGCTTGTTTGCGTATTTCTCTTTAATGTAGGTCTAGCATCTACCTATTTCGTTGAACACTGAGAACGTTCCGATGTTTTCTTTCTCTTTCATGTAGGCCGACCGTCCTCCACCCGACCATTCAGTACATAGGCCTACTGCGAAAGTTCATTGTTCGCCCTTTTGATGGTCGCCCATTTGTGTGGTCGCCCTTTTGATCGGCGCTCTTTCGAACAGCCGCCTTTAAATTCGGCGCCCTTATGAGGTCGCCCTTCTGATGGTCGCCCTTTCGAAGTCGCCCTTTTGATAGGATACGAGAGATTAAGACCAACTGACTTAAATTTGATGGTGCAGTGATGATGTTTTCGGATGTTTTGTTTGGAATCATTATTAATTAATAACATATTAGTATATTTCCGGCGGCACATTCGTAAAGAACAGTCCGAAGTAGGTAGGCTACGAGTCCGATTGCCGGAGTGACAGGACTCACAGGAGCAGCTGTTTTGGACGGGCGTCAATCGGATCCATAACCAGACCCCTGCGCCGACAGTTGACACGTGCTGACTTTTTCAGATTTCGGTTGGTAGAATCAATATTTACAACATACGAAGAGAAAGCTTTTGCACTTTTGAACTGATTACTGATCTTGTGTATGTTTTTGTAATACAAACTACTTTTGTTTCTTCGTATTTTTGGACATTGTCGATATGAATCTATTTGACCAAATTCTGCTGGCGTTCTTTGAGGAGGTCTTTGCTAGGGCTAGGAAAAACATGTAGATGCAGTTTACTTAGATTTTGCCAAACTTTGACAAAGTAGATCCACCGCTGTTTTAATTATAAGCAGCAGTCATGAAACATTGTGCTCGCCCTCCCCGAATTCTATCAAGCGGGTTATGATTATTATTTTCTTTAATAAGTAGACGATGTCTAGCAGTGTCAGAATGATTCCAGTACGCCTGCATGGATCTTAGGGTGGACACAGAAAGGTCGAAAATTGAATGCATTGAATGTGTCGCTCAGGGTGTCCTAATCAATTAACCCTTTTAAATAGTTTTTATGTTATCTTGCGAGTTACAATCGTAAACTTCAAACTTATTAAGAGGCGCTCGAGAGCCAATCCCAGCAGGGGTACCAGCTTATTCACAAGCGCTACATTAAGTCAGGAGCTGTTCGTAAAGAGCAGTCCGAAGGAGGTACGAGTCCATGCATTTGCCGGAGTGACAGGAGCAGCTGTTTTGGGCGGGTGTCAGTTGGATCTATAATTCGGGTTTTAAAGCGAACTATGAGCTGAAAATAGTCACGCTGACCTACAAATTCACATGAGAGGATTTTAACAAATGTTTCGTCGAGAGGTATCAGTTTCGGAGCCTTTCTTGGGACAGCGCGCGCACACACGCACACACACACCACACCTGGAAGGACAAACTTTCAGAAATATCGTATTGTTTAGGCCAGGACACCACTATATGGCCGACAAAAGTCTGATTCACAAGTCGAATATTACGCAATAAAAAGCACCAGCATATTGGCTTTTTCGAAAACGGACTTGAATTGAAATATGGTCTTCAATCTATGATCCAGAAAAAGTATGATCTTACTCTACTGTTATCAATTATCAACTAGTGTTGGGCGGCGGCGGTAGCGAATTGGATAACACGCTGGCGTAGAGAGCAAGAGGTAACGAGTTCGCGCCTTGCAGGGCGGACATGTTCTGTGGGTTGTTATAGGCTGTCTGTTCTGTTAGTGGTTAAGATCTGTATATTCTATGATCCGGGTTCCAGTGAATTGTTTCAACTGCATAATTATAGGCCTACACTGTAACCGGTTGCGGTCTGTCAACCGGATTGTTGAATAAACGAAAATTATTATTATCAGGGCCGTAGCAACAATGAACGTGGCCCCTCCGAACATATGTCCGGGGCGGCGGGCCCCCTGCAATGCAGAAACTGGTATACACGGTATACACAATTCTGTAACGTGCCTATTCTAAGTAATTTTGTTTCGTGATTATTATTAAGCTCTAAATCTGATATTATTGATTCTCTAACAAATTTTATAGAATTGGCATCAAAGTGCCCTGATCCAGTAATGCACATCTGAAAATCCGTTGCATTTTCAGCGTTCAAAATTTGACTCTTAGGCAGGGCTGTACTCAAGAGTGCACGCGGGTATACGGCGTATACTCACATCCGGGAAAACATTACAGCGTATACTCACCTAAAAAAACGAGGGTACATGCGGGTATACAGCGTATACCCACCTAGTAAGACCAAGTGGGTACACGAAGCCAAAAATCGAGAATTACAAAGGTAAAAAAATCCTGAAAGTAGACAGTTTTACGCTGTTTCAAAGGTTTTCCTTGCGAAATATCACGGCCAAAAACTTCGATGACTAAAAACAGGTTGTCAGAATTTGTTGACCCAAAAAAGTCGATTTTTTCCGGCGGCAGCGTGTACTCACCTCAAAAGATTTTAGTACAGCCCTGCTCTTAGGGCCCCTTACAATGCAAAAATTGGAATATAGCCTACAATAAAATTGTAATGGGTATTCATATTATGTATAGCCTACATAGGGCGACAGCGTACATGTATTCCGTACTCAATGTATACTGCTGTTGAAGTCTTTCTGACAGTGTTTTCCAACATGGATTGTGCAACAGTGTCAATAAATGTCACTAACCTATAGATATAGGCTACAGTTATACACCTTACATCTGTTGCCACTTTTGGGGGCCCCCTTTCTTGCGGGGCCCCCTCCGGTCGGAGGGTAAGGAGGGCGGTCGCTACGCCTCTGATTATTATTATTATTATTATAACACAATCCTTTATTAAAAGACCAATCAAGCTTAAAACCAGACTAAAACAAAAAATATTCAATCATAAAGTGCATTGTTCTCGTCCCCGGTGAGTGGTGCAATTGAACCTCTAAAAGCAACAGCATTAAAACGTTGCGTGCAGATAGAAAGTCTCTGAAAGAGATAGACAGTTTCCCTAGGATCGCCGGAAACAGCGGCGCAACGGCGGCCCAACTCCAATAAAAATTCGCGACCCGCGCAATTGATGGGGCCTAACGATTCGATTGCAATTGGCACAAACTCATGGGAGACAGGAAGCGTCGAGTACTTGCTGCACTTTCGATCAGCCGCATGTTCAGCAGCACCTCCGGAAACCGTTGATGACAAATGTAAGTAGGAGACAGCACATGTGTGGATGGCAGTGAAGTCCCATGCAATGTATTTACCTCTGACCCATGGGACGAGAGGTCTGGTCTTTTGCCGTCCGTTCTAATCAGGCCTGGAGGCTCTTTAGAACTGGGGATGTCAGCCTTCGCGAGTGCCCTCCACAACAAGTCGTTGACCGCAAAGTAGACCTGGGAGTCGACCCCAATAAGTTGACCCCAGTCGACTTGGTCATCCCAAGTCGGGTCGGGTCGTTTCTGCTCACCGCAACTGACCCCAAGTCGAATTTTGTAGATAGAAGTCACTTGAAGTTGTCTTTACCTCAAGTCGACTTAAACCGACTTGAGACACAAACATAGTTAAATTTGTCACTTCAAACCAATGATTGTGACAACATTTAAACAGATTTTGTTGCCTAGTGTGTTTACAAGAATGAATGGGGCCTTTGCTAAACAGAGACTTAGGCTAGGATAAGCCCACTGATTATTTTGCCGGTAGGCTATCGTGCAGACTGCCGTCTGCCGATCTATTCATAATTAAAGCCGTAATTTGTAATTTTATGCTTAAACGTCACGCTTAGGCATGCGCTTAATTAAAACGGTGAAACAAAATGTTACTAAAATATTAGCACGTTTGCTTATCAAGCAATCAATGAACTTCTAGTGGTCAGTGAATTCGGCGCAAAGAAAGCTGGATCTAGGCTACAAGGCCTATACGGCCCTATAGGCTATAATAAATCGATAGTTTGGCGCTACTTTGGAGCGCTGCATCTGGAGTTGTCGGCAGACGGAAAAACTATTGTAGGGCCAATTGGACAATGAAAGACTTTACTGTCAGTGAGTAGTCCTAGTAGCTGTAGGATGATGCGCTTGCAATGCTATATGCTAAGTTGCGAAATGATGCTAGTGGCCGAATAATTATGAAAACAGAATTGCAAATTAGGCTTATCATAACACGCCGTTCAGTAGGCCTATAACCACGCAGTCCGCGGTCCGCTATTTTTTTTCTTGGACCTAACGCTTTTTACAAATTTATTTAATATTAATATTAAAAAATAATAGTGAGTATAATCTGAATAATCACAGAAAATGGACAAGCTAAAATTCATAGGCCTAATAATTTGCCATCGCATTGTCTAGGTTACTAGATGGTCCAAAGCATCACAAAACTATTCAAACTGATTCACAAACAGCTTGAAATGGGCTTAATAACACTTCAACAAATTCATGCATGAATTAAGTGTTGAGGTCTCATTACTCATTTGTAGGCCTAAATGAAATTAATGCTTGCAAGAAAATTGGCTTGACTTCTTGGGCGCATTAGTAACCGTAGCCCTACGTAGACCTAGGCTAATGGCTAGTACCATGTCAGAAGTGGACTTCAAGTCGGAAGTCGGTTGTTTTTCTGCTAAGTCCGGTCAAGTCGTTTTGACGCCGAGAAGTCGACTTCAAGTCGACCTCAAGTCACTTTAGATTAGCTGACCAAAGTCACTCCCAGGTCTACCGCAAAGTGTCGGGCAGATCTTCCAGAAGAACGTTTGCAGACCAACCCGTGGTGTCCTCTTGAGTCGGCGGTTTCTCCGCACTGACACTGGTGCGGTGTACATAAATCCAAACCCAGACGCAGTCCAACGGCCACCCGGATTGCCTCATTGCTCAGGTCCAAGCCACAGGCGGTTACAGGAATAGGTGATAGCCAGTTCCCCCGCATGAGGGGAGGTCATCGCGAATAGCCTGGCCATGTTGACCGGATCGCTGTAGGCGGCCCATACCGCTGTCCTGTCTACCTCAATCCTGCTCGAAAAGGGCTCTGCACTGCTCGGTTGGGTGTTCTTGCGGACCTCGAGCAAATCGTCGATGTGGACATCATCCCACTCCTCCTTGCAGAGAATCATACTCACGAGTGACTTGGTCGATGCGGCTGATGCCAAGTAAGTTGAAGATGCCAGCATCGAGACACGTCTAACTCCGAGTCCTCCATCTCTAATTGGGAGTGTGGCTTGTATCCATTGAATGTTGTTGAGGCTGATGTTGATGATGGTCTCTAGCCCTTTACGCATTTGATCATCCATTTTCTCGAGCAGTGGATGGCTATGGCATGGGGCAGTTCTCAGCAAATAGGTAAGTTTTGCTGCCCCAAAACTTGCCCGCAACAGGATCAACGCTGCCTGGGCGCGAAGGCAGGCCAGGTCCATCACTGCCCGTTCCAATATCTCGCTGTGCCTCAGCAGCGCCCCGTCCAAAGCCCCTCCTCGGAACAATGGGGCCCCCCGTAGGAGGAGCGACCCCATGTCCAACCGCTCGAATCCTTCGAATGCTGGCTCCGTTTGTTCCGTCATTGAATAGAGTTCACATTTCTTACTATTCAAGCAGATACCTAGCGATGTCTCCAAGTCCTTAATCGATGCCACATCCTGCCGTACGTCGTCCATCTTACCTCCCAGAGAGATGTCGTCTAGATAGCCAAGCCTGAAACTTGAGCGCATTTCACGCAAGACTGGCTGCAGAGGCAGGCAGAACAGTAGAGGCCCCTGCTGCGGAATTATTTGAATTATTATTAATATTATAATTATAATTATTATTATTATTATTATTATTATTATTATCATTATGCGAATTCAGAGAACACCGTCTCATTATTATAGGCTAAGCTTGCCTGTAGATTGCACCTTCTGCAGTTAGAAAATTAAGAATTGTCCATTAATTTTAGTCGGCTGTTTTCTTAACCTGGCACAGAACGCACAGGTCATAGTCGCAGGGAATGTCGTTAAACCTGGCATTATATAAAGGTGTTAATTCAATGCATGGTTCATTATTTTCATCGGGGTTGCAGTCAGGGTTGCCTGGTCTCCAGTCTGCGTATTCCATAGGAACGGTACGTGAATCATAGAAATGCCAAACAAATGGTTTATTGCAATTTTTTTCTGTTCTTCTGGCGCTTGTCCAAAGGCGTAAGTTGCCTTCGGCTAGAAGACAATTGTTAGAGTTCTCTGAAACGCAAGAAGATCATTGTAGTCTTAGAAGAGATAATGTTAAATTTTTTACAATTAGTTCAACATCTTTGTGGGAGAAATTATCGAGTTTATTTTTAGTGCAGCATTGATAACGATAGGCAACACCAGTTTCATATAGAGCCATCATGGACATTACGACATCAGATCTGTCGAATAATAGTCCACGATGCTAAAATATTGTAATATCATCAATGCTTATCGTTGATAAGTGAGCAGTTTACCGGGTATAGGGCCTATAGGCCTACTATGAACGGGGCGCAAATCAAAAGGGCGCATATAGTCATTGAAGCGCATGGACGAAAGGGCGAAACCAAAAGGGCGAATGTTTAAAAGAGGCAAGAATCAAAAGGGCGCATGGAGGCCTAAGCTTACCTAATAGGCGGCCAGGAAGTAAAGTAAGCGTTAATTTATGGAGGTGAAAGTGTAGAAATTCTTCTTGCACTTTGATCGGCACTTGCCTGATGGTTATGTTCACCAGTGGCGGATCCAGAGCGTTTCGAAGGGGGGGAGCAAAATTTTCGGTCTTGTTGGTGGAACAGGGAGAAAAAAATTTCCGGGGAAAAAGTTGATGACCTTTTTTAGTCATCGACCAATTTTCCTGGAAAAAGATACCAACTTATCCGCCAAAAAAGTTGATGATCTTTTTTTTTTTTAGTCATCAACCGATTTTCCAGGAAAAGGAGATGCCATTTCCGAACGGGGACCACGTCCCGTACGATTTTCTAATAGGGGGGGGGGGGGGCAGATGTCCTGTTTTTCTCTCCCACTACATGTTTTTGAAACCAAATGGGGGCCACGTTCCATGCAATTTTTAAATGGGGGGCCATGGCGGATTGGCCCCCCCTGGATCCGCCCCTGATGTTCACATGGCAACCGTATATCGTCATAACCTTGGGTATGGCATCTAGCCAAGCATTTCGCGTAGCAATACTTTGTAGATTTCCAGTAGGCCTAAGTCTTGTTAACTTCTCTCCTTTCGAAATGTAAATCGATCGTGAAGTAGCAAGTCTTTACCACAATTACTCTTGACAAATTCTAAGCTCATTTCAACAACGCTTTCATAACCTTACCTTAGTCCTTCCACGCGGTGGCAGCGCATCGGGAGACACAGCTCTTCCGCACCATTCTGTCCTCCGCAATCCTCTCCGCCCCCTCCCACGTCATTCCGGTAACGGCCCGCTATTCCGAGGGTCCACTTTTCCGAATATCCGCTATATTTTGTTCGTTATCCTTGGTGGTTATAGGGCTACAGTGGGTTAGGGTAGGGGTTGGGGTATGGTGGGTTAGGGTATGGTGGGTTAAGATTAAGTTTACTGTTAGGGTTAGGGTTGGGAGGTTTAGGGTTATGGTTGGGGTGGGTTAGGGTTAAGTTTAGGGTTGGGGTTGGGGTGAGTTTGGGTTAGGGTTAGGGCTATAGTTAGGTGTAGGGTTAGGTTTTGGGTTATAAGTTCGGAATAGTGGACCCAAACCCGTCATTACACCGTCGTCCAGATCTTGAGTGATCGTATCTCGCCAAGTCTTTCTCTGCCTCCTGCATCTTCTCCTCCATTCTTTTGGTGCTCTGTCTAGTACCTGCTTTGGAATTCTTTCATTGTCCGATCTGTACCATGGCCCAGCCAGCGCAGACGTGATATCTTCAACATAGCCTCCATTTTCTCCATAGACGTTCTCTTACTTCTATTTCTTATATCTTCATTCTTTATTTTATCTCTCCAAGTCACCCTAGTATCTTCTGCCATTGCCATTTATGATGCGTTGACTCTAACTTCTTCAGATTAGCTTTAGTCACCTAGACCATGTCCCCGATCCATAGAGCAATGTTGTCAGAACCAAGGTTTTGTATAGGCTAATCATGTCTTTGTTGTTAGGCTAAATCCTTTATTCTTCCATATGTTATTTAATCGTTCGAACGTGGCATTGGCCTTTCCTATCCTGACTCTTATTTCCTTGTCGGGAAAGGTTCCAGATGGAATTAAAGAATCGTTTTTAAATATTGGGAGAGCAAAAACAGGAGACGGTGGGGGAAATGGAGGGGATCAAGAGCACGATCACAGCACGAGATGTTATTGGAATGGTAAGACTAGTGGAACAAGAAAGGAGAAATGGATTGGGAGAGGATACATGGAGAGCAATCGGCGAGCGCAGGAGGCAGAGAGAACAGGGATCAAACAGAGGCGACGGCACAGAAAGTAGGTGTCCGGACAATTCTGACCGGACAATTCGTTGACGGACAATAAAGTATAAATAAATGTTAACAATTGGCGAGGTTATACGCGTGCATAGTCGGAACATTTATGCTGGACCACCCTGTATAAGCTGGATGAAGGTTCTCTATAGGTGAAATAAAAGCTGGATGAAGGTTAGAGAAATGGAAGCTGGATGAAGGTTCTCTATAGATGAAATAGAAGCTGGATGGCCCTCTATAGTTAAAATGGAAGCTGGATGAAGGTTCTCTGTAGGTGAAATAGAAGCTGGATTGACGAAAACAACGCTTTCACTGGGGGTAACCTGAAACCGTAGATGGTAGGATGAAACCGGTTTGAGATTACCCCCGAGGGTAACTTGAAACCGGTTTCATCCTACCTCCCGGTAATCTGAAACCGGTTTCAAGTTACCAGGGGAGGGGGGTTATGGTTAAGGAGGGGAGGTAATTTGAAACCTTTACACCGGTACTAGGCCTATTTTTAATTTTGACCCTTGCTGATTGGCGAGCGGCAAAATAATATTCGACTCACCCGGATCACTGTAAAATTGAGGAATATGTCTTTGAATGAAATTGTGTTCTGCTGCAGTTAGTATCATTACCGCCTGTGCACCTTTTGCGAAACTGCTACAAGCTGCGTTCGCCACCCTCCACGGAACTTTCGTGTTATAAACTCCATAACAGTATGCTGAGCCATCCGTGGAAACGAAGTCTCGCGGACAATAACCTGCAACGAGGATAAGTTTTTTTAAAAATTTTATCAGGTGCAGACCAGACATCACCTGGTCACCTGGTGCCGTCAGCTCTTGGAGCTCTGGCGACAGCCATGATGTATCCTCTCCATTGTCTCCTGTCTATTGTCGCCTCTCTTAGCTCCTCCACACTCATGCCAGACTTTTCCTGTACCTCATACATCCATCCATCTCTTCTTCGGTCTTTCGAGTCTCCTCCTTCCCTCACCGCATGCAGTCATCAGCTCCTTTTCCAAACCGTTAGATCTAATCACATGGTCGAAGTAGCTCAATTTCCTCCTACATGTAGTTGCTGTCTGCTGCAGTGTCTCCTCTCTCTCTATTCCGAGCTCCCCCGCACACCGACTCGTTAGTTCTTTTTTCCGTCCATGAAATCCTTAGCATCTTCCTCCAAATCCACATCTCCTTTCCATATCCCGTGTCTTTGTCCATGTCTCGCACCCTTAAAGGACCACTGGGAAGATCAGTGCTCTTATCAGTCTTTTCTTTGTTTCCTGCTCACGTATTTATCCTTCCAAATCCTTCCCAGACCGTTCATTGCCGTTTTCCCCATTGTTACCCTCCCTTCATTATAATTTCATTATTGCATTTAGTTTTCCATTCACACGCTTAGATTTGCCTAAAATCCATAATCACACCAAAATAATAGACTTACCAAAGGCTGCAGGCGGCAGCATCAGGAGACAGAACACCGAGACCCATCGCATCCTCATTCTGTGGAATGACTTCGGTCGTCGCTGAGAACAGATGAGAGAGAATGTTCTGAACTCAGAGAGCTGGTTCCTTGCTTTCATGTGTATACTATCGACGTGGGAGGAACAGGTCAAAGATTATATTGAACTTAAATGACGATCTTGCTTATCGAAAAGCAATGCCCGCGTCCATCCAAAATGACTTTGTTTTCATTGTAGCCGAAGTACGGAGATTCTATGAGAATTGCAAATTAGGGACATTACGAGTCGAGAGATTCTCATTTACGCTTAGTATACTACTCTTTATTCTTCTGTCAGTGCTCTGACCTTACCATCTGGCTTTGTTTTCTTTGAAGCTTTCTAAAAACAAAGCAGAGTAGGCCTACCGAAGTTTTGTGAATTTTCATGAATTGCAAATTAACAACAAACTTCCAAACCTCTTAAATCAAATAATAGGCCTAATCGATGTTCTGATCTTACGAAATGACTTTGTTTTCTTCGCAGATTTTCACATTAATGATAGCTCACGAATCCGTAAAAGCGCAGTAGTGCTAAGTCTAACAGTTCAAAAGCGATGTCCTTTATGTTACCAGAATGACTTTGCTTTTTTGTATAGTCCTTCTGCGAACGTGTCTGGTAAGAATAGCCTCTAGCGCTTTTACACCAAATATTGCATTGCATGCATTGTGTTAACTGGCGATAGGGTGAACCGTTCAGAGGTTCTGCCACTACTTTGCTTAATAATGAATAATACGACTCACTGTTATTATTAACGATTACAACCAGCCGGGATTAACCACTAAAATTAATGTATAAATTATATATATATATGTGCGTGTGTTTGTGTGTGTGTGTGTGTGTGGCGGATTGCCCACAAGGCAAGATTGAAGGTTTTATTAATGTTGCCCGGGAAATTTTCTTGTTTCGACACTACCCGTCTGGAGTTCCTGGCCCTGCCCGGTAAGTTTCGGTTTTCGCACCTCTATCCAACCCGCTCACAATCCACCCTAACCCTCGCTCCACCCAGCCCATCCCGCACCCACACACCTTCCTTCTTCGTTCCCACTTGGCCCGCACCACCCTTCACTCCATCCAGCCACACCACCACCTCGCCCGGTTCCCCCCGCGGTTTTCAATCCCTCCCCACGGATTGGTCTTCCCCGTACCTGGACTCCGCCCCACCTACAGGGTGGGCCTTACAAAGTACCTCTAAGATTTTTTTGAATAACTTGGCCATAAGTACGAATTTTGAAATAAAATTTTACAATCTTAAAGACAATTCATATTTACACATGACGCTAGATTTCATCAAAATATTTAACATAACATAACAAAACATAACATGGGTTTTTATTGCTCTCAAGAAAAACATAACATGATACAATTTCAAATCAGTACTAGGTATGGATACAAAGGGAAGACCTAAAGGGACCAAAGTCCCGCTAGTAGGGCCACCTATGTACCATTATAAATATAGGTGGATATTGGTAACATAAGCAGCGGGAGTCATCTAAGTTCAAAATGAAATAATACCTATTAGCATTATCTAGTGTAAGGATATTTTAGGTAAACAAACGGAACATAGCGAATAGCTATACATTTATAGCTATACAGGGTGCGCCAAAAAAGACCCCCCAAGGTTTTTTGCCAATATCTTGACCAAAAGTAAGAATTTCCAAATGAAATTTTACAGGTTCATAGACAATTCATATTATTTTACACATTATAGTCAGATTTCATCAAAATATTTCAAACACAACAAGCGTTAGCCTATACCACTTTTAGTGAGGTCACCCACCGTTTTTTGACGATCAAAAACGCGACGCAACAAAAAGTAACAAAAAACCAATCTTCTTATTCTGGCCAATATCTTGGCCAAAAGTATGAATATCGAAATGAAATTTTTCAGGCTTAAAGACAATTCATATCTGCACATGGTGGTCAGATTCCATCAAAATATTTCAAACAAAACAAAAGCTATGCCACTTTTAGGGAGGTCACTCACCGTTTTTTGACGATTCAAAAACGAAACGCAACAAAAAAAGTAACAAAAACACGATTTTTTTCTCATCTCAAATAATTGGTATCAAATAGCCTTGATATTGCCAGATGATCGTTATTATTACTATTTAAAAAAGAAACAGGGTAGGTGTCAGGTTCCACAATCACTGACGATTTCTCCAGTCTCTTCTTACTGTTCTGTAGCGCAGCCTAGCCCTAACCTATTCCCTGTATGACGGTATCTAAGGCTAGTGTATAAGTTTCTAAAGTTCTTAACTTGTTCACTTACAACCAAGATCTGTTTCTTGTATTTTCTTCTCCGTTTTAATATTCGCAAATAACACAACAATGCATCAACGACGACAAGCGATTCAATTCTGTGACAGCAACGCAACCTTAATATCTTACTGCTCTCTAAAGTTTTCAACACACACTCCACTGTTCTCTAAAACGTCTTACACTACTAGCACTCCTTCAACAACTTATCTCACTGTCTGGGCGTACACTCTTCCCCCTGCCGCTCTGTCCTTCTCTCTGCCTCTCTCCGTCTGTCTGTCTGTCTGTTTCTCTCTCGCGCGCTCTCCGGCGACGGTCGGCCGAGCCGCGCCAACTTTCCCGCCAGTCTGCCACCTGCAAGTCTGTCTGTCCGTACGCTTAACAATTAGCTGACCTTGAGCTGGTCTATTCGTACGCTCACCCCTTAGCTGACCACATACACTATACAAAATTAGCTCACATTACCTCCCTCCTTTCTTTTAAAGAGAGCTAATTATCTATAAAAATTAGCGAACGTATCTTAACTAAACAATGCAAAAAGTCCATAACATAATACATCATAAAATATCTTACACTACAATCTAGACAGACAATCGGCTACTACATTCAATTTACCTTTCTTATAGTTCAATAGAATGTCAAAATTTTGCAATGATAAAGACCATCTGACTAATTTAGCAGATTTCGACATTGATTCAGTCAAATAAACTAAAGGATTATGGTCTGTAAACACATTGATTTTAGAACCAATAAGAATTTCTTTCAACTTATTTAAAGCCCATATGATTGCATAGGCTTCCTTCTCAATCGTCGCCCATCTCCTCTGGGTATCTGTCAGCTTCTGACTGATAAATGAAACGGGACGTTCTATCCCTTCCTCGTCCACCTGAGACAGAACAGCTCCCACAGCAAAATCACTGCTATCACAGTACAAATTAAATGGTTTCCTAACCTCAAACATATATAGAATCACATTTGACAAGACAATCTGTTTAAGGGAATCAAAGGCTTTCTGATGTGCATCAGTCCAAACAATGTTCTCAGGTACTTTCTTGCTGGTTAAGTCTGTCAACGGTTTAGCAATTTCAGCAAAATTACAAATAAACTGTCTGTAAAACCCAAAAAATCCTAAGACTTGCTTCACTTCCTTCCTGGTTTCAGGTTTCTTCAAATTAATTAAACTGTCAATCCTGTCTGGATTCATCATCTTCTTCCCTGATCCTATAAGGTGACCGATGAACTTCACCTCACTCTTACCAAACACACATTTCTTCAAATTCAATGTTACATTATGCAGTCTTATTTGTTTCAAAAATAACTCCAAATGTCTCAAATGAATGTCCCAATCATTAGAATGCACTGCAATGTCATCAACATAAGGTTCAGTAAAATCATGAATCGGTTGCAAAATCATATTTATCGCTTTTACAAAAGTCCGTCCAGAGTTAATCATTCCAAAAGGAACACGCGTAAATTCATACAGTCCATTATGTGTAACAAACGCAGTCTTCCATTGGTCACTCTTTTTCACAGGACAAGTCCAATATGCGCTGCGACAGTCCATAACAGAAATGAACTTGGATTTTCCGACTTTGCTCAAGACATCGTTGACGATTGGCATAGGATATCTGCAGTTCTCAGTAAAAGAGTTAATGTATCTGTAGTCACAAGCCAATCTCAAGGATCCATCCTTCTTCTTGACAATGACAAGTGGACTTGCCATTCTGCTTGACGATGGTTGGATGATGTTTTCTTTCAGCATCTCTTGTATTTGTTTTTCCACTTCTGCTCGGTATATTAGTGGTATTCGATATGCCATGAATTCCTTTTCTCGAAAGTCTGGTCTCAGCACCACTTCGTGTTCTACTAATGTACATAGTCCAGGTTTATCTGAAAATCTGTCTGCATATCGATTCAGTACATCAAGTAATTGTTTCTGCTGTTCGCTCGTCAGATGTCCAATTTGTTCGTAATCCAATTGGAGTGATTTCTGTTTTGTCTCTGAATAGTCTTCCTTCAGCGGTATTTCTACCACTGATCCAAATTCGTCATCCTCTTCCACAATCAGACCACAAGACAATGTTCTCGTAATGAACTTCCTCATCTTGTTAGCATGAATAATCCGTCGACCGTTTTCGTTCATGTCCACCAGATACGAATATTTGGATCTTCTTTGCAAGACCGTGCATGGACCATGCCATCGCGAGATCAATTTATTGGTTGACGTTGGATACAGCACGATGACGTTTTCTCCTGGTTCGAATTCTTTATCTTTTGCTCTTTTGTTATATTGACTGGCGTATTGTTTTTGCTTTTCTTCAGCACAGCTCTCGGCGAATGTCAAGGCCTTTTCCATGTCTGCTCTTAAATTCTTCAAGTATTTTGCCGGTTGTACTCCAATGTTCGGTGGTAGATTTATCTCTTTGGTCCAGCTTTCTTTAAGAATGGTTAGTGGCCCTCTCGGCAATTTTCCATAGACCAGCAGATACGGTGCCACTCCTGTAGTTGCATTAGGCACTTCTCTCAATGCCCAGACCGTAAATGGGATGATTTTATGCCACTGTCTCGGATTTTCCACAATGACATGATGAACCATCTTCTTGAACGTTTGATTCCATCTCTCCACCAATCCTGCCGCTTCTGGATGTCCTGGCGAATCGAATCGAGGACAACACCCCATCAGTTTCAGAAATTCTCTTGTTAGACTGGCTGTAAAATTCGTCCCTCTATCACTCGTTATCACTGACGGAACTCCCACATCCATGAACAGCTTCATCAAAGCTTCGCATACAGCCTTAGCAGTCAATGATTTCATCAAGAATATTGTCGGCCATCTTGTACATGAGTCCACGATGCACAGGCAATACTTATGCCCTGCTGCTGACGTCGGTTCGATTGGTCCTACGACGTCCATGGTCATTCTTCTGAACGGCACATCCTCCCTTGGTATTGGTGTAATCGGCACTCGATCCATCACCAAACTTCGTGCTTTCAACTGACACTTCTCACAGGACTTGCAGAATTTCACCACATCTCGACGCATTCTTGGCCACACAAAGGACAACTTGGTACGTTCCCTTGTCTTCTCTTCTCCCAAGTGTCCGCCAAATACTGACTCGTGCGCCAATTCCATCACCTGAATTCTTCTTTCCTTCGGCAACACCAACTGATACACCAACTGATCCAACATTTGATGCTTCTTATACATCAAACCATTCACCACACAAAACTCTGATCCTTTGTCTTCAGCTATCCTCCACCACGACCTCAGTGACTCGTCATTTCTCTGTTGCTCTTCAAACTTCTTCGCGTCTGCCAATTGTCTTTCATCACTTGTGTTCTCGGCAAACAAATCTCTCATACTCGTGTCCATTTCACCATCACTCCCAAAATCATCATAATCATCACGCTCACATGCAACCATCTCTTCTTCAATTTCATTGTTCCCGGATGTTACTCCTTCTTCTTCTTGAACGCTTTGTTCATCATCGCTTTCGGTGTCCTCATCTAGCAAACTTTCATTTGACTTTTCCTCTTCTCCTTCTTCCACTTCTCTTCTCCGACTCTGTGCTCTTGTAGTCACATTCGCTTGCAATTCTCCTTGCAATACACTCACTGGTGGAACCTCTTTCAGTTCTGCGATTATCTCTGGATGCAGCAAGAACTTTTCTTTGTTATCTTTGCACAAGACTGCCGGAATGCTGGCACACACCAAGGTTAAATATGGTGCGATATTTACTCCCTTGTCTTTCAGATCTCCTCCTTCGTTATGACAACTCATCCGCACTTCGATTTTCACCAACTTAGCTGGAATGGGTTCTCCAGCCACACATTGCAAATGTACTCTACCAATTTCTTCCACTGTCGCTCCTTTCAACAATTCCTCATTGATTACTGGAATCTCAGTACCAGAGTCAATCAGCGCTTTGACTTGCACAGGCTGACAACTGTCATCATTTCCACGTATCTCTACATTGACATGCTGTAGTAATGACTTCTTTGTACGTTGACACTCATCTTTGCTTTCAGTTTCTCGACCAGTATCTTTGATGGGAGCAGAATTTACTATTTCTCTCTGTATAGCAAATTGAGGCGTGCACTTCATTACTGACTTCACTTCCGTTTCGCGGTTGTCTTGTTCTTCCGGCTGATTCGGTGCATTCATTACTTGGATCTGATTTACTCTGAGATTTTCTGCACTTCGAGTAAATCTATTTCTCAGATTTGTCATTCTTGGTGGTACTCGACAATCCTTTATCAGATGTTTGTCTGACTGACAATTATGGCAACGTTTCTTACCAATCCCTCTCTGTTCAGTGCTCTCCCGCCTGTAATTGTACGCTGCATTGTTTTCTCTTTGGCGTCCCATCACTGGAATTCGACTGTATATTTGTCTGTCACCCGTTGCTTCTCTTCTATCTTGACTAAACTGTCTTCCAGGAGCACCATCACTCCTTGCTTCATTACTTCTGGCTTGGTTTCCTGTTTCTTTGTTATTACTATTCCACCTGGGTTGCTTCGAACTATTACCCCATGCTTCATATTTCGGTTTGTCTTGAAACATTAGACCAATTCGATTGTTCACGTGTATGTCTGCGAGTTCTGCAACATTACTAGCTTCGAAGCATTCAGTACCCTCTTTTGCTAGTACGAACTGTAGTGGACCCGGTGGTAGACATTCTTTCAACTTATCCGCCACCAACAGATCAAATAACTTCTCATAGTCTTTGCCCACTCGTCTACTTCTGACATAATAGTTCAACAGATTCTTCAATCTTGCTGTAAACATAGTGTATGTCTCTTCTGCCGTTTTCTTCGCTTCTCCAAATCGTGATCGATATTCTCTCGCTGTCAATTTGAATTCTTTCAGTAAATGTTCTTTCACTATGTCGTAATCGTCTAGATCATCAAAAGACAATCGGTTCAACACCGTTCTCGCTCTTGGCGTCATTAGTGGCAACAGCAATTTGACCCAAAACTGCTTTTCCACCGTAAAACTGTTGAATGCATTCTCAACTGTCTCAAAATATAATGGCACCTCCATCATATCATACGGCATCTTTGGTAACACGTGTTTCATTGCATCACCTATCTTTTTAATCTTGGACACCATTGTCTCACTTTCCCGGATCCTATTTCGTTCTGACTCCTCTCGGCTTCTTCTTTCGTCTTCATTTCGTTCCCTCAGTCTATTTTGATCTTCTACCCTACGCAGTTCTTCTTGTTCTATCTTCTGCTGCAACAATTCTAACTGCCTTCTGCGTTCCTCCTTTTCTATAGCCTTTTCTCGGAGCTGAGCTTCCTTCAGAGCGAGTTTCTTTTGTTCTAATTGTACTTGTTCTTCCCTTTCTCTTTCCGCTTTTTCCAAACTTTCTTTCTCCATTTTCAATTCTTCCTGTCGAATCTCTTCGGCTCTTTCTAATTCTGCCAAACGCATGGCTTCTTTGTCTTCCTCACGAGTCTTTTGCTCTTCAATCTGCTGTTTTCGTATTTCTTCATCGCTTTTCCTTGCTCTCTCGTATTCTATCATTAGTTCCATCCTTCTTCGTTCTGCTTCGTCACGATCTTTTTTCAGTTGTTCTAACTGAAGCTGGAACTGCTGCTTCTGCATCTCTATCTCTTCTTGTCTCATCCTTTCTGCCTTTTCCACTCTTTCTTTCTCCTCTTGTCTCCGTTCTTTCTCTTCTTGTCTCCGTTGCTCCTCTTTCTCTTCTCGTCTCCGTTGCTCCTCTTTCTCTTCTTGTTTCCGTTCTTTATCCTCTTGTCTCCGCTGCTCCTCTTTTTCTTTATCTTCTCGTCTCCGTTGCTCCTCCTTCTCTTTCTCTTCCTGTTTCCGTTCTTTCTCCTCCTGTCTCCGCTGCTCTTCTTTCTCTTTCTCCTCTTGTCTCCGTTGCTCCTCTCTCATCATCATAAATTGCATCAACGCCTCCATAGACATAGCCTGTGGTTTCTCCTCAACACCACCTACAGCGCCTTTCTCTTCAGCTTCCTTTTTTAGCCACACCTCTGCTAGAGCTCTCATAAAATTTTCCCTTGACATCTCTTCGACTTCTTCCACGTCTAGACCGGCTTCGATTAATAATTTTATTAGTCGATCAGAAGACATCTTCTTTATACTAGCTTGCTTTTGTTCCGTGAGTTTCTCCATCTTACTTTCTTACTTCAACTGATTTGCGTGAAGAAAATCGAGGGAGTGGCTATGCTTTCTGCAATTGGTTGACTGTAATTTCAATTACTTGTTTATTCAAGGAGCGAGTTTTGTATACCTCTCTCTGGCGTTGTGTTGTCGTAGTGTCGTTCGTATGCCCGTTGTATCTTCTCACCAGTTGTTCGGATGCTCGGACTGCTTCTCCGGTTGTTCAGATGCTCACTCTCCTTCTCCCGTGTGGTCGGCGTCTCGTAAGGCTTCAAAATCCACTGTCCGTAGCCTGGATACGACTATCCCAACGTTCGTTGCTTGACTTCGCTATTCACCGTTCGTAAACCTGGATACAATATCCCGACGTCCGTTGCTTGACTTCGTATTCCACCGTCCGTTGCCTGAACTCGATATCCCAACGTCCGTTGCTTGACTTCGCTATCCCACCGTTCGTTGCTTGAATTCACTATCCCACCGTTCGTTGCTTGAATTCGCTATCCCACCGCTGTCACCAAATGTCAGGTTCCACAATCACTGACGATTTCTCCAGTCTCTTCTTACTGTTCTGTAGCGCAGCCTAGCCCTAACCTATTCCCTGTATGACGGTATCTAAGGCTAGTGTATAAGTTTCTAAAGTTCTTAACTTGTTCACTTACAACCAAGATCTGTTTCTTGTATTTTCTTCTCCGTTTTAATATTCGCAAATAACACAACAATGCATCAACGACGACAAGCGATTCAATTCTGTGACAGCAACGCAACCTTAATATCTTACTGCTCTCTAAAGTTTTCAACACACACTCCACTGTTCTCTAAAACGTCTTACACTACTAGCACTCCTTCAACAACTTATCTCACTGTCTGGGCGTACACTCTTCCCCCTGCCGCTCTGTCCTTCTCTCTGCCTCTCTCCGTCTGTCTGTCTGTCTGTTTCTCTCTCGCGCGCTCTCCGGCGACGGTCGGCCGAGCCGCGCCAACTTTCCCGCCAGTCTGCCACCTGCAAGTCTGTCTGTCCGTACGCTTAACAATTAGCTGACCTTGAGCTGGTCTATTCGTACGCTCACCCCTTAGCTGACCACATACACTATACAAAATTAGCTCACAGTAGGCCTATACCAGCGTAGCTGCGCGTCACTGAGAAGTTACTTAGCAAGATGACAATCAAATTGGTAAATAAAAAATCTGTCAGATTAATCAACAGGTCCATCAAGAACTTTGCAAAGAGACTCAAAAGAAGTGTTGGCACTGGTGATGGGCACATTGAACACAAGTTGTGAAGCACTACCAAGTTCATTTGACAACAGTTATTTGAGACGAGACTTATAATAAAATCGTGTGTTTTTTTAACTTTTTGTTGTGTTAAAGCGCTGGAATGTTGATACCTAAGAAAATTTTGCGAAATCTTGGATTAAAAATTAACCAATGTAAAATGAGAGAAGAATTGATGTCACACGTGCTGTGTGTTTACAATTCTGATAGACTCAGTACATGTAAGATGCGAGAGCTCGACCCGACCCATTGCGCATGCGCATACGACATATCGATTCCGCTCGTTGCCTCTGCGCTGGCAACACGTATGACTGCTTTTAATTGGCTATGGCCATGGTTACCGCCTCTGCTTGCTGTCGCGATATGGCTCACTTCATTTGTATCAAGGTTTATAATATTATAATTCTGATCTTGAGAAAACTCGTAAATGACTGCATTAGTAGGGGGCACCTCTTCAACTAGACTCTAATTAATGTCCGTTCGTAAAACAGTAGACCTATCGCATTTGCTGTAGCTCCTCTGCATTCCTTTACAGCACGTAATATTCACAGCCACCATTGCATGCAGTTGTACATTTTCAGTTTCTAATTTCATAATATGCATAACTTTGGACATTAATATCATATTCCTATTGCCGCCATCTATTATTAGCTATTTTGATGCTCTTTAAATCTGACATCATAAATAACTGACATCAAGCGACACTATCCATCTATATTCGTTTAATGAAATTCAATCTGACAAACCGCAGTATGATTACAGATACAAGTTATACAAAATACGGTCCGCTTCGCACGACGCGCAGGTCGGCTACACAGCGGGTAGCTTAACACTAAATGGCCTAAGTGCTGGAACGCTCCTGGTACGGCCAAGCCAGGAGAGAACAGAACATTTCAACACAGGGCTTCGCGGTTTCCAACTCAAGAGGAAACACTAGCAACAGATGATGATGGCTGGTTGCATTCCACCCCATCGACACGGAACAGTTTGACAGGAAGCCTAACTAGACATTCGCTGACACCAAGCCGGGTTTCCCTGTTTTCGGCTATTTATATATTTTTTTCATTTTTAAAAATTCATTTCTCGCATTTGCTGCAGCGCCCCTTCAAGAACGCTACTCAGATGCGTTGCCGACTACACTGTGGACATTGCATCGAAGTTTCACGCCGAAGTGCACGAGCAATTGTTGCAAGTGAAGGACATGCTCAAGGTCTCTGTTGTCGGTTAGGCAAGGCTATTTAAAGAGCAAATGATAGACAGCTGGTAAGGAGACAGAGAAAAACAGGGCACGTTGCTTTCTAACACGGTCCAGTGACCTCAATGCGAAATATAATATGTTCTTCTCAACTGCAACAATTTACAAGTTTATTATGATATTTGGTCTGGCACGACTATGGCCGACAAAAGCCTGGTTCAAAAGTTGAATGTTACGCAATGAAAAACACCAGCATTTATTGACGTTTGCTAAGACAGACTTGAATTGAAAAGCAGTCTACAATCTTGATCTCTACTGTAATCGATTGTTAAGTAGTAGATCCCAATAATGACGCTACTGTTTTGCCTCCGATGGTTTCAATGAAAAGGCGCTGTATATAAATCTGCGATTGTATTGCGTCACATAACGCGTGTAATGCACATGCCGCAAAGCACAAACCGATGGCGCACCAAAGCCATTAAGGAATAAAGTTAGGCATCCAAAAGAGTACAGAGAGAGAGAGAGAGAGAGAGAGAGCGAGAGAGAGCGAGAGAGAGCGAGAGAGAGAGAGAGAGAGCGAGAGAGAGAGAGAGAGAGAGAGAGAGAGAGAGCGAGAGAGAGCGAGAGAGAGCGAGAGAGAGAGAGAGCGAGAGAGAGAGAGAGAGAGAGCGAGAGAGAGCGAGAGAGAGCGAGAGAGAGAGAGAGAGAGAGAGAGAGAGAGAGAGAGAGAGAGAGAGAGAGAGAGCGAGAGAGAGCGAGAGAGAGAGAGACAGCTGAGAGAGAGAGAGAGAGAGAGAGAGAGAGAGCGAGAGAGAGCGAGAGAGAGAGAGCGAGAGAGAGAGAGAGACAGGGAGAGAGAGAGAGCGAGAGAGAGAGCGAGAGAGAGCGAGAGAGAGAGAGAGAGACAGGGAGAGAGAGACAGGGAGAGAGAGAGAGAGAGAGAGAGAGAGAGAGAGAGAGAGAGAGAGAGAGAGAGAGAGAGAGAAGAGAGACAGACAGACAGAGAAAGAGGGAGAGGAAGAGAGTGACAGAGAGACAGACAGAGAAGGAGAAAGAGAAGGAGAGTGAGATAGTGAAAGAGAGAGGGAGAGAAAGAGTGTGTGGGTGCGTGAGGTGTGCGCGCATACTATCTTCCGTGCATTGTACCACAGAAGAGACGATGTTACTCTGTCTGTCTGTCTGTCGCTTGCTGTTCCCAGTCTACCAGCGTCTACGATCTACATAGTACACACGTACATAAGATTAAGTAGCCTACATATATGTTATATATATATATATATATACATTCTTAACCTAGTCTTCTGGTGTTCAGTAAAGGGTAGTGGCTAAAAAAGTTTGGTTTTGTGCTGCGCACTGTGGAGAAAATATAATTACATCCCATTGGTTTATGACGGTGCTACTGTCCCCTGCAGTGCACCTGTATGAAAGATATGCCTAACGCGTTTAGTATACTATGGCCTGAAGCTGACATCGGTGTACGACGAGACAACAACACGACAGAAAGAGACTTGTTCGTCGTAAACAGACCGCATGCACAATGGAAGAAAAAATGTACCTGTAGCAAATTATTATTTTGACATCGTTCTCAACAATGTCGCGAAGACTACATTAACAATCGTACCGAGACATTTTAAAATATGCATTTGATATGCATATCGTACTCGTACAATATCACCATGAACTTAAGTACTTCATGAGCAGTCGTCCTAACATATATCGGTGTCACTTTTCCACTGGTAGTTTCCCTTAAACCAGAGTAGACCTAGCCTACATTGAACGTAGCGCCTCTGCCTGCGTAATATAATATACCTAAAATATAACATGAGTCTGCATGTTCGGCCTTCACGGACCATCATCCATTGATTGCGTATATGCAAAGAAATAGTATTCAACCCCCTCTGTAGACTCTGTTGCAACTTGTAGGCTACACTTTGCGGAGGCATGCAACAACGCACATACTCGTACATCAAACATGCATGCATGCATACATACATACATACATACATACATACATAAGTAGGCTACCTTTAATCCTTTATAGGCTATAGACCTATGCAGATGCCTACAGTGGCATACACACATGCGTTCTATTTGAAAAGGTCGGACATGATGAGACTACGTTCTAGTTTCCAGCACGAAATTTAGGATGGAAACCGTGCACGTCTTGAAAAAGTAAACAGCAAATAATATTTATTATGCTTGACAGTGACACTGCCGCTAGCTTTGAAGGACATTTTGGTTTTTCATTAGGCAAGATCCGTGTGTTGTTTCGTTTTGAAAACTACACATTTTGAGAATTTTCAAAAGCGCGTTCTCAGCCAACTATTTAGAATTAACTTAAATAAAATATAACCTAGACCTATTCATTAATTACTTCTTCGTCTAAAGCAGTCTAGTTACGCACAACAAGAAAAAATTACAGTTAGCAGCTTGCATAAATATCCCTACGTTCTTGATGTCAAGCATTTAATTCTTCAAGCCTTTGAAAAGATGACCGTGACCATTTTGCCTTGACCACGCTGCAAAAACACCTGCGGCGAACATTGTTCTCAAGTAATGTCACCTCTACTTCCAAGTTATTACTCGCCTTAAAGTAGGCGCAGTCGAAAGAGATATACGCACAGACAGGCACGAGCAACAAAGAAAGGAAGCCGGTAAATTTATGTGTCAAGGTAAACTATCCTCCCATACGTAATTAGGCAATTATTAATTATAACATTGTTCTCAGGTCCAAGTGGCATGCAACTTTTTGACTCGCATGCGTAGGCCTTTGTGTGAGACAGATCGTAACTTTTATACACGGGTCCCCCCGTGTATAGGCCTATACCCGGTATCGATTCAAAATTAGTCAACGTTGGTATACCACTCGTTAACGTTTATAGCGAATGAAACCTTAGTCAGAATATCATCAAAACGGGCTAAGGTGAACATTTAGAAAGGTTGATGATTTTCACCGGTAACGAATCCGAAGGAGTTTGGCGCAATAGGCCTACGTCTTAGAGAAACTCAACACTGTAGACTCAATACGGGAGTAAGCTTTTCTTTGAGAAGAGGATCGGCAGATGATTTTACATGCAGAACTTACCACGTTCAGGTTAGTGGTCACTGGTAATTTTGTACGTTTATGTTGAGCCTTACCATTCGTTTGAGAGGAATGGCGCGAAACCCTTGGAATAACGAAATAATTATGATTCCAACTTCCAAGTTGAGTCGATCAAATATTCCATTCAAATATTTAGGCTTGAATTGAATCAGAAGGTTCGGCCTTCAAAGAAGATAACGATCTTTCAACGCCACTCTCTACAGTAGCATTCAAGCACGTGGGTCCCTTTGGGCATACGCATGTATAGGCCTACGCATTCATGCTATGCATAATTTATAAGAATTGAATAGGCTGTTAAATAATTAATTTCGTGTGGGTGTGTCTGGATATTTGCACAGCGCCTGGGAAGGCTTGGACTGGACCGGTAGGGAAACGGAAAATGTCCGGTGGACCGGCCGCCCAGAAAGACAAAAATATGATAACAATATTATTATGACATTTTAGTTGTGGCCTACTTGCTAGCTATACTGTTGTAACACATGAATTATGACAGTGCATAAATATTTAGAAAACGATTCCCTTCGATGGCATACACTGCATTACAGCGCCTGAGTAGCTTCGAATTGTTATAGCCTATGCCCTATGAGATGACATTGTAACAGAAGAATAACTGCAAACGGAATAATTTGACTTTGCAGGAAAATGGAAACATTTAAAAACATCTCTTGAGGAAGACTATCATTTGCTCTTTGACACTGAAATAACAGACGACGGCAGATTATTTGCAGACCTACTGTACATTTGTGCAGTAACTGTTGTCTACTAATTCTGTCGTAATGCACAGTTTTGAAGTAGGCTCTACATCAAACTGTGTAGCTTACAGTGTGCAACATATTGTTCCGGCTTGCATTATGCTCGACATTTCCTTTTGCCTCACTTTTAGAGTGCATTTTAAACATAGGTGTAAGAAAAACGATGAAAGAGGAATAAAAAAGGTAAAAACGTCGTTTGATTAGAAAAAATTTATTATAAAAAACGGAAAGCCACACAAAACGAAAACTGAAAATAAATTGACTTCGCTACATCTTAAACTGCATTTTAAGCTTAAAAACCTTGTTTATGCAATTTCATCTTAATCGGCAAATAGCACGACTTTATTAGTAGGCCCAAATTAATCATAAGTGACATGAGGCCTAATGTACAACAGTTATTTTTCCTATATATGCCTAGGCTCACTTTTGTTTAATAAGAAATTGAGAAAATTTAAGGTATAGAAATCTTTTCAAATTTGGATTGTAGCCTAAGCATAAGTTCGCTTAAAGTCATTCATGCTGATTGACGTAACGCAATTAAAATCTAATCAGAAGTAGCCTATATATAGAGTTTAGCTGCGTACAAAATTGCAGGCTAGGCCTATACTTATAATAATTATTGTAACCTATACAGGACTAAGAAGCTGGTATCAAAATAACTCGTGTAAATTTCGTTTCTTGTGGGACCTACTACATGTAACCTAAGCCCATTTATGAAATGACGACGTTAAACAATTAAATAATGGCATTAGTTAGCTGCATGGGCGGAGTTTGGTTTACGTTCTTGGAGGGGCTAAAGCCTTCTTGGGGGGAGCTAAGCCCGGAAAAGGAAACCATTTACACGGTAAAAAAATCTGGGTCTTCCTGGGGGGCTTTGCCCCCCTCCCTAGCCCCTGATAAACTCCGCCCATGGTTAGCTGAATCATCGGAGAGTAGGCCTGCGGTGAAAAACTAAGGAATATCAGACAAAAATAAATTTAAGAAAATAATAACAGTCAGTAAATAAATAAATGCGCGACCCGGTGGCTTATCGGTAACGCGTTTGCTCACGGAGCGGGCGGTTACGGGTTCGACTCCGGGTAACGACCATGGACAAGTTGTTTGCGCACACATGACTGTCACCAAGCAGTATAATTTGGTACCAGCGTAAGCTGGGAAGTAGACGGCAAGTCCTGCGATACACTGGCCTCGTATCCAGGACCTTAGGATGCGTCCACTGCTGGCTCAAGGCTATTGAAAAGGAGATGAGCGCCTCCCTGTGTTCCACATGGAACTAAGTAAATACAAAATAACTAAATAAATTACTAAATAAATAAAGTTACAAAAAAGGAATAAAACGATGCGAAAGATAAAAAACACGAAAAAAGATGGATTCAAAAAAGAGAAAGAAATACCCGTTTTAAACAACGATGATTTTAAATTTAGCATAATTAATTTAAATACGGTTGGTGTGCATTGCGCCTCTGTGTGTTTTTTCTCCGCAGGCATTCTATTTATATGTACTGCGTTGCTAGCAATGACCGGTACTTTCATTATCCAGAAGTCGTATTTCGGTAAGCATAGAAATTTTTTTGCTATTGCCTGCCCTCACCTTTTGCTTTCATTTATGTAGGTCTGTATAACAGGATATCGACTAATCAATTGTTTTATTACGATGTGGAACCGGCCATTGTTCCTCCGCATCTCGCTTAGACTAACACATTATAATAGGTTTATTATGACATGGATTGCATTGACACAATATTGCCAGAGCATGGTACTGCCTGAAACGGAGAGTCATTCCAGAGGAGACATGGAACCTAAGGAAAATGGTAAAACCTTATGTGGGCCTAAACACCGCCTACAGAAGCAAACAAAACATCGTATGAGGTTCTACATAATATAGATCGGTCCCTCTCTTTCTCTCTCTATCTCGGATGTACGGTCAGAGGCGCCGCCCGTCCTAGTAAAGTGGGGTGGTCATGAAATATTGTGCTGACTGAGAGTCTGTCACCACCAAAAACCTTTTTGCCTGAACACCCACCACCCCTATGCTCAAATGAGAACTCAACGGATCCGATCACATTGTGGGGGTCATATTTTTCAGGGGTTATATGGGTCAAACCACCCAAAACCGCCCTGTGGCTGCACCACTGTGCATAGTATAGGGATCTAAGTAGGCCCGTCGGTTCCTTGATATTCGAAATATCTGTACTGAGGATGATCTCATTGCGGCGTGGTGACGTACATGTAGGTCTTCTACAAATGAAACCGTGGAAACCGCCCAGGCAAACTCTCCCTACAGTGACACATTGTGAGGGCAGCACAAATCCAAGCCTAACCTCATGCAGGTCCACGGCGCACCGACGAATTTCCTCCGTTGAATCTCAACCAGAGACCGACACCAGCCACTATATATACTAATAGGCTATAAGTGTACCGTGGGTCCGTCGCAGACAAGGTGACTAGTCGTGACTATAATTATCAGTTCTTCACATATCAGGGGCTGGTAGGCTATACAGTATAGTCGACGTAAGGTGTCTAGTCGTGACTCTATCAGGTCTTCACATATCAGAGGCTGGTAGGCTATACAACGGCCGCAGTATAGTCGACGTAGCCAAAGTCATGTTAATAATATTATTATTATTATTATTTAGCGCCCCGAGGTATACAGGATTCATCAGGGACTTCACTACCGCCTAATATAAAATCACAGTCTGGAATGGCCCTATTCATATTCAGTGTTCTGATCGGCGAAAGTGCCCCTGAAGGCAACTGCGTTGAAGCGTTGTATCATCAGCGAGATTCGCTGGAACAAAAATGTTGTTTCTCGTGGCTTCCCCGATATATGCTTAGCTTTTGTCCCAGGTCCGAAAGGAATGTCAATCCTTCGTTGTTGATCGGACCCAGGGTTTCGAAAGCCAAAGGGACAAAAAAATATGTGGACGATAATTCGTTGTATTTGTCGATTTTGCGAACCGACGCCTTCTCTGCCGCGGCGCCGATGACACGAAACGGAGTATCCCCCCTGAAAGCTATCCGGGGGGATGAATTTATCTATCCCCGGATGGAATTAACTGGTCTATACTATCAGGTGGGATAAACCATTCTATCCCCTTTTTTGAAAAATGCGCATAATAAACAAATTTATGCTGTCAATGTATGCGGTTAATAGAAACCTGTATATGGGACAGAGGATAAGAGTGAGGATAGAGGGGGAACTATCGGAGCCGGTACAAATAGGAAGAGGTGTGAGGCAGGGGTGTCCACTCTCACCCATACTATTCAATCTTTACATCGAAGAGCTAATACGGGAAGTACTACAGGACACGGAAGAAGGAATAAAGGTTGGAGGAAAGATGATAAAGGCGCTAAGATTTGCGGACGACCAAGCAATGCTGGCAAACAAATAAGAGCACCTACAACACATAATGGATGAACTAAACAGAACCAGCGAAGAATATGGGATGAAGAATTGAAGATAAACATCAAAAAGACGAAAGTAATGAGAATAAGTAGAGAAGCAAAAGGGAAAAGAATATGAAAATAACAATCAAAGGAGAAGAAGTGGAGCAAGTCACTGAATTTTGCTATCTGGGAAGCCTAATATCGGAGGATGCGAAGTGCCACAAAGAAATCAGGAAGAGGATAGCGATGGGGAAAGAAGCGTTCACGAAAAGGAAGGAGCTATTGAAAGGAGGATTGAATCGAGACATCAGGAAAAGAATGGTCAAGGCACTGATCTGGAGCGTCACACTGTACGGAGCAGAGACCTGGACGATGAGAAAGGAGGATGTCAAACGAATGGAAGCGTTCGAGATGTGGATATGGAGAAGAATGGAAAGGGTAAGCTAGACAGAGCATAAATCAAACGAAGAAGTATTGAAGAAGGTGGAAGAGGAAAGATCCTTGATGAATACAATTAGAACAAGGCAGAAGAACTGGATGGGACATATACTGAGAGGCAAATCCTTGCAAAGAGACATAGTGGAGGGCAAAATGGAGGGGAAGAGGGGAAGAGGAAGACCGAGGGAACAGTTCTTGGACTGGATGATGGAGGATGGATATGGGAAACTTAAAGAAAAGGCACAACACCGAGAAGAGTGGCGTCGTTGGGCCAGGGTGAGAATTGCCGGGGGTTGGGGGTTTCGACCCCCCCAGTCTTTCTTAGAGCCCCATGTTAAAGTATGTTTTTTACACCCCAATTCCAAGTGGATAATGGTCCAACCCCCCCAGTTATTTTTTCACAATTCTCACACTGCGTTGGGCATCTGGACCTGCCGAGAGGCAGCAGACCTAAAGAGAAGATGCTGTAATCAAAATTTAAAGTGACTCTAATTGTTTTAAGTGTCCTAAGCAATGCTCAGATAAAGGCAACTCGAATTTATTTAGTGAATCTGAGTGTTCTTAAGTGTTTTAAATGTTTGAAGTACTCTAAAAACAGGGAAAACAAATTATCTAGTAAGAATAAACATACCTGTTAGTGTCACTGTTCAAAACAAAACAGATGAAAATTAATTTGCCCCCCAAAATGCACGCGGAAGCGGTTTTTCCGGCTTTTTTTAATTTGGGGGGGATACAATTAATATGGGGTATACTCTATTTCGTGACACCGGCCGTTTGACTGGTGTCCGATAGGTAGGAAACTGCCATGGTGTCTGTTACGGTCACATTTCAGATGAGACATCGCCCGGCGCGCCATGGGATGAGGGTGAGACCATCCGGTCTCCTGCCATCTGTTCTAATGAGGCCTGCCGGCTCCTTTGTGGATGGATAACCGGCGCGTATCAAGCCCCGAAAGATAAGATCGTTCATGGAGGCATGTCTAGGCAAGCGACCCGGACCCAGCCCGCAGGAAAGCCCGTGGTGACCATCAGCCAACACCGGGGTTCCACATGGGCACCCATGCGGTTCGCAAAGCGGGACTCCCAGGCGCAGACCCGCCGCAACCCTCACCGACTCATTGTCAAGACGGAGTCCGCAGTTTGTGATAGGAAGGGCCAGCAACCAGTCCCCGGCGTGCGGAGCAGACATCGCCCTGAGGCGTGCTTGATTTTTCGGGTCAGAGAGCCTGGCGTACAGGCCAGAGACGGCGGCGTCGATCAGGGGCCTGTCCCATGCCGACTGTCTGTGGGCAAGATTGCCTTCCGGGCGCTGTTCTGCGCCTGTCCCAAGCCATATGGCTAGTTGCTCCGTGTGTCGTGGGTCGGCCTCTCCCAACATGGTGGACTGGAGCAGATTATTATTTTTATTCTTCTTCTTCTTATTATTATTATTATTATTTATTTTTTTAAATTTTTTTATTATTATTTCTTATTGATTCAACAATTCAATTATTGCAAACAGTCAAACAGTGCAAAAGCTGCGTGCATATTATTATTAATATTATTAATTATTATTATTATTATTATTATTATTGTTGTAAAAATAGGCCCCTGCAGTTTGTTTTAATTAATTGTCCGTGTCCCTGTCTGCCTGTGTATCGTTGAAACATGCCGTCTACTTAATTTATGCATAGGCGTGGCTAAGCGTCTACACGGCGTCTACTTAATTTATGCATAGGCGTGGCTAAGCGTCAACATGCCGTCTACTTAATTTATGCAAGGCGTGGCTAAGCGTCTACATGGCGTCTACTTAATTTATGCAAGGCGTGGCTAAGCGTCTACCTGGGCCTGACAGGCGACTACATAATATATGCAGGGCGTGGTCCAGCGTCTACATAATATATGCATGGGCGTGGCTTGGCGCATACGTATATATACGAGTGCGTGCGCAGGCACGGCAGTCATCGACCGAGAAACAGTCAGCGATACAGTCATCGAGAGTCATCGAAGGAAACAGTCACGTCAAGGAACACAGTTGTTACAACAGTCGTCGAACGGAAGGATCAGCCGACGCGGTCGCCGTGAGATAGAAGGGAGCTGCGACAGCCGAGTGTTACAGGTTCGAGGCGCAGTGCAGCTACGAGTCGTACGGGAGAAAACGCTTCGAAGAGCGCTACGGTGAATCTACGACGTCTGCAATCCGACGCTGTCGACGACGAAAGGTTCGTAAGCCTTTGCTGTCCGACGCTGGTGGCTGGGGTTCGATTCTTGACCCACAGTCGTTCTCTTCTGTAACTCGACGCGGCTGACGGCGGAAAGTCTGGGGACTTTCGTGAATCTACGACGACTACGATCCGACGCTGTCGACGACGAAAGGTTCGTAAGCCTTTGCTGTCCGACGCTGGTGGCTGGGGTTCGATTCTTGACCCACAGTCGTTCTCTCTGCCATCCGACGCTGCTGTCGACGGAGAGTCTGGTGATTCTCGCTACGCAACGACGACGCCATTCGACTCCGGATCTGCCAACGTTTCCGACCGGGTGAGCGCAGTGGTTCAGTTTTATCGCTACGCAACGACGACGTCGACTCTGGTTCGAAACCCGACCCGTTTCACCGACTTCGACGTGCGCTGGCGAAGCAGCGGTCCTCTACGCGACGACGATTCAGCATTCTGCGTTGGCAATTACTGCAGACAGTGGTATATTAGTTTTCAGACAGTGGCGCTACGCGAATTGCTCCGAACTTGCTCCGAACTTGCTCCGAACTTGCTCCGAACTCTGGCGCTATAGAAGTTGGCTGAGGACAGCTTAACGAGGGTTTTCTTGAAGTCGAATAAAAGTGTTTCAAGCCTGACTGGCTAGTCGTCAATCCCCAGTTGACGCCGGACTACACGACGGACGGACATCGCCTTAACGACTAGGGTCTGGAGCTCGGTTCCTGGTGGTCTTTTGCCCAGCCCTAGTGGGTCGAGATTCTTTACAAACTGGTACCGTGAAGTGGAGTGATTGGATTTCGTCGGACTTCTACAAAGCTGGTCCCAGCTACGAACTGATTGCAGCCTGTGGAGCGAAATTCAGCGACAATGTGGAACACGGCAGAGATGGACGGGAACGCTGATGACCGCCCGATGACTTCGACGCCAGCAGTGGGACGAAGGACGGACCTCTTGGTCGACTTTGAGGTCGAGTCCAGCCGCTTCATGGAGAGAATCGATTTCGATGACCCGCCGAAGAAGGATCGCAAAAGACTGCTGATTTCCGAAACAGACGTCAGCGCTTTGGAGACAAAAGTCTTGGACAGCGTCAGTCGCTTGGTCAGCGAACGGAAGATGACCATGAAACCAGCAAAATTCGATGGGACTGGGTCTCTCGAATCGTTCTTGGCACAATTCGACGTCTGCGAACGCCACAATAGATGGACGGCAATCGACAAAGTCGACTTTCTCCGTGTTTCCTTGGAAAAGGCAGCAACGCAGCTGTTGTGGGACTTTGGAGCGCGAACGGAGGTGACGTATGAACAGCTGGTCGAGAGACTTCGTCAACGATACGGCGCGGAAGGTCAAGCTGAGACTTTTCGTGCGCAACTCTACTATCGTCGCCAGAGGGCGGATGAAAGTCTGGGAGATCTGCTGCACGACATCCGGAGACTTGTTGTTCTCGCCTATCCAGTGCCGTCGAACGAGACGACCGAGATCGTTGCGAAGGACGCCTTCCTTGAAGCTATCCGTGACCGGGAGCTGTCTCTAAAGGTGAGAGAACGGGAACCGAAGACGATCGACGAGGCGTACCGAACAGCTCTACGCTTGTCGGCGTATCAACAGACCGCAGACCTGGAGGATCGTCGCAGACCGGCGAATCGAATAAGAGGAACTCAGGAGGCCGACACCAGAGGACAGCTTCAGTCTCAGCTGGACGACTTCTTCACTGCCCAGCGCAAGTGGCAGCAGGACATGGAAGAAAGAATCTGCCGACAGCTGGAGGGACTTCGAAGCTCGAACGGGACGAACTTCAACTCCGCACCGATGGCTCCGCCGACCATTCCGTCTCAAGGTAACGCATCAGGAAGTCTGGGACGTGGGTCGACCTGTTTCAAATGCGGGTCCCCAGGGCACTACGCACGCCAGTGCCGACAACGCCGACAGTTTCCAGACCGCCGGAACGACGACGCACGCGATTCAGGCCAGCCGACGACCGAGCAAGAGACCGTCACCAACCATACAACGAGAGACAGAGCAACTGGCGTGACGAACAACGCGATCTACATCCATGGAGTGATCAACGGACGGCAAAGAACGTTCCTCGTGGACACTGGTTCGGAGGTAAGCCTGGTTCCCTCGTCTGATGTTGATGGGTTGTTGCTCCAGCCTAGCACTCGCATTCTCTTGGCTGCTAACGGAACACAGATAAGGGTTTTGGGTCAGGTTGATGTCCCAATTAGGATTTCCAGAGGTTTTTCCATTGAGACTAATTTTCTCGTCTCTGACCAGATTGGGGAACCAATGCTGGGAATGGATTGGTTGAGGCAACACCGCTGTCGACTTGGTTTTGGTCAGGGTGCACTCTTTGTTGGTAGACGCCGCATTCCTTTGGCTAAGGGCAATGGTTCACTTTGGTGTCGCAGGGTTATTGTTGCTGAGGAGACAACTGTTCTTCCTCGTTCGCAGTGCGATATCCCTTGTAGGACGCAATATCGTGATTTGACGACCACAGCTGAAGCGTGGATGACTGAATCTAAAGAGATTCGGCCGGGATTGCATGTAGCTAGAGTTGTGCTGAATGATGATGATGATAAAATGTGCATTCGTGTGGTGAATTTGAATGAACAGCCTGCGATGTTAACTACTGACTTGATGTTGGGCGATTTGTACCCCGTAAATGTTGAAGTAATGGAAGGCAGTGATAGGCAGACGGGTCCGGAAGCACAGTTAGTGGAAAAATTGATGGAAGATGTCTCCGAGGATGTTTCGGCTGAGGTGAAAGAACGTCTGAAGAATTTGTTGGTCGAGTACGGAAGCATTTTCTCGACCACTGACCATGATTTGGGAAGGACCATGATTACTCAGCATAGGATTGATACTGGGGACTCCCATCCGGTGAGACAACCGTTGAGGAGGCAACCGCTTCCTTATCAGGCTACCATTGATGCGCAACTGGAACAAATGTTGGTAACTGGAGTTGTGGAACCAGACGGGAACGGGCAGACGTATTCGACCTACGCTGCGGAATTGCTGGAAAAGTTTGAAAAAGCGTATCGCGCTGCACGCCAAAGTCTCAAGAAAAGCGCTGAGCGACGTAAGCACAGCTATGACCTGCGTGTACGACCAGCGAAATTTGAAGCAGGAGACTGGGTTTACTACTTCAGTCCACGGAAGTTTGTGGGACGCAGTCCGAAGTTCCAGCGTAACTTTACTGGTCCTTGGATGATTGTGCGGGCGTGTGGTCCGGTCAACTATCTTCTCCAAAAGTCGCCGAAGGCTAAACCCTTCGTGGCGCACGTAGACAAGCTTCGCCACTGTTATGGAAGGACGAAGGGAGAATGGACTGAGGCGACCGAAAAAGTGACCGGAGGGTCGCCCCAAAAAGTGACCGGGAGCGCCACGGCTTCTACCAGTCGACGGCCACACCGCCGTGGGGACGGAACGCGCGAAACGGATGCGCACGACCAGGATTTGGACGGAGTGGCGACCTCTACAGGTCGACCACGACGCAACGCTGGCCGTCCTGTCCGCTTTCAGTGAACGCGGCTGAAAGCAAATTAGAAATAATTATTGAGTCGTGCCTGACTCCGAGCTTATTTTTTTAATTAGGCGTAATTGCCAGCTGTATAGTTAGCTATTCAATTGTTTGTACTTATGCTATGTCGTTTTGAAAAAAAAAAAAAGAGAGAAAGAAGGGGGGTGTGAACAAAACAGTTCACACCGTACCCGAAATAAAAAAAAAATAGAGAAATAAGCCTAAAAAAAAAAAAAAAGAGAGAAAAAAAAGAAAAACAGGCAGAGACATGAAAAACAGGCGAGAAAAGAGCCGAACAAAAAGGGGGATGTGCGCGAAAAGCACTTCGCACCCGATTCAGCTTGGCTATTTATGATGTCTTTAATTACGGTACCGTGTGGCAGTTATTTCTGTGGCAAGCTGATGTACAGCATTTTGCTGATTGGAAAACTTGTTAGATTTTCTTTTGGTACAGATACTCTTGCATTTGCTGTATAGTTGGACAATTAATCGTGTTTTATAGGATGTTTTACTCCGATTGTCGGGTAGATTTTCTGTTAGTGCTCCAAGGTGGGCCTTGGATTGCTTCGGGGGAGGCGTGTTGTAAAAATAGGCCCCTGCAGTTTGTTTTAATTAATTGTCCGTGTCCCTGTCTGCCTGTGTATCGTTGAAACATGCCGTCTACTTAATTTATGCAAGGCGTGGCTAAGCGTCTACATGGCGTCTACTTAATTTATGCAAGGCGTGGCTAAGCGTCTACCTGGGCCTGACAGGCGACTACATAATATATGCAGGGCGTGGTCCAGCGTCTACATAATATATGCATGGGCGTGGCTTGGCGCATACGTATATATACGAGTGCGTGCGCAGGCACGGCAGTCATCGACCGAGAAACAGTCAGCGATACAGTCATCGAGAGTCATCGAAGGAAACAGTCACGTCAAGGAACACAGTTGTTACAACAGTCGTCGAACGGAAGGATCAGCCGACGCGGTCGCCGTGAGATAGAAGGGAGCTGCGACAGCCGAGTGTTACAGGTTCGAGGCGCAGTGCAGCTACGAGTCGTACGGGAGAAAACGCTTCGAAGAGCGCTACGGTGAATCTACGACGTCTGCAATCCGACGCTGTCGACGACGAAAGGTTCGTAAGCCTTTGCTGTCCGACGCTGGTGGCTGGGGTTCGATTCTTGACCCACAGTCGTTCTCTTCTGTAACTCGACGCGGCTGACGGCGGAAAGTCTGGGGACTTTCGTGAATCTACGACGACTACGATCCGACGCTGTCGACGACGAAAGGTTCGTAAGCCTTTGCTGTCCGACGCTGGTGGCTGGGGTTCGATTCTTGACCCACAGTCGTTCTCTCTGCCATCCGACGCTGCTGTCGACGGAGAGTCTGGTGATTCTCGCTACGCAACGACGACGCCATTCGACTCCGGATCTGCCAACGTTTCCGACCGGGTGAGCGCAGTGGTTCAGTTTTATCGCTACGCAACGACGACGTCGACTCTGGTTCGAAACCCGACCCGTTTCACCGACTTCGACGTGCGCTGGCGAAGCAGCGGTCCTCTACGCGACGACGATTCAGCATTCTGCGTTGGCAATTACTGCAGACAGTGGTATATTAGTTTTCAGACAGTGGCGCTACGCGAATTGCTCCGAACTTGCTCCGAACTTGCTCCGAACTTGCTCCGAACTCTGGCGCTATAGAAGTTGGCTGAGGACAGCTTAACGAGGGTTTTCTTGAAGTCGAATAAAAGTGTTTCAAGCCTGACTGGCTAGTCGTCAATCCCCAGTTGACGCCGGACTACACGACGGACGGACATCGCCTTAACGACTAGGGTCTGGAGCTCGGTTCCTGGTGGTCTTTTGCCCAGCCCTAGTGGGTCGAGATTCTTTACATTATTATTATTATTATTATTATTATTATTATTATTATTATTATTATTATTATTATTATTATTATTTCTTTTTTTATTGCCCCGAGGTATTTGGGATCCCTCAGGAACTTCATGACTAACTATTGGTTAAAAACTAGTCCAGAATGACCCTACTTATTATTATTATTATTATTATTATTATTATTATTATTATTATTATTATTATTATTATTATTATTATTATTATTATTATTCCTTTTAATGTCTTCAACAAACAACAACAGTAACAGAAAGTACAAAAAACTAGGGAAGTATTATTATTATTATTATTATTATTATTATTACTACTACTACTACTACTACTACTACTACTACTACTACTACTACTACTACTACTACTACTACTACTACTATATTTATATTATAACTTTATTATTAGTATTCTAATATTATTATAATTTAAAAAAGTATGCTAGGAGCTGCTGTTTAATGTCTGGAAAATCAGACCTGGTCCTCCTCAACAGTAGTAAAAGTGCCACGAAATTATTAAAAAACATTGTTATAATTATAATAATTATTATTTTTATTATTAACAATCACTTATTAAACGTAACATGCTTAACATAATTATTAGCATTATTATTAGCATTATTATTAACGTTATTATTTACATTATTATTATTCTTTTTTACTTGCCTAGGCCTATTATTATCAGTTCCTGCAATAAAAATAGCTATGGTAGTATACTAATTGTAGTCATGGTAGCGGGTGTGGTGGTAGTAGTAGTAAAAGTGAAACTAAATCGTCCATTTGTTTCAGAGAGTCTCATATCCTTCCGATGGCATGAGCAACTGAAGACGCTCAAAGATCGAAATCTGACAGGTGAGAGCAAGGCCGTAGCCAGAATTTGATTGGGGGGGGGGGTGTTTCTACAGTTTCCCGTCCGAAAAACTGATGACCTTTGTCTTAGTCGTCCGACCGAAATCTTCAGAAAAAGTCACCAATTCATTCTATTTTTTCACATTTCGGGGGGTGTTTTCGTGGTCTTATTTCAAGGTTTTTACTTTTTACATCATGTGCTAGTAAATGCATTCTATTATTTTTTTTACTTTTCCATTTCGGGGGGTGTTCAAACACCCAAAACACCCCCTAGCTACGGCCTTGGGTGAGAGAAATTGTTTCTTACATGAAATTTCCTTTAGTCATCATACCTAAAAGACGCCGTCTCTCGATAGATCCGGGCAATCATAATTTATATTTAATTCATCCTCTGATCGAGAATAAGAAACATGTAGGCTTACAGACTCAAAAGTCTAAACAAAATTGCTGCTGAGGATAAGTAGAAGGTAATGATGTGACTGTTGCCGATGACGAGTGCAACAGCGACACAGGGTGAGAATTTTTGAGGGGTTGGGTGGAGAATTTCAAGCCCCAGTCTTTCTGAAAGCCCATAGTAAAGTCTGCTTTTCACACCCCAATTTCAAATGGATCATAGTCCAACTCCACAGTAGTTCTTTCCACAATTCTCACACTGCGGCGACATGATGACGACGAGGATGATGACGATAAAAGTGGTGAAGATAACGATGATGATGATGATGATGTTGATGAAGATAATGATAATGATCTTAATGCTCTTGTGCAATGTAAACTATGAGAGGAAATAGAATAATTACAGTAACCATATTAAATAATAATAAAGCAATAATGGTAATAAAATGATAATACTATAAATAATAAAAAATAATCAGCAGTGAAGTCCCTCTGGAGTCCTAAATACCTAGGGGAAAACAAATAATGGTGATGATGACAATAATAATAATAATAATAATAATAATAATAATAATAAAAAAAAATAAATAAAATAAAAAAAAATTTAAAAAAAATAAATAAAATAAAAAAAAAAAAATAATAATAATAATAATAATAATAATAATAATAATAATAATAATAATAATAATAATAATAATGAAATATTAAAGTACGAACTAGACATTTTGCCACTTGAATCAACTGTAATAATAGATCTAATAGTAAAAATAGCAATAACAGTAAAAATACTAATGATAATAATAATGATAATAATAATAATAATAACAACGTCTAAGAGTTTGCTGTTCTATGAGGAGAACATGTATGCTAACAGTAGCCATATTTTATGTTTCTGTTAGTTATCTGTATGATTTTCACGACACCTGAGAAGTGGTCCAGTCGTGGAGTAGCTGTACAGAACACTTGGTCAAAACGTTGTCCTCGGTCCATTTTCTTCTATTCAAGGTCATCGGCCAATTGTCCGAATCACGCCATCTGCAATATATCCAATTCCGTTGGATTGAACGTTCCAGAGGGACGCGGTCATCTGACTGGAAAAACGATGGAAGCTCTGAAGTACTGCTATAAAATGTTTGGTCCAATAGCAGACTGGTATCTTAAGGCTGATGACGATGTCTATATCTTCTTCGAGAATCTTCTCGAAATCCTTTCCTGGTATAATACAACTTCACCCAGATACATTGGACACAAAAGTCCTACGATTATTCCCAAAGGATACCATTCCGGTGGAGCGGGATACGTTCTCAGCCGAGCTGCAGTGGCAATGATGTTTAACAATAGCGTACAGTTCCAGAGACATTGTAAGGGAGATGGCGCAATAGAAGACGTGGACATTGGATCGTGTCTTGCTGGGTTTGGTATCTATCCAGAAGATATGCGAGATAGCGAAGGAAAACTGAGGTTCCACTCACAGAATCCTCTCCGAGTTCTTATGGATGGCAATTTGAACGCTTATCGCTACATCAATTTCAGTGGCACCACATTTGGAAATAAGAAAGTAAGTCAACAGAAATAATTTGCTTTATATTTTCTTATTTCCGTATTGAGATGGTTGAGCCTACAGTACTTTGTAAGTCACTGAAAGCGTAAATTGTTTGTTATCTTCTTCTTTTCCGTGCTCTGCCATTAGGCAGGTTCGAATGTTTGACGTCTCCATTCATCTCTGTTCTGCGCTTTCATTTTCAGCCTCTGATAATTACCATCTTTCATCATCCAGTCTAACAGTCTTTGTCTTGGTCTGCCTCTCGTTCTTTTCCCCTCCATTTTCCCCTCTATGATTGTTCGTAGCATCGAGTCTCCTCTGAGTGTGTGCCCGATCCATCTTCTTTGTCTTTCTCTAATTGTGTGTATCATCGCTCTCTTCTCTCCGACTCTTCTCAATACCTCCTCATTGCTGAAATGATCCCTCCAGCTGATTCTTTCTATCCTTCTCCATAACCACATTTCAAATGCTTCAATTCTCTTGATGTCTTCCATTCGCATAGTCCATGTCTCTGATCCATATAACATCACACTCCATACTAAGGTTTTTATCATTTTCTTTTTCAGCTCCTTATTGATTCCTCTTCTCAGTAGCTCTTTCCTCTTTTCAAATGCATCTTTTCCTAGTATTCGTTGTATTTCTCTGTGGCATCTAGCATCTTCCGTAATCGTACTACCGAGATACGCAAATTCCTTGACTTGTTCTAATTCTTCTCCATCTATGAATATTTTAACTGCCTTCTGCTCTCCTTTGCTTATTCTCATAACCTTTGTTTTCTTTATGTTGATTTTCATTCCGTATTCTTTTGATGTTGTATTCAGCCGGTCCATCATTGTTTGTAACCCTTCCTGACTTTCTGCCATCATTGCTTGATCGTCTGCGAATCTTAATGCCCTGATCCACCTTCCTCCCACTTTTATCCCTTCCTCCAGTTCTTCCAATGCCTCCTTGATTATCTCCTCTATATATATGTTGAACAGTAGCGGTGAAAGTGGGCATCCCTGTCTTACCCCCTTCCTACCTTTCCTTGTTCAGAATATTCACCCTCTATCCTTATCTGTACTTTTTGTTCCATATACAGATTGCCTATCAGTCTTCTATCTCTCCAGTCCACGCCAACTCTTCTCAATGCCTTCATCAATCTCTTCCAGTCCACTCTGTCGAACGCCTTTTCATAGTCTACAAAACATATGTATACATCCTTTCCTATTTCGCAACTTCTTTCTGTTTGTTATAATATGTCCTTAATAAGTTAATCTATATTATATATACAAAAAGGAGAAAAGTATGCATGTTCCACAAAAACGTTTGATCCGCTTGAACGATTGTTCCTAAATTTTTCACGAATACTTTTTAGCAGCTGACAAAATACATAGGGGTGGGAGTTTGTGATCCTAAATTGTTGCGCCTCCCCCCATGCTCGCCTGTATAAGGAGGCACGGCCATTTCACCGTTGTATAGGGTTCATCATGCGTTTTGTTAGGCCTAATAACGTTACTTATGTGTGCAACACTTAAAATTGGCGTAGCATTAGGAGGATAGGAGCCGGTGTGGCATGAAATGATGTCCGGCATGAAATTATGTCCGGAAAGCGTTGCCATTGGTTCATGTGACCGATGACGTCAGATAGTAACTGTCAAACAAAGGTTATTTATAGAGCCGTGAGATCTTGTCCGGGAAAGACATACAATACCAAAGATAATAATTCCAGCGCAGCCTGTTCACCTAATGATAGACATCGACATCTATATTTAGAACTGGTTATTAACAGTAGCCACATATCGTTTTCGTTAGAGATCCAAAATACTAAAGATGCCAACATCCCATAAAAATTGGGAGCTATAATTACGAGAAATATGGTAAAATAAATTATTAGCCTAATCGCAAAGAATTGGCCATAGTTAATCGGTGTTTGTATCAGGTCATAGAAAAAGTATGTTGCATAGAATAGAAACCACAAATGTCTGACGCAGAATATTTTATGCTCACAAGGTATTAGGCTGCTATCCGATTTAGGTTACTCCATGTAATACTCGACTCAGGACAACTAATGTAGTATTACAATAAACGAAAATACATCATCTGGAATTTCAATCATGTAGGCTACTCCCAGGCCTGTTTCCACCTATTGTTAAAAGGCCGTAGCCTACGATCTGCGTTCGCGACATCATGACTTTGAACTGCCAAGAAAAGATTACTTTAATTTCATCTCTCGAGTACTTTTTAAGACTGTTCGCACTGTTATTTTAATCCATTTCTTTCCTTTTTTCTCTTCATGTAATAAGTTGAGCTCTGCCAACTTAATTTTCTCGAAATAAACGAGGTATATAGCCTATCATACATGATAATTAAAACACTGAAATATGCAAGGCGAAAGAAAACACGAACGCTAATCGCGTTTACTTAGATCTAACTAATTAAGACACTCCGATTCTTCCATAATAATCACTAAATTATCTAACCACGTGCTTATCTGACACTTTTTCAGAATTGGATATTCTAGTGAAACGTACATTAGGCCTATATTAGTTCAATATTGGCGATTAAAACTCGGGGCCAAATAACTGCCTTACACTGCCATACGCATCCTACACATAGGCCTACTAAAACATGTGTAGCAGTAATTTTTATGCATTGTGAGTTCTAACCCAGGTTCACTGCAGGCTTACAATGGCTACCATTAAGTAGGCTGCTAGCAAGTCAGTCAGTCAGAAAGTCAGTCTAAGTAAGAATATTTTTCATTAGAACACGAGTAAACGCATAGTTGTTTGTACAAGAATAAAATATAATTATAGGCTTAGAAACATTTAAGCAAAGCAATATAACATTCTCATAATAAAGCTTTTGGCATAAGACACCTCTATGAAGTGTTACATTAGTTGTCCTGAGACGAGTATTACATGGAGTAACTTATTGGGTGAGGAGGTAGTTAAGAATGTGAAAAGGATTTAAGAGTAGGCCTATAGAGCGGAAAAGAGCAGAGAAACCCTAGAACAGAGTTCTTCAAACTTCTGAAAATCAGCATATGGACGAAGCCTAAACGGTTGAGTTTTATTCAAACACCGTTAAAATGTCTACGCTTCATGGCGTTTGCTAATACCCACCAGGCCACCACACAGGGAAGGCTTAAAGTAGGCTAATCTCCGCATGGCCGTAGCACAGGATAAATAATGAAATTTGTTATGTATACTGTGGCCTAGCTCTAAACACATCAAAAACCGTAGGCCTAATTTTTTGCGCATTTTTTGCTTAAACCATCAAAATAGAAACCATGCTATATAATTATGTTCTATGAAAACCTTAAAACCACTTAAAATAATTATGTTTTATAATGTGGTAATAAAGTACGCTACGAATATGTTAAAAATAAAGCGCTACAAAATTTGCGAGTACCATAGCCACTTGGTCTGTTCTACGATGGGAATTTCTATCTAAAAATAGAAATAGAGTCATCGCAAAGGCAGTTACAAGCATTGTGCTTTACAACAATAATTCCACCGTTTAGACCATTGTTTTATCAAAGATATTAGAGTTTTATTAGTTTTTTTTTAGTAAAACTCTAATATCTTTGGTTTTATCATGTGTTTAAGACAATAATATATTTTTGCAAGTTTTACTGATATTGTCTTATAAGCGGTCAATGTCTCGCGAAATACTGCTTCGACAAGCGTCATAGTACATGTAACGGCGAAGTTGGACACGATTTCATGCCGGACAATATCTCATACGTAGGCCGCATGAAATACTGTCTTGACAACGGAAGTGGGCGGAGCCGGACAATATCTCATGCCGGACATAATCTCATGCCACACCGGCTATACGAGACGAACATTTTGTGTGTGTCCTCTTTTTTATCTGAGCACTTATGGTATAACCCTACCGTTGTAGAATAATTTTCGTGTCGCCATTGCCAACAACAGCTTCCAAATCACACCAAATGCATTCACACCAAATGCATTCACACCAAATGCATTCACACCAAATGCATTCACACAAAATGCATTCACACCAAATGCATTCACACCAAATGCATTCACACCAAATGCATTCACACCAAGTGCATTCACACCAAATGCCTTCACACCAAATGCATTCACACCAAATGCATTCACACCAAATGCATTCACACCACATGCCTTCACACAAAATGCATTCACACCAAATGCATTCACACCAAATGCCTTCACACCGAATGCATTCACACCAAATACATTCACACCAAATGCATTCACACCAAGTGCATTCACACCAAATGCATTCACACCAAATGCATTCACACCAAATGCATTCACACCAAATGCATTCACACCAAATGCATGCACACCAAGTGCATTCACACCAAATGCATTCACACCAAATGCATTCACACCAAATGCATTCACACCAAATGCATTCACACCAAATGCATTCACACCAAGTGCATTCACACCAAATGCATTCACACCAAATGTCTTCACACCAAATGCCTTCACACCAAATGCATCACACGCAGCTGCCTCCTCACAACTTGATCGCGGGAGATAGCGCCGATACTGATGCGATCGATTTTTTAATCCATGCCAAGAATTAAAAACTTTGCTCACTTTAGAAAATATCCTACCGAGCGCCCATACTTATGGCATTATGAAAAGAACAACAATGTCTATGATGACGATTTTTCAGATGAAAGGCATGTACGAAATGCTGGGTCGACATACAGCGTCTTTCCACTATGTTCCTCCTGGAGAAATGTACTTCATTGAGTTTCTCGTTTATCATCTCAGACAACGATGACAGAGACAATAACTCTTTACCCGAGTGTTCGATGACGTCACTGGAGTTCTACGCCACTGGAGTAACGGAAGATAACGACAGATTAATATGCAAAGAAACATTTTCCAAGACTTGCTCACAGTTCATAATTATTCAATTTAACTTAGACGATGTAAGCTTTTTATCTCTTACGTTCGTATACTATTAGCTTCAAACTTTGAAAAACAGTCGTCTGTAACCAGCCTTCAGCCTATTTATCGTCATCATCGTCGTCGTCGCTATCATCATTATTATCGACAGCAACATCATTGCCATTGTTATTTCAAAGATTGCCATAGGTTTTGACGCAGCTATATATAAACCGATTCCAACTTGATATCAATAAAATCCACTGACTTCTATAATGAATTATCAACGTAAACTTGATAACATGATACAAAAACTGGTAGGAATAATTGAGAGTCTGCCATTGGAACGACCTACAAATCCATGTTGTATATGTATATATAATATATTCGTTTATGATCATTTACGGTATTCATTCATTCCAAAAATTTACATAGCGCCCCATCAAGAAGACCACTCAGAGGCGCTCCCAGTCTAGCCACGGTTATACAAAAAGTTTTAAGGAGCCTATAAAACGCTGACGAGCCAACCCTAGGCAACAAGCGTAGGCTATCTCCAACGGCAACGGGAGGCTAATCCAGCTAATCCAGTCATGTAGATATTATTTATCGTATCTGACCATTTATAAAGCGCTTCCCGCAGCAAGAGCCTTTCAGAAGCGCTCCCAGTGCGTTCAACCCCAAGAAAAAAGGCAAGTTTTAGACGAGAGAAAGACGAGGATACACTACCAGAGAGGATGGTAGAGTGAACTGATGGGGGAAGTCCATTCCATAGGGAGGGATCAATGCAGGTAAATGATCTGGATTGAGCCATGGCGGTCCTGACTCGAGGGACAAAGAGGTCAAGACGATCAGAGGATCTAAGAGGACGCAGCGAGGTGGCAGAAAGCCTAAAAGGGACTGGATGGACTTACAACTGAGAAAGCACGACACTGACAGGTTGAGGTTTCATCACGCAGGACCATAAGCTTCCCGCTGGAAGCAGAGCGAAGGGCTCTGCCAGCCAGGTGTATCTCTTACTCCAGCGTAAATATGGTCTACACCCGAATAACAATTTAAAACGGTTATCATGGGTCAGGCGTAAACCTTTGCTCTGCGAATAACGCTACTCCCATTCTTGGGTAGGTGTAAGTCTCTACTCCCTAAGATGGCGTCCGTTTGTGACTCGAAACTCGTTGCATTCGACCACGCTTTACATGTCAAAACGAGTTTAAAACGTCCGCAATGAACTCGTATCCTTCGTCGACGGCGAACATTATATTGGCTTTTATTTTCGCTGCCACAAAATATTAAAATTTTGCAAAGTACCCTAGGAAATTGCATTCAAAGCGCCGCATCATGGTAGGAATAGGCCTACCAATCCATGGGTCGTTTACCTAAGGTAGGCAGCGACCCTTTTATCTGTTGTAAACTTGTAATTAGTTTGTTCTAGCGACAACTTGCATATTAAACTCCACAATAAATCAAACGCATGCCACGTGAAATGGACAGTTCGAGAAACCAGCAAGAAATAGCTCCTTTATCTCGTATCCTTCGTCGACGGCGAACATTATATTGGCGTCATGGTACGAATACCAATCAAGTCGTTTACCTAACGTAGCGATCGACCCTTTTATCTATTGTAATTAGTTTGTTCTAGCGACAGCCTGCATATTATCCCCACAATAAATCAAACGCATGCCACGTGAAACTGGACAGTTCGAGAAACCAACAAGAAATAGCTCCTTTAAGAATTTTATTTCGGCGACCACTATCTGAAACCGGTTACGGTTTCATCAGATTCTATCCCCAGTTCCCCACATCACCATCCTATTCAAAATCTTTTCACTTTCTCGCTATGTAATTTTCTGCCTATACCTTTGTAAATAACGTTCACTCACATAATTATTATTTGCTCTTATCAAGCCTCGTAATTTTCGTATTTAGGCTATATTAAATATGCATCGTTTTGCTTTACGGCCGTCTATCTACTTGCTTACTTCTCGTCGGAGACGATTGCATATAAATATAGTAGGCTATGCGCATGCGCGATAACCTAGAAATCTATAACCACCTCTTTTAAGCCAAGAGTACATAGGCTATTCCAATAGATGCGCCTGCTCATAATTTCCTTACAAGAGTAAGATCTGTTCCCAGAATAACAATGTCCATGAATAGCGTTTACATGTAGCGTAAAATACTCTGGCCCATAATTTCCGCCCCAGGAGAACAGATATTAAACAGAAGAGTTCCCGTAGATAGGTCGGGGCACAGCCAAGGAGACAACGCCAAACCAGTGAAGCAATGCTGTATTCGATGCGCTGTGAGATAGGGAGCAAATGTAGAGAAGCTTATCGTGCAAGTAAGATGAAAAAGAGGCATATTTAGGGATTCGCACGCAATTAGCCGGGTTGCCGACAGAGGAACATGGTCTAGTCGGGCTATCAATAACAATAATAGAGCAAACCAACCAAAATAGAGCCAACCAACCAAAACAGAGCAGCAGTATTATGGTCCAAGCGGTTGGTGACAAAGTTTGGACAAGGGGAGTGACAGTGACAATAAAAATTAAATTTATTTATATACCCCGCAGTCGTTCGAGTCGATCGATCGATTGGATCGTAACTCGGCCAAGTCGAGTCGATCGAAAATCGTCGACTCGATCAACTTGCAAGTCGAGTCGATCGTGAGTCCGCCCCTGTACTCATTCAACTCAGATCGAAAACGTAAGTCTAATAGTCAACTTTCACAGTTCAACTAACACGAAGTCGCTAGCTGCCAAAAGGTTCATTAGCTGAACTTGTGTGCAAAAACTAAATTACGTCATTATTATCATGTAGGGCACTTTGAGACTTCAAGAAATAGTATTGTTTGTTAGCTTAATTTATTAATCGACTTGCATGTCACTTCAACATTTTAGATAACAGTAATAAACAAAGTTCAACAAGAATTGCTGTAAACTTAAAATTTCACGTAGGGTCTATAGAGAATGAAATCTGGATGAAGGTTCTCTATATGTGAAATGGAAGCTGGATGAAGGTTCTCTATAGATGAAATAGAAGCTGGATGAAGGTTCTCTATAGGTGAAATGAAGCTGGATGAAGGTTCTCTGTAGGTGAAATAGAAGCTGGATTGACGAAAACAACTTGGGGTAACCAGAAACCGTAGGGGTAATCTGAAACCGATTTCAAGTTACCGGGGGGGGGGGGGTAATGTTTAGAATGGGGTAATTTGAAACCTTTGCACCGGAAGAAAAACCGACTTTTTCGGGTACAAAATTTCTGGCGACCTTTTTTAGTCATCAGACCAAAATCTTAAGAAAAGTTAATCAATTTCCCGTCCGAAAAAACTGATGAGTTTGTTTATGTCACAGTGAGATCACAGCGGACGACGAGACAGCAGCACAACCTATCTATATAAATAAAAATGTAAAACGTTACTGTTTGTTACCTCGGATCTCGGAAAGTTCTTGACCGATTGTTTTGAAAATTTTCACCAACCGTTCCATTCGAACATAAGCGGGTTTTTATAATGCCTTTTGGGAAAAAGCGCAATATTTACGACCAAAAAAACACAACTCTTAATTCCACTCCAGCGATTCCGATTTCAATTTCCATCCCACGTTGCTTACAATGCGGCCTTTTTTTATAACGTGCGGCCTTTATAGCGCATTTATAGCTTTCTACAAAATCAACGATCTCGGAAACTTCTTCACCTGTAATGCTTTCAAATTTTCACACAACAATACGAGCGGGGTTTTATGTGCTTTTTTGTAAAAAAAGCGCATTCTGCGCGTCTGTTTATAGCGAATGTATGTAACTGTCGGTTTTACCAAATTCAAGGATCTCGGAAAGTTTTACGGACGGATGGACAACGGACAGGGAGGGACGGAGGACGGAGGGACAAAAGAGAGGAAGAGAGGGGTGAGGAAGGGATGGGAGGGAGCGGGAGGAAGAGGGATGGGAGGGAGAAAGGGGAGGGGAAGCAGGGAGCGAGGGGAGGGATGGAGGAGACTGGAGGGAGGGTGTGAGGCAGGGGAAGGGCAGAGGAGGGGAGGGAATAGGAGGGGAGGGAGGAGAGGGGAGGCAGAGGAAGGAAGGTAGGGAGGGAGGGTGGGAGTCTTTTCAGCCACAGCAACGCGTGGCCGGGTACAGCTAGTAGAAACATAAATCTTCTCAGCCAGCCGAACGACCGGATCGTCTCAAATCTCAACGGGACTAAAACGCATTTGTTTAAAAATACCCGACACCGAGACTAAGCCTACATTCAGTTATATTTTCGTGAATAAGAAGTAGAATGAGAACAATAATTATTTGATTTTCGTTCAGCAGAAGTAGAAGTAGAATAAAAAAACTATTTTAAGATCGAGAATAGAATAAGAAGTGAAATTCGGACTTTCAGAAGTGAATAAGAATAAGAAGTAAAAATAAATTTAGAACGAACATTTAGAGAATTCTAATTTCTATGGGCCATATTTGAGTACTGTGAGGAGCAGATTTTTCACAAGGCAATGGGACCTGTATACCCGGCGTCATGTGGCTCTAAACTAGTCTAAACCGGGTTTAGGGGTTAATGGCCAATGCTATGCAAATCAAATGTAAACAAAGGGCTGATGGGATGACACCGGTCTTCTGAAGAAACCAGTCATCAATTCGAGTACTCAAGTAATTTTACTTCTTTTTCTAGTTCAAGTTTAGACATTAATCGACTTATTGTACTTACCCATGTACTTATCCGCTCATTTCGAACGCTTTTACGATATAACCTACGAGTATGCCTACCTATAGCATAGGCGGAGACTTGGTCCAGAAGTTGGGGGGACGAACAAGCGACCGAAGGACGATCACCGAGGCGCGATTATTATTTCGGGTGGACGGTTGGGTCGCCGACGACATTTTCATCGACCAGAATTTTCGGAGGATTTTTTTAGTCATTTGGTAAAATTCCCTGCCAAAATAACTGATGACCTTTTTAAACCTTTTCGTCCATTCAACCAGAATTGACCAATATGTCCCAACTGTGCAGAGATTTACAACGATATTTGTGAATATTTCTTAACGTTGAAGGGAGAATTATAAGCTCACCACAAACATGCGAGGCGTCCCCTCTGTCCTCCCCTAAGTCTCCGCAAATGGTACCTAGACATATTCTGCAAACCTAATTAATAGCCTATAATAATTTAATCCTTGATCTAGGTCCTGACCAGGGATAGGACTGCTCTTGCTTTCCTTCTCGAACGGCAATTCCACCATGTTCACTACACGATAGACGTCGAGAGTAGCAGACGCTCTCCTTCACATCTAGGAACAACAAGAATGATCAATTTTTTGTCCGCGCCCTGCCTTTGTTAAAGTCACATATGCCCTGACCCTTGCCTATCCCTATTTACTGGTCAATCGAATCTTACTACGGTCCACTGGTCAGAAGCAGAAGTAAAATTGCGTTAACAGAACTGAATAAGAACTAGAAGTAAAATTAATGAAAGAACTAAAATATCACTGCGTACATTGACTAATTTGCCTATCAGAAATGAAACTAAGTCAGCTTACATGTATGTCACTGTCTCTCTGTGTGTCTTTTTCTTTGTCTCTGTTTCTGTCTGTCTGTCTCTCTCTCTTTCTCTCTGTCTATCTCTGTCTCTCTCTGTCTCTCTCTCGACTTCTCTCTTTTCTCTCTGTCACTATCTCTGTCTCTCTGTCTCTCTTTTTCTCTCTCTGTCTCTCTGTCTCTGTCTCTGTCTCTGTCTGTCTGTCTCTCTCTCTCTCTCTCTCTCACACACACACACACACACACACAATCACACACACACATACATGCGCACACCCAAACACGCACATTCACATATACATGCACACACGCACACACCCACGCACACATACCCGCAAACGTAGCCTACACGCACTCACTCACTCATACACACACGCCTTATTATGCTTACTCGCTGCAGAACATTTGATACATGCAATAATGATTATAGACCTACATTGTGTAGGCCTACAGTCAATATTTACTTTATTTGGGACCGTCCACACTAGTGGTGTAACAGAGTTTGAGAACAATAGAACCGTCCATTGTTCCGAACAATGGCCAATTGTTGGCCGACGCTCGGTCCTTCCATTGAACTCGACGACAATCTTTTGTGCTCGTATCGCAAACAACGACCTGTTGTTTCCCTTTTGTGCTCGTACCGGTGACCATTATCTCCATTATCCTTCTACGAATCCTAATTAATCACCGCTCGAAGTCTAGAATTGTGTCCAACACGTCAGACAAGACAGTGGTAAAAGCTCCAATGATATTTTTTGATGATCGATCTTTGTCAGAACAATCGGATAATTTTATGCATGGACACACTCGAAAACCCTGTGTGGTAGTCACGCGACTCACCGATCTTTCCATACACCATCACCCACGACAGCCAATCACACTGCTTCTCTGCTGCTTGGCAACCAGCCATGTCATAACTCAAAAGAATAATTTGTTACCAAAGCGTAGCGGCGCAATAGAAGCTTGAACACATCACCGGAAATGTATCGCAGACCCCGTGACTATCGCTGCCAGGAAGGGAAGAGGGAAGGGAAGGAAGGGCAGACCAAAACCCAAGCGCTATAGAAGTCTAAACCTTGGAATAATCGCTAAGATGCAGAAGTTTTAAGAGTCAGCTGGGATACATCAACTGCTACCCACCTATCCCCCCCCCCCCTAAGTCTCCGCCCATGGTAATCTGTTGGTAAAAAGGCAGATCCACATCTTTATAAACGTATACGTTCAAGTTGTATGCACTTCCATAAATAGCACTTCCTGCTTCTTTCGGTGTACCTCAGAGCTCCGTAGGCTACTTGGTCCTTTATTATATCTTCTCTACACGGCTGATCCGAATCAGCCAGTAAGTGTCTCAACTCAGCTGCTAGATTGATTGCCCGCCTTCCCAAGTAGGCTACTCTCACATCTCTGTCTTTATGTTTGATGAACAGTACTTCATTGGCTTCCTCTACGTGCTCGCACACAGTTCAAGATCCTCACTCTGATCCTAAAGACTCAACGGGGTCTTGCCCCAAAATATCTGACTAATGCTTTACTTCGTCCTCACTCACCTTCCTCCCATCGTCCACTTCGTTCATCCAACATACTTGACCTATTGGTTCCTCGGTCTAGAACTGCTATGGCTCAGTCTCGATCTTTTGTCTCAATTGGTTCTTCTCTCTGGAATGCTCTTTCTCCTTCTGTTCGCTCTACACTTCTGTCTGTCAGTCTCTCCTCTGCTCTGTCTCTTCTCAAAACCTGCTTCTTCTCGCGGGGCCTTGCGCACTGGGAGCGCCTCTGAACGGTTCATCCTACTAGAGGCGCTTTATAAATGTTTAAATAGAATACAATACAATAAGCGTCACTTCAAGAAGCCTACCCGCAGGCGCTTCCAATCCCACCAGCACTGCTACGGCCAAACAGCTAGCGGTAGTCTGCATAGGCGGAGACTTGGGCGGAGACTTGCGGGGACGAAGGAAGGACGCGAGATTTTGGGCGGACGAATGGCTGAATCGCCGACGAAATTTTCCATCTTATTTCTGACGACCTTTGTTTTTAAAAGAAAAAGTTGCTGATGACTGTTTTAGTCATTGCCTCGTTTCTTCGAAGATCTTCTCTTCTCACCAGCGTGTTTCGTGAAGTGTGTGCGTGTCCTAACGCTTCACGATTGGTGGGGGGAGACAAATGCATGGGCCGTCCCCCACCCCATCCATTGAGGGACCGTTCCCCCTTTCTCCCCTAAGTCTCCGCCCATGGTAGTATGTTGGTAAAAAGGCAGATCTGTATAAACGTATACGTTCAAGTCGTATGCACTTCCATAAATACTAAGTACGACTTTACGTTTTACTTTCCTATTAGCGATGTATGAGCCACAAGTTCATATTTTGGCTTTACCTGCGCTTGGTAAATTCTCATAGTTCGTTGCCCCATTGTAGGCTTAGGTCTTTGGACTACACTCTTTGAGAAAAGGTCGCACGTGAACTCCCTCCCAAATTCCCAATCCAGTATCAAAAAGAAAGCTGGCTATTTCAGACTCTGTAGAGATTGTGTTTTAATGTTTTAATCACGATCGGTGCACTCAACTACTCCGCCACTTCTCGTACTCTGGCAGTGCCAGTCCCTAGTCAATAGAAAGGAGGAGGGCGACACCAATCATCGTTCACAGCGTCGTTAAAAAGCACATGGCGCATGTTTAGAATTCACTCGATTCGATAACTAAAGACACGACAATCAGGTATACAGGCACTCTGAACCACACGCAACAAAACAAGGTTTTGACTCATTTAAGTGTGGGTATGTGGGGCAAGATATTACCACACGTGTTCGCCCATTAGGCAGTGAGCACTGAGCAGTTGTCGGTCATGCTCATAGGCCTACAGTATAAATATATACACACACATATACTGTATATATCCATTATAATGACTCGTGTGTGTGTAGGTATTTTATTAAGAGAAAGATTGTATTTGTAAACAACCAAGGGGATTGCCGATCTGAGCCTACACCCATCATATACAGTGCGGGCCACATACATCTGCTTAGGTTCGAATCGAAATTTATCAACGTCGACACGCCTTCCACTCGGTAACATATCTAGCGAGTAAAAGATTAGTCACAACATCGGGTTCAAAATAATTATGGGAACCTGAGACGCTTCGTTGCGTCCAACGAATTTCACATGGAACGATTAAGGAGTCGCATCTAATATAGGCTACGTCAGCGCCAACTCAACGTTAAAAGGACGAATAGCATAACAGACGTACATGTAACAGAGACTACAAGTGCATAATAATTTATCATCATGCAGAAGTTGCGATGTTCAGGTTAGTATTCATACGAAGGTCTAAAATTTGGCATACATGGGAACGGCGGTCCCAAATTCTGAACATGTATTTTCGTCAGAGGAAGAGCCAACTACAGTTAAGGCTGCATTTATTCACTTATTTTCTTCATTCTTTACTTATTCAGTTACAAGCGTTTCAGGCTTTTTACGTCATTGTTTACGTTGTTTTGACATCATTCTGCTGGGAAATAAATCAACCTGATATGTCGTAATAGCGCAGTGTATAGGATGAGCGCATAGAAACCACGCTTGAGAAATAGAAGCTGGATGAAGACCTTTTACAGGTGAAATGGTGGCTGGATTGATGAAAAACGCAAGTGAAATAGGAACTGAATGAAGACCTTTTACAGGTGAAACGGAGGCTGGATTGATGAAAATGCGCAAGTGAAATTTGAGCTGGATGAAGGTTCTTCTTTAGGTGAAATAGAAGCTGGATTGATAAAAAAACGCAAATGAAATAGGAGCTGGATGAAGACCTTTTACAGGTGAAATGGAGGCTGGATTGATGAAAAAACGCAAGAAAATTGGAATCTGGATGAAGGTTCTTCTGAAGGTGAAATAGAAGCTAGATTGACGAAAATAACGCATAAGAAATAGAAGCTGGATGAAGGTATTTCTAGATCTGAAATAGAAGCTCGATTGATGAAGAAACGCTTAAGAAATGGAGGCTGGATGAAAAACCCAGACTTTTTGCCCATCCAATACTCTGCACTATCGATTTATGGAATTTTATAATTTGGGACCGCCGTTCCCAGGTGTGCCTAAAATTTTTGTCATTTTGGCTCTACATTTTATTTATTAATTTATCTAACTCTCTCGCATTCGCTATAGCAATAATTATTGCTGTAGCCATGGTTTCGTTCTTGGGGAGGAGGGGGCTGGTAAAATTAGGTCCAGAACTAGCCGCACCCAAAAAAAATTCCCGGCCAGAAAAAGGTTGATGACCTTTTTTAGTCGTTTACTTGAAAGTTCTTAGGGGCTAAGCCCGGAAAAGATACCATTCACACGGTAAAAAATGATTATGGGAATTCTTGGGGGGGGGTTAGCACCTAGCCCCTGATAAACTCGGCCCATGGCTATAGCGCTCCTGCTGCGCGTACACTGCACTGTGGTTTCACGCCGAAGCAAATGAGCAATTGCGAGAGGAGGACTTGAGCAAAGTACCCACTCGGCGGCTTGAGGTAGATTCGAACCCGCAGCCTTTCAGCTCCCAGGCACCAAAGCCACCACTACACCACCGCGCCGCACACAAACTCACATACAAATTCTGTGTGTGTGTGTGTCTCTCTCTCTCTCTCTCTCTCTCTCTCTCTCTCTCTCTCTCTCTCTCTCTCTCTCTCTCTCTGACACACACGCACGCACACACACAGGCACACACACAGACACACGCTACACGCTCTATAACTCTGTATACATGCTGTATAACGTTATCGTATTTTATTGTGTCAGGTCAATTTATGGCTGGACTACAAAGAAATTGATGTAAAAGGTTTCACGCGGTTAACTTTTTACCATGTGGCATGCCCTATTTTATTCTTGTAATTTACAAGATGGCGTTCAGGGTGGTTGCGGGGAGCTAAAATTCTCCAGCAGACACACCTTTCAACCTATAAAAGGTGTTTTTCGTGTCAACTGGCAGACTTTATTGCACAGAGTTCATCTGATCACTTAAATTAATACATACATATATATACAGAGAGAGAGACAGACAGACAGACAGACAGACAGACAGATAGACAGACAGACAGATAGACAGACAGCGAGACAAACAGATAGATTGAGAGAGAGCCATAACCAGAGCTTTTACTGCTTCAGTTAGCAATAATAAAACATACATTATTATTAGGTCGCAAAAGGTTCGTCAGCCTCAGGGAGGAGACCTGACCGACGACTCCAATTGGAGCGTAAACTCGGAACCGACCTGGGCTGGCGAATCGAAGTCCACCTTCTCGTGGGGCGACCTGTTAGTAACCCCTCCGTATGGGGGGGTGAACGAACGGGCACGGATGGCAAACGGGGGGGGAAGGCAATGGCAAACCACCCTTATCTTCTGCCAAGAAAAATTCGTGATGTATCCAACAGAGGATACATCAAGAATGTCGCCAGAGCTCCAAGAGCTGACGGCACCAGGTGACCAGATGACATTATTATTGCATACAAAGAGGCAAAACGCAAATGGAAAACCCTTAAATCAAAAATCAAATCAAATCATTTTATTTAGTAACCAATCACTTATAACAGTCAAACAAAATTACATGTAACATATTCAATTGGGAATGGCCACAAGGATGGGCCCTGAAGGGATCATTGACCCCGCTAATAGGGACACCTACATACTTGTGAAACAAAAAGATGGGACGGCCGACAATTGCTATTAACTAAGAGGTGAATTATTACAATGATTACAACTATACTTCAGATATCTTAACTAAACAAGAGAAAAAATAAACTCTTAACTAAATAAGAAAGAGTAAAGATTAGTAAATGCAAAACAAGTATGCGCGAGTGGCTTAACTAGACCATCATTATGATACTTCATAACACATTGTTGCTATTACCAACTAGGTGAGAGCGTAACTTTTTCTTAAATAATGATAATGATGGAGATTGCCTGACTTCTAGAGGGATTTTATTCCAGATTGAGGGACCAGTGGCTCTAATAGAGAATAGACGGGAATTAGTGCGAGCAAAGATACTTATGTAGTTCGACGAGTTTTTTGTTGAATGAGAATGGATCTGTGAACCAAGATTAAAAAATCCCTTGAAAACAGGAGGGAGCAAACCGTGGTCAAAGCGGTACATAAATTCTCCTGATTGATAGAGTTTAATCTGCTCAAATTTTAATATGTTGAAATCACAAAATAATGGGGTAGTATGCGATAAATATGCAGTACCAGCCACTATGCGAATCACCCTTTTTTGGAGTATTATCAGTCTATGCAGTCTAGTAGTGTAGGTAGATGCCCATATTAGATTACAGTATGCTAAATATGGATACACAAGCGAATAATATAATTTTACACGGATAGAAGGAGGTAAGAGGTAAGCAGTACGTGCTATTATCCCAGTATTTTTAGCAATTTTTGAGGAAATACATTTTATATGATCTACCCATGTTAAATGCTGATCCACATATACTCCCAGGAATTTTGTGGATTCTACCCACAAAGGACTTAGTTCCGCTGTCAGAGTGAGAATTCAGTTGCATAGCATACATGTATAGAACTAATCATTAGTCCTACTCCCCGGATGAAACTTTTTATGTGGATTACCACATAGGCTATTCATGGCTTGGCATGGTCCACATGTGGAGGTACATCGTAGTCCATCCCTTCTGCAAAAGCAGCGAAATGTCGGAATTGAATCGGTTGCAATGAATGAGCTTCAAGAGAATGTCATGAACACTGTACAGTCTTCATCGTTAACATATCATCAGAGACTGTTTTTCCCCGCTTGATCTCGGCCGGGAGCGCCTCTGAGTAGGCACCTTGAAGGGGCGCTATATAAATTACGATTGATTGATAGTATAAATATTTATACTGTTATAGCAACTATACAGGTTTTAACCCCAGTTACTAGCAGCCATGCATGCCCTCTGCTTTTCCTATCAACGCAATGAATGATCTTGTAATGCACTCTATAACAATGAGATTGGGGAGAGACGTTCTGTTCTGGTCTTACAAATCAGGGCCCGTATGCACATGAGGGCATAACTCTTGTATATGGCTTAATCTGGCCTAATCAGGAATACTGGGTTATTTCCGTATGCACGGCTTGAGATTAGCGAATTAAACTAGGTATAACGTTATTCCAACTTCGAGGTAGGAGTTAGCCGGCTACTCCCATTGTGAACAATAGACGGCCGACGTTAGCTGGACAGCGCGAACAATAGGCAGCCGTCGACATTTCCCTAAGGCCCGTCTTTAGGTCTGATTCTGTTTACCCCACGCTGGTAAGGACCGCATATAAATATCTTTCACGCATGCGTGCTCAGCTATAACCTATTGAATTGGGGGGAAGAGCAAGCGTCATGCATCGTCGGGTGCAAGGAATGTGTAGATTAGTTATTCTCGTTGCTATTTTTTCTCGTGCATACGGATACATTCCAATGGCTATATCGGGAATTACTAAGTCGCGTTTAGGCACTATATGTGATTACCTTATGCCGTGTCCTGTGCATACCAGCCCATATGCGGAGACTTGGTCTAGAATTGGGGGGGGGGGGGACGAACCAGCGACCGAAGGACGATCGTCGAGGCGCAACATTTTGGGCGGACGGCTGAGTCGCCGACGACGTTTTCCATTTTCACCGACCAAATTTTCTGACGACCTTTTAAAAGTCATTTGGTCGAAATATCTTGAAAGGGTACCAATTTCCTTGTAAAAAACCTGATGACTGCTTTTAGTTATTTCGCCCAAATCTCCTGAAAACATATACCATTTTCTCTGTCAGAATGGCTGAATTAACCAGAAATGTTCTGAATATCCTAACTCTGTAAAAAATTATATTATCCATGAAAATTGGGGGGGGCTTGATCATGGACAGTCCCCCACCATAAAACATTGGGGAAATCCCTCCCTGTTCCCACCCATGTTACAAATGGTGTTCCTTCATCCTCATTAATTTTGTGACGTAGGCCTACCAGAAAGTCCTTCCCCAACAGAATCTGCCTGTGTACCGTGCCATGTTAGGAAATGTGACAATTCACGTAGCAAGTTTCTTTCGAAGTAAAACGACGATGACTAATTGAAAGAGCAAGCTATGTGACTGGAAACCCGGTTAATTACATAATGTATTAAAATATAATATTAAGTGATTGGCTGAAAGTAGTGCAAGAAATCCTACCGCCACACACTAAAACACCGTCCTAGGTTGAATAGTGGTGTAGCCTACTTGGTATATGATTATAAGCAATTTTTGCTCTCGGCAGCCATTTTGGATGCCATCATGAAAATGACTCCTTTTTAATGGTAACATAAACTAGAATTTTACTGTGTAACCAAGCTAACCAATTGCTAACCAATTGGTAACTAAATCAACTTAGAAACTGTCTATATTTTGGGGGTTATTTGATTGTTATGTTAGACCCGACTATCAATAGTTGAAAGAATGGTAGACCTACGGACAGAAACTAAATTGGGAAGTCGTGAATTGAACCTAGGTCAACGGTTAATTAATGTTTGAACTTTGAAGTCGTCTCGTGAAAGATGATTAGGTTAGAATGATTATGGTTGTGATTAGTTTCTACTTAACGACACTGTGTGAAATTATGCATGGCAACGGCTGAAAAAGTATCAAAATTGAGGGGTTTTGGGCCCCGTCCAAGCGCCCCCATGGTGGCAGAGATTTGCGAACCCCTCCACTGGGTGTCCCATGCCGAGACGGACACAGTAGTGAAGGTTTGGAGTAAAAAGCTCATAAACTGCTGAAATGCATCCCGGGCAAACAGACAGACAGACACACACGTTACAGAATCCTCGCTTCATTTATAATATAGATTACTAGCTGGGGTACCCCGCGTTGCTCGGGAAAATTAGGATTCGACCCGCTCCCGGCCAAGACCCCACCACACCACACCCACCGCACTACACCCCACCACACTCCGACCTCCGCCGGTACGCCACCCGTGAAATTTGGGTTTTCGGGACAATTTCCTCCCCACCCCACCTCACCCCGTACCCTTGCCCTACCCAGCCCTGCGGGCCGAGGTGTGTGTTGGGCGGAGGCGAGGTGGCCCGTGTGAACATCTGTGTAGCTGTAACGTTTCAGATGAATAAGACTTAGTTAAAATATGCATGGCAACGTGCGGTCACGCTGGTACTCGGTTTCTTTATAAATAAAATGATTATACCAAGCATTTATTTTTTGACGAAAAATATATTTGAGGCTCCTCTTTGTATATACTCCTTGGCTGAAGGCATGTATCTTTTCCCAGGACTGTACGACAGCGTATGATTTTCATGCTAAGCTTGGCGAAAAATGACGTTAAAATGACGTCAACGGCAACAGGCCGTTAGTGAAAAACGATTAAAATACGACGTATCAATTGCAGCGATGGCGCATACTTTAACACAGCGTATTTTAAAATGTCGATTTTTCGAGTTTTGAAGCGAGTAAAGAGCTGAAAATAGCTTACTTGGATGGTTTGGGTGAAGGTTTATCTATATGCAATGTTTAAGGTCAGTAGGCCTATCTGTAAAACTGTGAGCGTGCATCGGGGCCAAATATACCCACTTCCTTTCTGATAGATATAGATTATTATTATCATTATTATTATTCTTATCATTATTATTATTATTGTTGTTGTTGTTGTTGTTGTTGTTGTAATTTTTATTTTTTACCCGAGGTAGTAGAGATCCATCAGGCTATAAAGGATTAAAATTGAGTTATTGCTTTGCTTCTCGTCTCCAACGTAGACTTGCTCAACTGTGTCTCTAAAGGACATGGCGTTATCGATTATGAGGAGTCTAAATATAACGGTTTGCATGGTCTGCACGATGCGCAAATTGTGCATGTCAACTTCCCTGCGAATAACATTGTACCCTCACACGCACACGAGAATTCGTGGGAACCTAAGCTAAGAGACAGAGGGTATAATGAAGAAGAAAGATCTGTTTTGAATAATTCACTTCAGTGGTTGCGTGAGATCATTGTCACGGAACGAAGGCGGTGAGTGCGCGATGATGACTGAAAATGGAAATGATTTGCTGCAGATGTTTTGGAAGAATTCTCTGTGCATTCACTTCTATGTTAGACTATGTTACGTATCAAAGTACGCTTATAAACTGCCACAGATTTAGACAGAAATTTCTGCCATGGCGGGAATTGTTAAATATTGGTTACGTCAGGGCCGTCTTATCCATAAGGAACCCATTAGGCACTGTGCCTATGAACTACTGTGCTACGAAATTTATGGGGGTCATACGATAGTCAAATAGGCCTAAGACATGGTATCGAAAAATAATAATTTTATTGATTAATCCGAAAACAGAAAGGAAGTACCTGTAGGCTTACAAATTTAACACCCTTTAAGTTTGTAATGAAACAGTTTAAGTTGAACTGTGCTACATTTTGGTAACTTCGCGGCTCTTTGCATTAGTAAATCACATAAAACAAATCTGAAATGTAATTTGCGGTACCGAATTAAGTCGTTTTAAATTCTAGGTTATGTCCCATCAGTAGCGGCGCTAGGGGGTGTATGGGGGTTAAGCCCCCCTAAAAAAGGCCATCCATTTTTTTTCTTTCATGTAAAAATAAAAATTTCGCACAAAAAACCTTAAGCCCCCCAAAAATAACCGCAAAGGTACGCACGAGGTTTGCCAAACACTTTGGGCGGACACGAAAAAAGGACCATTTCGAGCAAATGACTAAAAAAGTCGTCAGAATTTTTGGCGACTGAAAACGGAAAATTTTCTCTCGCAAATTCAGCCCCCCAAACTGAAGTCCTGGCGCCGCCACTGTGTCCCATACATCGTTGAACGCAGATAATTTTTTACAAGCTTTCTTTTCGAAAAAGGGCGTTGCCAGTTTATCCTTTATCTTTGCCCTAATCATATCAACCGCAGTTTCGTGGTTTTTTGGTTAGCAAATATTCGTGAGAACAAGAGAAACTCATTTGTTGCAGAGCTTTTACAGGAATTTTAGAACTGCACAACTCCTTCTTTCCTTTCCCATCCTCCATGGTAATTTACTTTCAATCGGAGGACAATGACCTTTTTGCTAGTTTTTACTGTGGGCCTACAGAAGTGCTTCTACAACTGCACAAATCCGTTTAGAACTGCACATTTTGTGTACAACTGCACGTTAAAAAAGCCTGATTTGTTGGCCAAAATGACTCTTCCCGATCCGATGCCTATCTCGATTAATGCCTTGTCTTGAGAAACTATTTTCATACTTGACGAAAGATCGTAAATTCTTAAATATTGTATCAGCGCATTGAATAATCAATTATCACAGAAAGTAAGTTTAAATATAGGTCCTAGGCCTAAATCAAAACTGCGTTCATGAATTACTTTATTTATAGTTATAGAAAGGATTATCCTATCATGCCTATGACCTACATGAGTGACATGACGTCAAGGAATAATGGCAATGTCCTTAGCTTTGATGCAGAGTTGGCAGTTGATGCCTACGAATGCGAGAGTAGGCCTAGCAATAGGACCTACGACGACCTTAAGCTGGGTCGATTGTTAGAAAGCAAATTTGAGAACCGGGTCGTAAGATCACCTTGCACAAAATGGGTCGTGAATCTAGGAAATCCGGCGGTTTTCAACGAAAGTTCGGTGTCGAGCCTTAATTCAGCTGAATTCACTGGAGGATAGGCCTACTTTGCTTCAATCATCACGCCTCAGTTAACTTGAGTGACCTACGGTTTCAGCCCGCAGTAGTCTGCTAAGGAGATATTTATGACCAGTTCAGAAAAGGCCTCTTTGTGGATCAACTAGACTTAGTCTATTCCAAGATATGAACTGCTCATTAAATTTTAATTGCGTCTTCCGTAGTCATTCGCAGACCTTCCTCTGCTTGATTAGCTATTCTGAAGTCACAAAATTGAAGAGAAAGCAAATCTTCAGTATAGGAATGTTATTTATTACTTTCTTGTTGTTACACAGATTCTTTACCCGCGCAAGGTCGCACCGAAGTGTCAATCTGTGGCGCTTAAATGTGATTAAGCGCCTACGTGTTCTGCCATTAAATCATGGGTTTATGCCTGGAGACTAATACGAGAAGATACATTATGTATGTTAACATAATTAACATAAATATGTTGATGCATTCTAAGCAGACATCTAAGCTATCTCCATTTGAGAACTCTTGCCAGAGTTGACAGAAGGATGGAACGTAAAGAACTAAACCTGCTGCATGTTGAAAACTGATTTTTTCGCTTTCGGCCGGGAGCGCCTCTGTGTAGCGATCTTGATGGGGCGCTATATAAAACTCTATTGGTCTCGAATACTATACACGCATCTAATGAATTTCTCCATGGCCTTCTTTATGATGAGCATACGCGCCGATATGATATGGGCCATAACCCGATCTTTCAATATTCGGGTTTGCTGATGTCGACTAGAGAATAGCATCCAATGGCGGATATAGAAATTTTCGAAGGGGGGACCACAATTTTTGGCCTTGGCCGAAAAAAAACTGATGACTTTTTAAAGTCATCTAGTCGAAATGCAGAAGGGTCTGCAAGAAGTCATGGACAGATTGAACACAACGTCAATTGAATACGGCATGAGAATCAACATCAAGAAGACAAAGGTAATGAAGATCAGCAAGGGAAAAGAAGCTACAGTCAACATCCAAATAGAAGGCAAGGAGATAGAACAGGTGAAGGAATTTTGCTACCTGGGAAGCCTGATGACAACAGACGCTAAATGTCATAAGGAAATCAGAAGGAGGATCGCAATGGGAAAGGAGGCGTTTACGAAAAGAGGAGAACTACTACGAGGAAAACTAAGCAGAAACCTCAAGAAAAGAATGATAAAAACACTGGTGTGGAGTGTGGTGTTGTATGGTTCCGAAACCTGGACCATGAGAAAAGAGGACATAAAGAAAATCGAAGCGTTTGAAATGTGGATTTGGAGGAAAATGGAGAAGATCAGCTGGACGGAACACAGAACAAACGAGGAAGTGCTGGAAAGGATTGGAGAGGAAAGAACAATGATAAAAACAATCAGAGAAAGACAAAAGAAATGGATAGAGCATACGCTAAGAGGAGACAACCTGGTAAAAAACTGTGATAGAAGGCAAAATGGAGGGGAAAAGAACAAGAGGAAGACCACGACAGATGATGTTGGATACGATGATGACGAGGATTGGATACCAAGGACTAAAGGAAAAGGCCCAGCGGAGGGAAGAGTGGCGACATTGGACAGCCGAACCTGCCTAAGGGCAGAGAACCAGAAGAAGTCGAAATGTCTTGCAGATACCAATGCTAAGATATTTGGACACCTGGTGTTTTTGTCTCTCGCCTTTTTCCACTGTATTATTGAAAGCTTGTTGAAACCTAATGGAGCCACGTCCTGTGCACATTCTGAATGGGGGCCACGGCCGTATTGGCCCTGGATCCGCCCCTGATAGTATCAGTGTCGCGAAGTCCCCCCTTCGTCCGAAAGTAACCTGTACTTCCGGCCCCAAGGGTGACTAGCCTCGCCGTAGAGTCCTAGGGTCCATCCCATGAATTAGGCCACCGGTCAATGCTGGGTCCAAAATCCGTTCGGTCTCATAAGACCGATTTCCCCTATGATCATATTCATGATAATTAACGCGGGGCTGTGTAGCTAATCGTTGACTCCGTCTGAGTCCGCTCGTGTCCGCATTCCATGGTACCAGGCTATGGCTCGAGTGTAAAGGCGCGACAACTGTATTAGTTGTAACTACAGACCTACTGTAGTCAGGGTTCGTTGTGGACTCTACAGCGAGTTGTCTTTCAAGCGTAGGGGAAGTTTCAAGTCGGTCAAGGCGACCCATAATTTCGCCTACTTGAGATTCAATCTGTCCTTTAAGGGCTCCTACCTGTGATTTAATCTTGCCTTCAAGGCCGCCTACCTGTGACCTCACTTCCCCTTGCAGTGCGCCTACTTGTGATCCAATCTTGGAGAACTTATTATCCATCCGGTCCATCATCAACTCAAGGATCGAACTGACTCGTGACCTATCCGAGGCACGTGACCTTCTACCGTCGTCCTCGTTCGGGCGCTCCATAAATGCGGGAGATATAGGTCGACTAACACTCATGATCAGAATGACAACTCTGATTTACTTCTTAATTAATCAAGTTTATTCACAATTAAAGTAAAGATCAACGCTACAGAAGTATTAATTAAAACAACCGACAATCGTTCACAACTTGGAAAATTATCACAATGTCCCAAATTCACTTAATGGCGATTAATCCCCGTTTTCCCCATTTTACCTTAATTTCCACATACCTTAACTTGGGAACGGAAGCTGGGAAGCAAGGTTTTAATCCACCGAAACGACGCAAGTATGTGTGTAATCCACGCAATGATTCGCTGACGGTGCAACTTGTACTCCACGTTTGCACAAAGATAATTTCTCGGTAATCCAGTGAAATATGTATTCCAAAATGATATATCCACGTTTCTCGTAGTTGCCGATATCGAATTAATCCAATTTGACTTAATATTCCACGATTCAGACCGAATTTCTTACATAAAGTTCACACACAACTGAGCTCTTGTCAAATGCGACTTATCTCTTCAACGGCCAGGACAAGACTGAATTTCAGACACGTTCTGACGCCACTTTTCGCGCACAAACCGCGATCCAGACAAAGGCCTGCTTAAAGTATAGGCTTGGGTTTTTCCGCTAACGTTAAGGTATACGAACCACTTTATCATTGAGCCTCGCTTTGGTCCAGAAAGCCAGACAGCCTATGTTTTAACATGGACAACTTTATCATACAGCCTCGTTTCAATTCAGACTAGGCGGCAAATTTTACTGCTTACGTCAGTCTGTCCGGGCAGGTCTGTCGTAGCACACGGGCCTATGTCTAAATGTCCTGCTGCGTATCGCTGCGTATCTCCGCGTATTATTAAATATTACTGCGTGTTTAATGTCAACAGGTCCTTGAGTGCATTTCACGGCGAAAACATTATATTAATAATTTTAGCGTTGCGGGCCCTCCCTGTGTATTTTAACCAGTATAATCGCCATTAATATTAATACAATAATCGCAATTAAATCGTAAAATGTAACATTCGTTACACTGCCCACCGACCTCTCTTCTTTTAAAAGTTCTTCAACTGGGAGAAGATCTTTTAAAAGAAATTCTCTTTACTCATTCCAAGTTTACATGATAAAACATAGCGATAATGCACAAGCAATGTCAGAGCAATATCAAAGCAATCCAATGTCATTGCAGCAACATCTAAACAATTCTGGCCATAGGAACAATGTCTCATCACGCAGTACACATTATTAAATTTCGCGGGTCTACACCATAGAGACCATGACTCATCAGTCATCACCAAAATACAAACGCTACTAGATTTTACGGGCCGAGCATCAGGCTTCATTACAAGCATGCTATAGAACCCTTCTAGTCTACATACAATATCTCAAGACCAATGTCCTATACCTCAGCAAACTGCAATGTATCTATCTGCCTTTTCAACAAATGGAAGCTTACTGTCTATCACAATGCCATCACTTCAATGCATAAATTCACTAATGTCTATCAATTCTTCAGTAACGCGTAGCATTAATCAATGCAATAATCTATTCCAGCATATCAGTAGGCCTACATCTATAACGCAAAGCATCAATCAGCGATCAACTAATGTAGCTCATGCACAATTAATGCCGTTATCTGTTCACAGTAACGCATCAAATAATCATATATCACATAGCGCATCTCAGTCATCAACATGCAAAGCTTTCCAAGTACAGCTATCAGTCAACCATCAAGTTACATGTCAATCTTACAATTCTAGTTAATATCTACTCAGGACTTTATTCATTTTACCAAGGATTGTCTTAACTACAGCAAGTTCGTCTTCCGAAAATAAAAACAGAGAAAGCTCCTCTCTTCAAGTTCATATTCATCATAATCAAACTAAACGCTAGAGCACTTTTCTAGAAGCTACTACTCCCCGCAATTAAGCGGCTTCCCTACTCAACAACAACTCGACAATAAAAGCCTAACTGCTTGCACTTTCCACAAAGATGCTGCGGATGCACCTTGCTCTTTTCCTTCGGATCCAGATCCACGAACTTCTCAAGAGGATGCTGTCTATACGGATAGACGTTCCCCTTGCACCAGAGACAGTCTTGTCCCAGATTGGCCCAGCTGTTGCCAGACGTCCACTTCCGGTTGCATCGGATGCATTTGTACTCCCCGAAGCATCTCTTCTTTCCTTGATACGGTGTCCATCCACCACTCGTAGCGACAGAAGCACTTGATACTTCGGCCTCACGTTGAACCTCTACGTCCGGTCGGACAGAGCAGTCTGGCTTCCGTCGTCCGAGAATCATTCCACAAACGCCGGCTGATGTGGCAGCTCGGTGTACCGGCAAACGAAGTCCCCATATAAGAAGGACATCTGCTGGTACATCCCATTTAGCCTTATGCCGATCAAGCCAGTTCATTCCAATGATCAATTTGTCCACGTGCGCGGAGACTAAAAAGGTTTCTACAAAAAGGTGGTCGTCCACTATGCATCGCAGCATGGCCTGGCCGATGATCGGGATATCTGTCCCATTGGCGGCGGTCACCGTCTGGTCAGATGGCTGTATGACTTCTGGTTCCACGAAGGAGGCGGGGACGAGGGACACTGAGCTTCCTGAATCGAGCACCGCGCGTGTCGTTTTTCCTTCCACAAGCAGTTGTAGATACGCGATATTCGTTCCTGGAATATAGTTGTTCCGGGCACCGGTCGCAAAACTCGTCGTCGCTTGCGGTTCTTCCTCTATCTGCTGTCGAGAAGGGCAGTCCCTTGAGATGTGATCCATCGCCTGGCACTCTGAGCAGCGACGAGGGGGTCGAGCATCATTGCTGGCCAGACGAGTTCTCGGTCCAAACCAGTTGCTGTACGCTCCCTCCGTAGGAACGGTCATCTCCTGCGGTGCTTTGTTCACTTGATGGCGCTGCGGACAATTTCGAGCGATATGGTCCGGAGCCTGGCATTCGAAACAGCGACGAGGAGATCGAGCGCCATTTCCAGTCCATCGCGAATCAGTTCTCGGTCCCGACCAGTTGTCGTTCGTTCTCCGCGGTTCCCTTCCGAAGTACGTCGTAGACGCTTGCGTTCGGTGGGCAGAAGGGGCGATCATTTTTGTCAAGAGCTCGCTGTGGTGTTCTAACTGCTTCTGCATCTGTTGTAACACAGCGTCCATAGCCGACTGTTCTTCTTGCACCGTCCTGACTCTTCCGTAGCGTCGTTCGTCAACTCCATCAGTATCCTTCTTGGTTTTCTTAAGACCTTCCAAACGCATGGCGGTCTGATACGCCTTATCCAAGGAAACCGGCTCCCGTTCGCGAATCTTCATGGCCAGTTCCTCGTCGATCAAAGCGTCTATAAACGCGCGTATAGCGAACGTCTCGCTATGGGGTGACACAGGTCCGGGATAAGCCAGAGTCATCAACCGACGAATATCATGCACCAGCGAGCTAAGATCTTCTCCGTCTCGCTGTTTTCTTGTACTCAGCTGCGTCTGATACAAGGCAGCCTGGTTAGCGCCTCCGTATCGGTCTCGTAATCGTTGTACTAAATCCGACCAAGTCTCTACAGTCTGTGTACTTGACTCCCACAACAATTGATCGGCTGGTTCTGTCAAGGCACACTGCAGATGATTCAGCCGTTCCTCATCAGTCCATTCATTGTTCTTAGCGCAAATCAGGAACTTCTGTAGGAATGCCTCCACTTGCGTTTTTCCGTTGTAGTTTCCCGGCTTAATCCATTGCTTAGGTTTCGGCCGGTTCGTCGATGAGGTCGTCTGTTCACTAACTTCTTTCACATTACGCGGCGGCTTCGTCCCTTCTGTCGCTGTACCAACGTCCGCTTGCGTTGATACGATCCCGCGGCTATCCGTCTGCGTAGCCACTGAAGTCGTCGGCACGAACGATAGCTTTTCGTGCATCTTCGTGGATGGCCCTGTCTCCTCAGGTTTCTGGTCGACCGGTTTCGACCTGTTGTAGACGTCGCGTCGATACTCGTCGTAAAGCAGCGGCGACGGCAGATACTGGTGCATGGCATACGCAGCGTTGCGATCGTAGCCAAACATCTGCGCACCGAGACCGTCACCTCGTTGCAGGGTGTCGTTGTTCTTCCTCCAGTCGTCGGCGTATCCTCCAGCGAATTCCTTGAGTACTCCCGGCGTAGACACTGCGACGGGCATCCACTGGACCGTAGACGCGATGGCCGGGTCGTAGGTTAGGACGGGGTCGTACGCAGAGAGAATCGGAAGAGCGCGAGGTTGAGGTAGATCCAAGAATCTACTCGAATCGGGAGGGAAGGAGCGACCATTGGGAGCGAAGACGGGCATCGGTGTACCAGGTCTCGTCGTCGTAACACCTGTCGTAGCCTCGTATCGACTTCGCATGGTTTTCGCGTTAGCCATATTCCGTTGGTCAGCTTCGACGTGACGGTGTTGATCAGCCACACTGTGAGACGCTCGTGGTTCAGACAGTGAACGCACGACGGACGTGGTGGGTGGTCGCAGGGCCGACGTAGTGGGTGGTCGCGTGGCAGGACCAAGCGTAGCAGACGTCGTGGGCGGTCGGGCGCCAGTGCCACGGTTAACCAGGGCATCCCCCTCCCATGGATTCACGTTATGGGTCGGGTTGCCTATCATTTCTTCACCCTTACCCAAATTTTCAAGTTCCAAGTTGCGACCTCATGTCGACTGACTGCCTTAATACTTTCATACAAAGTATCTTCAACATTCTCTGTCATTTCTTCATCTATCTCTAATTGAACATTATCATGATCGATCTGGTAAGCGGCTTCTGCAGCCACGCTGTCTTCCAGCTCAACCCTTTCGGTGCCTACTCCTATCGATGGGTTAGACCCTAACCTATACCCTACACACTTCTGGAACCAATTGTCGCGAAGTCCCCCCTTCGCCCGAAAGTAACCTGTACTTCCGGCCTCAAGGGTTACTAGCCTCGCCGTAGAGCCCTAGGGTCCATCCCATGAATTAGGCCACCGGTCAATGCTGGGTCCAAAATCCGTTCGGTCTCATAAGACCGATTTCCCCTATGATCATATTCATGATAATTAACGCGGGGCTGTGTAGCTAATCGTTGACTCCGTCTGAGTCCGCTCGTGTCCGCATTCCATGGTACCAGGCTATGGCTCGAGTGTAAAGGCGCGACAACTGTATTAGTTGTAACTACAGACCTACTGTAGTCAGGGTTCGTTGTGGACTCTACAGCGAGTTGTCCTTCAAGCGTAGGAGAAGTTTCAAGTCGGTCAAGGCGACCCATAATTTCGCCTACTTGAGATTCAATCTGTCCTTTAAGGGCTCCTACCTGTGATTCAATCTTGCCTTCAAGGCCGCCTACCTGTGACCTCACTTCCCCTTGCAGTGCGCCTACTTGTGATCCAATCTTGGAGAACTTATTATCCATCCGGTCCATCATCAACTCAAGGATCGAACTGACTCGTGACCTATCCGAGGCACGTGACCTTCTACCGTCGTCTTCGTTCGGGCGCTCCATAAATGCGGGAGATATAGGTCGACTAACACTCATGATCAGAATGACAACTCTGATTTACTTCTTAATTAATCAAGTTTATTCACAATTAAAGTAAAGATCAACGCTACAGAAGTATTAATTAAAACAACCGACAATCGTTCACAACTTGGAAAATTATCACAATGTCCCAAATTCACTTAATGGCGATTAATCCCCGTTTTCCCCATTTTACCTTAATTTCCACATACCTTAACTTGGGAACGGAAGCTGGGAAGCAAGGTTTTAATCCACCGAAACGACGCAAGTATGTGTGTAATCCACGCAATGATTCGCTGACGGTGCAACTTGTACTCCACGTTTGCACAAAGATAATTTCTCGGTAATCCAGTGAAATATGTATTCCAAAATGATATATCCACGTTTCTCGTAGTTGCCGATATCGAATTAATCCAATTTGACTTAATATTCCACGATTCAGACCGAATTTCTTACATAAATTTCACACACAACTGAGGTCTTGTCAAATGCGACTTATCTCTTCAACGGCCAGGACAAGACTGAATTTCAGACACGTTCTGACGCCACTTTTCGCGCACAAACCGCGATCCAGACAAAGGCCTGCTTAAAGTATAGGCTTGGGTTTTTCCGCTAACGTTAAGGTATACGAACCACTTTATCATTGAGCCTCGCTTTGGTCCAGAAAGCCAGACAGCCTATGTTTTAACATGGACAACTTTATCATACAGCCTCGTTTCAATTCAGACTAGGCGGCAAATTTTACTGCTTACGTCAGTCTGTCCGGGCAGGTCTGTCGTAGCACACGGGCCTATGTCTAAATGTCCTGCTGCGTATCGCTGCGTATCTCCGCGTATTATTAAATATTACTGCGTGTTTAATGTCAACAGGTCCTTGAGTGCATTTCACGGCGAAAACATTATATTAATAATTTTAGCGTTGCGGGCCCTCCCTGTGTATTTTAACCAGTATAATCGCCATTAATATTAATACAATAATCGCAATTAAATCGTAAAATGTAACATTCGTTACACTAGACATTTACCGAAGCTCTGCCTTTCCAATTTGAAATTTGAAATTGTAGATATTCTCTTAAGTCCACTGTTCGGATTTAACTTGGTCCTTTTGCAAGCACTTCTTCGACGCTGTGTTCTTCATTCGTTGGAACGGCATCGAATATTAGCCAATTTGCCCGGAATAGCTTCACTTTCAGTAGGTTATTCGCATGTCTTAAGTAGGCAGCTTCTCTGTCGCTTCCGTTACAACCTAGCTCCGACTTCCATTGAATGCTGTGCCTATGCAGGAATCTACATGTACGCTAATTTGACCTTGGGACGTGAAGCCACATGAAAAGTGAGAGTGATGAAATTTGAAATGAAAAAATCATTCGGATCAGACAATGACTAGGCCTAGCTCCACGGTCTCCAATTAATTATCAATCTAAATGCCAACCGCCTTGGCAGCTAATTAATCAGCTTCTTCTAATTCCTGGCAACCGGATTCGAACCTGAGGCTATAAATGATTAAAAGTGGGTTACTGCCTTGAAGTTGTGTGATCGGGATCGCTTGTTGTTTCCGTTTTAAAAATCATCCTAATTAGAAAGGTTTTTCTGGTGGAGACAGTCAGCCGACGGTAAGACTATTTCTCGATCGTGAGTACACAGTGTTGCCGCGGCTGTTCATTACTCAGCACTTAGTCTAATAATTATTCATCTATTTTCTTCCTATATTATATATCCCAGATGCTGGAACAGTCTTCCACCGGACATTAGATTGGCCGCCTCAGTGGACTCTTTCAAAACAAAGCTTAAAACTTATCTGTTTGCTAAGGCGTATCCCGCAGTTGGCCGTTTGTGAGGCACCCTTGTAGCGGTATGGCCGCGTTACGGCGCCATATAAATTGTCGTTATTATTATTATTACTATTATTATTATTATTATATATCAATATCCCTAGGCACAGTGCCCGTAGGAGTCCGACGCCACTCTCTGTCTGAGTCTGTCTCGCGTCATGTTACCCAGCTTCAACCGGTCCGGTTGAAGCAGCAGGACCACCTCGTCTGATTGAAGAGAATATTGGGAGAAAGGCATGAAGGACAACCTGGGTCAATGCCAGTATGTGTCCCATGCTCTCTCCTCCGACTCTCTCCACCGGTCTGTCCTGACCGACCTGTGCATGTCCTATTTCTTCCTATAGCAATCGCAATACAGCAATGCTAGTCTATCCAAGCTCGACGTTCAACACTTCGCCGCTAGGCCTCATTAATGGCGCCAGCTTAGCGGACGAGATTTTACATCACGTTCTGTATATAGACTTTGCAGTTCTGTGTATAATTATAAGTCCTGGTTTTTTCATAGACTGCTCAAACCTACCGCGTTAATCATGCAAAATTGCAAGGCACGTATAAGCTCAATGTCAAATACGTCTCTGGCTGTCATGATATTATTTTTGCTAAACATTGGGCATTTTGATAATATTATTGTTACACACTTTCATGACGTATCCGACAGACTCTATAAACGTTAGCAGTAGACTTTCTTTAGGCCTATCAGCTAATACCGCTTCGCAACCTTTTCTCTAAAATCAAGGGAAGACAATTCCCAGCTGGTAGCTGGCATAGTCCTAATCCTAGTGGCAACCGTCATCGCAACTGCACTGCAATCGCCTGCTATTGGTGTGCATTGTGATATTCGCTTTATTAATTTGTAGGCTACAATACCATAGAATACAGTAAACTCGGAATTTCAACAGCACCCACAAAAGCTAAGACTCGGGAACCAGCTTATTCACAGGCGCTCAATCAAAAAAGTTTGCAGGGTATGGGCCAAGATCCGGAGAGTAAGGCAGTTAGTCAGAAAGTTACGATGGATGATAGTTAGGCCTAGAACTGAAACTACATGTACCATATTTTCCCTGACTATCATCGATGGTTATACCATAACATACTGTAAAAAGCGAACCCTCCATGCCGCCAGCGTTTCTTTGGGGTTGTATGGTGATACCCATCTGGGTCCTATACGGGTCTCGTTTGGGAATATAAGTTCTATGTGGTTCAATGCTGGCATGACTCTTGCCAGAAGCCCAGGACTCCGGATCCAAAGTCTATTGTATTGTTCCACCTTTGGACTTTGCCGGTGTCACGATATAAAGTCTCCCTCCCCCCGAAACAGAGTCTCCCCTGGCTTAAACTTTCTATTTTAATACATTTTCTGATGTGAAAGTATAGGCCTATATTTGTTCGTGTTCAATGATTTAGCAACGTGAACTAACGGTTTCACCTGCTCGATCATCCATAAATTTTATGCAACTGTAGCCGATTTCACGCTCAACAGGGCGGAGGAAACATTCTCTCTCCCCCCCCCCCCCGGATACTTTATTTCAGAACATAGTTTCGGGAGGGGGCGAATTTATTCTGGAACAGATCCGCCGGGGCAGAATCTGTTTCGAAATAAAATCTGCGGGGGGCGACACAGGCGCTCATTTTCTACTGATAAGAATTTTCTTACTTTGGGGCAGGCCTAACCGGTCTGTTCTAAAAAAATGCAATTATTTCCACCAGTCTGGCTTATGGTTGACGCTTTCCGTTGCCTGACCTAACTAAATATTTAGTCTACATTTTAAATTTACTTATCAGACTTAATAAGAATATTACAGTTGTCGTGTGTAGTTACTAGTTGTGCTGTTGTTTCTTTTGGTCCTCAGGCATTCTATTTGCTTGCACTGCGTTGCTAACATTGACTGGTACTTTCATTATCCAGAAGTCGTATTTCGGTAAGCATAGAAATCTCTTCTCTTCATATTTTGGAGCCCTATATTAGAGTGTAGGTCCTACTTTGATTACGGGATGCGAGTTCGTAGACCATACAGTGATACGAGTACGAAGCCTTCACTTCCCTGTTAAACTTGCCTGTAAAACTCATACACATTTTAGAATCTATTTTTACCCCAACCAATCAACTTACGCTGTCTCACCAAAGTCACCATCCTTTTCTTAAAGTGTCAACAACTCAACATGTGCGGAAGGTAAAACGATTTTGGACGAATTGCAATACATGTATAAAACGTTTCTGTTGGCTATTAGGCTACACTTTCTCACAAAATTACCTCATGTATGGACGAACGCTTTGCACAGGTAATTATAGCTAACTTTCGCCTTCTTTATTATTAAATTTTGAGCATCGGAGTGTTCGAGTAGGATAAGGTTTGGGTTAGGGTTAGGGTTAGGTTAGGGTTAGGGTTAGTGTTAGGATTAGTGTCGTCATTAGATACTTAACAGTCATACAGAATTTTCCGCTCTCCACTACTTTTGCCAAAGTATACGCGTTATCAGTTAAAAGCTTGCGAACTTACTTACTCTTAAATGAGTCCAACAGCAGGGCCGGATTAAGAAATGTGGGCCCTCTTCGGGACGTTTTTTGCGAATCTTCGACCGAAAATTCTGATGACCTTTTTTAGTCGTTTGGTCGAAATTTGCTCAAAATCTAAAGATTTTCAAAAATAATTTTTTTCGCATGTGTGGCCTGGGCCCCTAAAGTGTGGGCCCCTGTTAGACCGAACATGTTGAACATGCCTTAATCCAGCCCTGTCCAGCAGTAGGCTATTGCTCTAGGTCTTCCTCGTCTGTCTTTATTTCCTCCACTCTTCTTTCGATGATTTCTCTTGCTATTACTCATAGGCTTCAACTAATCCACAATAATTTTGATACGCAGTGCATTTTACAGTCGTAAAGCGTATGCTTAGTAAGTTTCTTACTTAAAGCTCAGAGACATTTCTGAGGAGATATGGGACGTAAAGAAACTGGTGGTATAAAGGCAGACTACATTAGCCATCTCTCCTTTTCTCGATTGTCTCCTCAGTCTGATAATCTAATGTTTTTTTCATTTCATCCATTCCAGTACTGTCACTGTAATTATCCAATTTAAGATAGTTGGGCCTAAGTTTTGGAGCCAATTCTGCTTTGCTTTAACCGATTGATTCTTCCCCTCATTTATAATCTGCACCTCTCTGTCTTAGGGAACTCATCTTCTGAATGTTTAACCTCAGTAGGACTTTCTGGCTTTACTTTCGGTGTACCAATCATTCCTCTTCGGGCGCATACTTGGCTCCACATTTGGTCTCCCTCAAAGTTCCGGTTTAGGCCCACAAATCTATCTACTATACGCTGCTAATTGGAATCAAACTCCTTCTTTTGTTGGGGCTGCAGCTTATGAATTAAGTAGGCTACATGATCGAACACGATTGCTGACCACCATCAATGTTCGATCATGTTTTTTTGATCCTACACTTCAGATTTCAGAACTGTGGAACTAGGACAATGTATAATTTAAATGTATTTGTATGACTCTTTCAAAATGACAACAATATAATAATGTGCCTATCGTCTAGCTCAGCTCAAGAACTGTCTTGAGTACAATATGGCTGCCATTGATTCTTTGAACTCATGCACAGAGCTTTTTCTTTCGGTATCGATTGTGCTACAGCGCCATAAACTGCCTTAATTATTGTTTTCATCATCATCATTACTTCCCAATAATTATTAACTATAAAATTGAACACGTTTATAATACTAGTAGGCTACCAGTTGTGATGAAAGTAGAGGTGGTGTCATTGAAAGTGGCCTACATAACAGTGAAAACTAAATCGTCTATTTTATTCAGAGAGTCTCATATTCTTCAGATGGCGAGAGCAGCTGAAGGCGAACCCCGATCGAAATCTGACGGGTGAGAGACACTGAACTTCGTAAATGAAAGTAGTCTGATTTAAGCATCATATCTAACAGACTGCCTCCTGCAATTGATCTAGGTCAGCGGTTCCCAACCCGTGGCCCGCGGGCCAAAAGTGGCCCGCCAGGCCTAAGAAAATGGCCCGCTTCTCTCAAAGAATTAACAAAAATATATGAAAAAATTACAATTTGGACCGGGTAGAACACATAATTACTTTCTATTACAAATTATTCTATTTTGGCGTCTATACCTAGCATTAAACATTCTATTTTGAATCAATTACAACAATTCTATAGGCTTTTAGTTAGTTAAATTTTAGCCTTTTGGCCACTATAATGTTCATCAACTAAGAAAAGTGGCCCTCGTGTCCTCCAACTTAGAAAAAGTGACCCTAAAGACAAAAAAGGCTGGGAACCACTGATCTAGGTCCAGACCGTGAATAAGAAACACTTAGGTTTAACAACACAAAAATGTGACAAATCATATTGACGATGACAAACAGGACGACGATTAATTTGGGACAAAATTAATGATGGTGATGAATGTGATGATAAGAGCAGTTGAGAGTGATGACAACAGCGAAATAATTATGACGATAACGATGGTGACGCTAATAGCGCTAATGATTTTGCGCTATGTTGATTTTGCAAAGATTTCGTCATGGCCACCTCACATCGTCAACTCAATACATTAATTGGTGTCCCTAGGTAGCGGGATAATTTTATCCCTTTAGGGCCTCCCCTTTTTTGTAACCAATTTTAAATGGTGACATGCTGACTAAATTATGGGCGTGGGAGAATGACAACAGTGGCCATATTTTATGTTTCTGTTAGTTATCTGTATGATTTTCACGACACCGGAGAAGTGGTCCAGTCGCGGAGTAGCTGTACAGAACACTTGGTCAAAACGTTGTCCTCGATCTATTTTCTTCTATGCAAAGTCATCGGCCAACTGTCCGAATCACACCATCTGCAATGTTTCCAATTCCGTTGGATTGAACGTTCCAGAGGGACGCGATCATCTGACTGGAAAAACGATGGAAGCTCTGAAGTACTGCTATAAAATGTTTGGTCCAATAGCAGACTGGTATCTTAAGGCTGATGACGATGTCTATATCTTCTTCGAGAATCTTCTGGAAATCCTTTCCTGGTATAATACAACTTCGCCCAGGTACATTGGACAAACAATTCATACGAATATTCCCAAAGGATACCATTCCGGTGGAGCGGGATACGCTCTCAGCCGAACTGCAGTGGCAATGATGTTTAACAATAGCATAGAGTTCCAGAGACATTGTAAGGGAGATGGCGCAATAGAAGACGTGGACATTGGATCGTGTCTTGCTGGGTTTGGTATCTATCCAGAAGATATGCGAGATAGCGAAGGAAAACTGAGGTTCCACTCACAGAATCCTCTCCGAGTTCTTATGGACGGCAATTTGAACACTTATCGCTACATTAATTTCAGTGGCACCACATTTGGGAATGAGCAAGTAAGTCAGCAGGAGTTATTTGCTTTTACATTTCCTTAATTTCGTAATGAGATGGTTGGGCCTATACTTAGTCAATCATTGAAAGCGGGAGTAAGCACTGAGTAGATTGCGTAGAGACAGGGGCGGATCCAGGGGGGCCAATCCGGCCATGGCCCCCCATTTCAAATCACCATGGGACGTGGCCCCCATCCATGGTGGCCCAAAAAAAATTTCAGGGTGTCAGTCGTGCACAGGAGAATTAATGTACATGTACATGTATAAATGTAATTAAAATCTATAATAAAAATAATGTATAAATGTAATTAAAATCTAATCTAAGTCTTTCACGCAATTGCATTGTCTTAATATAAAGCATCGAAATGAAACAATCTTTCAACAGTATCCAACTATGATTTATGGCATGCAATGTATGTTATTCGTGTATATATTCGTAGTAAAATGTAAAAACATAAACACCAATAAACACAATTATAACTAAGTACAACTAACTATTAATTACAAATCAAGTTAACACTAACAACAGTGTTTGTGATGTAATTTATTTTTTGCAGATGCCAAAAAATTTCAGGGCGAAACATGTTAAGTTTTGAGTTTAGTCTATATTTGCAAGAAAATGCGGTGAATGATAACACATGTTTACTCCTTGTTTTTATTTATATCTTACTATATTTCATTCAGTAGTGGGAAGTATTTTATTTTTTCTAGTCTTAAAAAGTCATCAGTTTTTTAAAAAGAAAATTGAACACCTTTTTGAAGATTTCGGACGGTTCACTAAAAATTCATAAGTTTTTTTGGAAGCGAAATTGAACACCTTTTTTTAAATTTTGCACGGAAGAATAAAAAGTCATCACTCTTTTTAGACGAGAAATTAAACACCTTTTTAAAGATTTCGCACGGATGACTACAAAAAGTCATCAGTTTTTTGGGATGCGAAATTGAACACCTTTTTTTGAAAATTTCACACGGAAGACAAAAAGTCATCACTCTTTTTAGACGAAAAATTAAACACCTTTTTTAAGATTTAGCACGGATGACTACAAAAAGTCATCAGTTTTTTGGTATGCAAAATTAAACACCTTTTTTGAAAATTTCGCACGGAAGACTAAAAAGTCATCACTTTTTTTAGACGAAAAATTAAACACCTTTTTTAAGATTTCGCACTGATGACTACAAAAGTCATCAGTTTTTTGGGATGCTAAATTGAACACCTTTTTTGAAAATACCGCACGGAAGACAAAAAGTCATCACTCTTTTTAGACGAAAAATTAAACACCTTTTTAAATATTTCTCACGGATGACTACAAAAAGTTATGAGTTTTTGGGATGCGAAGTTGAACACCTTTTTTTGAAAAATTCGCACGGAAGACTAAAAAGTCATCACTCCTTTTAGACGAAAAATTAAACACCTTTTTTAAGATTTCGCACGGATGACCAAAAAATGTCATCAGTTTTTTGGGAAGGATAATTGAACACCCTTTTTGAAGATATCCGGCGTATTACTTAAAAAAGAACATCTAGTTTTCGGGAAAGAAGTTTTTAAGTAAAGTCTATATTTATTGAGACCTTATGGCACTCTTATATGCACTGAAAAGTACAGCTATTTTGTTAAGATAACAGATTAAAATGCTACCATTGCAATGTGAAAATTCAAAAAGTTTCTGGTGGGGAGGGGTATATCCCCTCCCCACACCCCTCCCCTACCAGTCTCGGCGCTGCGCGCCTCATGATTGTCTTCAGACGGTCAATTATCTACCCCTCCGGAAACATCAATCCTCCCAGAGGTGGGGGCTAAATTAAACTCTGGTTTCGGCCAAAAACGACTAAAAAAGTTCATCAGATTTTTCAGCGAAAGATTAATTAGAAAATTTCCGACCCCAGCCCAAAAATATTTTGGCCCCCCGCTTCGAAACGTTCTGGATCCGCCATTGCGTAGAGAAACATCCGCACGAGAAACATAGAAGGTGGTAAACAGGATATGGGGAGATATTAGTGAGCGTACGAGGACGCTGTTCCGCGAGAAATAGGCCTAAAGGCGGTGGCTTGAGGTATTTAGTGGAAGGAGTAAGGTTGGAAAGGATAGATAATTATTGGACAGACATTTTGACGAACCGTTGCTGGACGCGTGAGAATCACAGCATACCTGGTAAGAATTGTTCCTTATCTGTTCAATATCTCTTTTTGCGCAAATAACTCAGAAATGTGAGCGAAGTGTTCCCCTTGGTTTCCGACCATGGGGGCTGTTCTGGCAAGATCAGAGATGAGTGGTCGCCACAGTACGTTGCCTAGGCCTGGCTGCAGGTCATGTTCCCGTATTCTGTACACAAATATTTGTGAGGTGAATAAGCTTACACGCTGTACAGTGTACACCCTCGCAAACCCTCGACTACGGCCCTGCTTCCGCCAGTCAACTCTGCCACTCTTGTCGCAGAACAACTCATTGCCACTGCCAAAAAGAAATGCTACTCCTTGCTCATCCACTCCAGTTCCTCCAGCCCTCGACATCTCAGGCTGGCGGTCAACTCCCTTCTTCATCCCAAATCCCCCTTCGCTGCCAAGCTCCATGCCAATAGGGACCCACACATGTGCGAAAGTTGTGTATACTAAATGAGTAGTTCGACCAATAATATTGATTCCGAGTTTTTTTAAAATTTTTACTATTCGTAATAGTAATACTGAATACGCCAATAGACTATCTAGCGTCACTTCAAGAGAGACTCCTCAGAGGCGCTCTCAACCAGGTAGCATCAAACCACGATTAACGATGATGCTTTTCAATCGTTTGCGGAAAAGTGGAAAAGAAAAACGATTAAGTTCATTGCGGAGCTTGCCATGGGCGGAGACCTAGGGGGGGGGGGTGGGACAGGGGACGGTCCCCCAATGGAGGTGTTGGGGGACGGCCCATGTATTTGTCCCCACCCCAATCGTTGAGCATCACGACTTTAAAAAAGGTCATGAACTTTTTTGGCGGCGAAAATAGAAAAATGTCGTCGAGATTTCGCCGGACGACTAAAAAAAGGTCGTCAGAAATTTTGGCCGGTAAAAGATGGAAATTTTTCGTCCGTCAAAAAATATAGCGTCTTTCCGTCCCCCCCCCCCCCGCAAGTCTCCGCCCAGGTCTTCGCCCATGGAGCTTTCTATACATGTAACTTTTTCTATAACGATAAACTGAGCACAGGAACGTATCACTGAAACACAAAACTCCCTTTGAAGATAAATCGGGGCTTGACCTGCTAGGCAAGTGAGCATGATCATTAGAATCATAAACCCGCATAAAGCTTCATAAAGGCCACAGATTTGGTAGGACTGTGCCGCTAATCGGGCGATCCGCAGAATTAAGATCTGAAAAATAAAAATATCTAGGAATACTGAATATTTTGGCTTGTGTTGACCTATGTGTGATTCAATTTTCTCTGGTATACGCAAGACGGACTTGTTGCCTCTATAGCTCGAACTTCCAAAGTGCTGGATAAAAGCTTCGCTACATGTGCTCGGTTTATCGTTGTAGAATAAGTTAATCTAGCAAAACCCTAAGCTTATTCGACCAAACATGCTGAACATGCTTTAATCCGGCCATGAGTCAAATTATTTGAATCAGAAACTCAAATCTCAGATGTCAGTCATGACCAACTTCCAAGCTTTTTTTGAACGTTCACGAACCTTGTTCTGTCGTCTCGGTTGAGGCGTGGCTAAGTTGTCTGCTGTCAGAGAAAGACCAGGGCACAACTTGTTAAGCATGTGACACATTGCATCGCTGGGTTCCATTCACTTTAAAGTTTAAACCAAACAATTAGCAAATAATTTTGCGTGTTTCAACCAGTTTTTAAATGACTGTTTATACTAAGCTTCGTAGCATTATTTCATCATACTTCGAACTGTGCGGAAAAAGAGCAAATCAAAAAGAGAACTGCATTTGTCTATAAAGGTCCCGTTCGCATAACGGTTGTAATGTCTAACTGCGTAATGGCAATTATAAATTATTTTAAATTAAAGGTTATACCACAATTCGCTCCACGATGTTGAGCTGTGTATTGTTCGTAAAACATCGGGATATCCTTGAATTTTACATTCTTCCTCTTCTTGCGGTGTAGCCTACAGCCCTACAATACATTATGAATGCGAAAGCATAGATCCATTAATTTCGGTGCTATCTTTTAGTTGAAGGGTGTGTACGAAATGCTGGGTCGACATACAGCGTCTTTCCACTATGTGCCTCCTGGAGAAATGTATTTCATCGAGTTTCTCGTTTATCATCTCAGACAACGATCACAAAGACAATAAATAATTCGCCCGACTGTGTTCGATGACGTCACTGGAGTTCTACGTCACTGGATTAACGCAAAGACAACAACAAGATTCGGTTTCCAATTCCGAGACAACTCGATCTTCTGAAAAATCTATTCACAGTTCACAATATTACTTTACTTAACTTATGTGTATGTGTAGGCTTACTGTCTCTCTTCTCTTCATTTTCAATCATGACACGAACGTCAATGCACATGCTGTCTGTTACCAACCTCAACTTCTTACTTACTATCATCGTCGTCGTCGTCGGCGTCATCATCGTAGTCGTCGTATTCAACATCCTCATTATCAAAAGCCTAGACATGATCAAAACAACGACGACGGCGTCATTATCGTTTGAAGGATCTTTTGAAGGATCTGTGTTGACCGTGAATGATATTCGTAGAATTCTAATGATCCAATCCAGCGATATAATTTACGTTACAAATCGCCATCATATATTAAGGCAGATGAACTCAATCGAATACAAATCAGGGTGGGAAGTAGGCCTATACTTCCCGTGGCCCGGGAAAGGGTTAAAGTGAAATAATAGAATCATAATTCTTTGAGGAATCAAACTTCGTATCTCATCCAGAAGATTCTACTAACCTAATTTTGCATCCCAAAATCAGCTTGGTTCCGAACTCGACTTCATTCTAGCTTCATTATAGGCAAACTTCGTATCTCTTCCAGAAAATTCTACTAACCTAATTTTGGATCCCAAAATCAGCTTGGTTCCGAACTCGACTTCATTCTAGCTTCATTATAGGCAAACTTCGTATCTCTTCCAGAAGATTCTACTAACCTAATTTTGCATCCCAAAATCAGCTTGGTTCCGAACTCGACTTCATTCTAGCTTCATTATAGGCAAACTTCGTATCTCTTCCAGAAAATTCTACTAACCTAATTTTGGATCCCAAAATCAGCTTGGTTCCGAACTCGACTTCATTCTAGCTTCATTATAGGCAAACTTCGTATCTCTTCCAGAAAATTCTACTAACCTAATTTTGGATCCCAAAATCAGCTTGGTTCCGAACTCGACTTCATTCTAGCTTCATTATAGGCAAACTTCGTATCTCTTCCAGAAAATTCTACTAACCTAGTTTTGGATCCCAAAATCAGCTTGGTTCCGAACTCTAGCTTCATTATAGGCAAACTTCGTATCTCTTCCAGAAAATTCTACTAACCTAGTTTTGGAAGTCATTCTGTACCGTCGTAGCCTACTCGTATAATGAAGTTAGAATGAAGTCGAGTTCGGAACCCAGCTGATTTTGGGATTCATGCTGCTGTTCAAATTATATCGGAATCTGTGTTATAAACCTATAGCAATCTCTGTTTGTAATTAGCATGTCCAGTCTTTCCGGTCGCATACCGAAAAACGGAACTCAAGAATGACCGGCCACTGAAAAGGAAACCATAATTCTTCTAGGTTAATCAGTGATTCCATTGGGTTGGAATAATTATTTGCCCCCCCCTCCTCAGGACAGTCGGCGATTCGGGAATGGCACCTACAGCTTAGCTTACTAACCGCTCGTGCAAATCACAGAAACGCTCGTGAATATGCTGGTGCCCTGTTCTTGGTTATCGAGTGGCGCTTTAGAAATTTGGAGATTTGGATTCTTGTTTTCTCGGCTACTTAATACGCTTATTATCAGTTTTATTGCATAAATTTAATAACGTTGGATTATTGTGGAATCAAACTGTTTGGTGTAGGATAATCGTACAGGCTACTGGTAGGCCTATGAGACATATTTATAATTATTGATGCTACGACTAAGCCGGTTATTGTTGATAGGAATCGAAACAAAGACGAATTTGCATTTATCGTTTGTGTTTTGCTCTTGGAGCAGACGCCATAGGCGTAGGAGGCGGGGGTCCAGAGGGGGCAAGTGCCCACTCAATTTCGGGCAAGCTAGTTTTTCGGGCAAGTAAGCCCCGGGAAAATATTAAACAAACTACAGGCCGCTACTTGAAGTTCAACGTTCAATATCACACCGCAGTGTCTCCCAGTTCCAATTATCCCGAATCCAGTTAGATACCAGCTCACAGCCATCATGAATAGGGATAGCAGAAAGTCGCGACAAAATTTAAATTCACTGTATCATTGATTTTTACATAATGGCGAAAATCGCTGGAAATTCACGAGCCCTAAATTTTTCTCGAAAACCTCCGCAATTCGTGGCATTTAGGTGAAATTCACAGCATCAAATTAAGCCAAGTGCCAAACAATCTTAAGGCGAGGCCTATATGAGGAAAACTTAGAAAAAATGAAATAAGAACAGTTCGGGCACGACTAGAGATATAGTGGCAGCAAATGGCCTATTTATATAGAGCCTTTTGGTTGGGTGCATGTATCGAATCTCTTACTAATCATCTCCGCTTCTGGATGATGTCCTCTTTTCTTCAACAAGCTGACGGCCAAATCCTTCTTTATAAATATTCAGGCCAAAAAATCATTCGCGGTCTTTCCTCTTTTCTTCTTCCCACCCGTTCCTCCGTCAATAAAAATCATAGTCCTTAGGAGGAAGGGGTCTCCCTCATTATTTCAACCAACCATTTTCTCTTTCGACTTCTTATTATTCCTGTTAGGAATCTTTATCGTCAACCAATGGTTGCACTCCCACCTATGATGCAATAAATTTTGATTTCAGTGTTCCAGAGCATATACCCGGTACACATTGACATAGGGTCTATGTATTATCGACTCGGTTACTCCAATTATGCACTCATGTTAATATGTAGGTCTACGTTATACACCTTACACAAGCTGACCGGACTCATTGAGACACCAAGTGAGACAATATTGAAGCACCGCCTTATAGGCCTAAATCGCATTCACTGCTTTGAATAGGCCGCCTACATAGCATACGAGTGAAAATAATATAAACACACGGCAAACGGAACACAGCATTGAACGTGTGGCTGCATTTGATGTTAGCAAAAGGAATGATCTGGGGAAAGTTCGAACTAATACGAACACGGATTCTTCGCTGTAGGAAGATTGTAGGAAGGATAGCGGGAATACATCTCCTCCTTCAGAATCTACGGGGTTTAGACCTAAGTTAGTTAGTCAGTATATAGGCTTATTTATATTTAATGATCAGTTCGTCAATCTGGTTAATTTGAAATGACGTCGTTATGGATTACACAAAAATTAGATTCTTCTAGTTCGCCTACGATTTCACCTCGTTATTCAGTTTCAAATGTCCATGATGTAAGGTAGGCCTAAGTGTGGTGAATAAGGCCCACCTAAGGAATTTTACTTAGAGATAATACAATTAATATCTGATGGAAATTTGTGTCAAAGTTTAAATTAAAACATTTAGGCCTAGAGTTTGCATTTTCTGAAGGCACGAAGTCAGTAGCCTAGCTCTTGATAAAATAGTCTACTTGTTCACGTCAAAATTTAATGATCCGAGACATCGCCCCGCTCGGGAAATTCAATGACGCTGAACACCAGCAGTCTAGGTCGGAAAGTCCAAGACGCAGTCATGCATAGCATAGTCTCACTTCACCTAAGCAGTTCAACATGGTTTCCATAATGAAACGTTTAGACGCTCGCGACCTTCTATCGTCGTCTTCGTTAAGACGCTCCATCAACGTCGGAGTGACCACTCATGATGAATAATAAAGCAAATGTGTTTCCTAATTATACAGTTCATTTCTTATGTAAAGTAAAAGAGAAGGTCAAAGATTATAATACTTAAACAATCATCAATCTAAGGCAACTTGGATCGATGAAAGAGACACTTGTAATCCGATATTTCCAATATATAGGCATATAAATTATATTCCAACGAAATATATCCGATATTCCAAAGCGAAACGAATGCAGAAATTGTATAATTCAAACGATTCACGTAATGACCGATGCCGTTTTTATCTAAATTTAATCCAAAAGACTATTCCACTTTTCAGACCGAAATTCAATACATCTTTCTTCGCACATGAGTGCGCTTACCAATACATCCACTCTCTTCAACCGACCGGCTCAGACTGACGTGTTGACGCGAGAAAGAAAGAATATTCGCGCTTAACCGCTTAAAAGTAAAGGAGGACCGCCCACAGCGTGTCTGGATTTCCAGACGGTAACGTTAAAACTATAAGCCCCTTAATCATGGAGCCTCGGTCTGAACGGACCGACGCGCGAAATTAGAGCTTACGTCAGTCTGTCTAGGTCGTCTCTCCGCCGGTGTGCATAAGTCTACATGTCCTGCTAAAATATTGCTATGTATTTCTATGTCCTGCTAAAATATTGCTATGTATTTCTGCGTGTCATTAAGTTTCAGTGCGTGAGCTTCCAACAAAATAGTCAACAGGTTTTAAGTGCATCTCAACGCTACGGCCGATATTAGGCTAATGGGATTAATATAACAGGCCCTGTGTATTTCAGTCATTATAATCGCCATTAAAATTAAACCGATAATCGCCAATTAAACCGTAAAATGTAACAGTCGTTACACAAACAGTTCAGAATGCTTTCGCCAGCGCTGTCACTAAGACTCCCAAACATCACCACGTAACCCCTATTCTCAAGTCTCTTCACTGGCTCAAAGTTGAACGTGCTAAAAATATCCCAAATTAAATTCATTCAAACTAGCACATTTATGTATAAATATGACAACAACCTTCTTCCACTTGCATTCTCATTCTATTTTAGACCTAACTTATATACTAAAGGCATTAGAAATAATAGAATCTACATATGTGTCTTTGCTAAAACGAACACTAGAAAGTTTTCTATTAAGTATCAGGGTAGGCTACTCTTTTATGGAAAAACATACAGGAAAATATTCGTGCATCCAGGAGTCTCAATCGATTTAAATCCCAAATCCGTGCACACACATTAAAAAATGTAAAATGAACAACCCATTTATTCTGTGTGTTTTCCCATTCTTTTTAAGTTGAGCAGAGGGAAGGTATCCTGTTGTTATTTAATTGATTCCAAAAATATTGCCATTTCTATCTATTTCCTAATCTATTATCATTAATCATATCTTAGTGAAGAATTTTTTCCTTTGGTAAATAAGCCCCAATAGCGGGATCACTCCCTGCGGGTAGCCTATTGCTCCCTACATTTCACAGTAATGATTGTACACTAAGCTATACCATTCGCAATTGTTAGCTGCAATTGATCACTTTGTGTACTATTATGAATGCAAAATTGTTAACTGCAATTAATCACTTTGTGTACTATTATGAATGCATAATTGTCTGTTTTATATTTTTGGGATCAATAAACAAGTTGAAGTTGAAGTCCCTCAGCGCATCCATTGCAAAATTGTATCTCTAACCTACAACGCTCTTCAAATCTCTCAGCCCTCCTACATTCATCAACTATTCACCATCCAACCGCCCAGGTCTACTCGCTCATCATCATATCTTTCTCTCTCTCGGCCTCCAGTATCATCCTCTCTGAAATTCTGCAACCGCTCTTTATGCTATGCTGCACCAGCCCTTTGGAACGGACTCTCAACATACCTCCACCTGTTCGCTCATCCTCCTATCTACCCAATCTCTCCTCCTAATTCAACCTCTCCTCCGCTTGCATTCTCCTCTGCTGCTTTCCATTCACGACTGAAAACCGAACTCTTCAAGCTATATCCAATCAGGCAGTTAACATCACTGTTATGTAAATGTCTGTAAGACTACAACATCATGTCCTTTGGTTTTTAGAAACAGTTTTTTAGAAGTAATTGCAGAGTGTGCATACCGTAATGCAATAACAAGAGTCATATCTGGCGCACTGAAAACTTTGACTATAACACCGTAAAGCCTGGACAGATTGGCAATAATTATTAGGTTAAGAGATCGTCATTAAGTTGGCCACTCTGATGTATAAGTTTAGGGTGTTTTGGGGCAAGTTGACGGCGGGGACAAGATGATTGTTGCGCTATAAAATTGTAATGCGTGGCAGGAAAACAGTCGAACAGAATGTGTAATAAAGAACAAAACAAACGAGATCTTTCTTTTGGTAAATGGCGACAACGTGACAAAGTGCTTTGATTGCCGTTCTTTACTAATCAAGCCTACAGATTAAATTTTTCTGACATCTTTATTAATGCAGAATATTTTAAAACTTAAACAGTCACAGTTCACCAACTTTCCACTATTGAAAACTAGAAAAAAATTGTATATAATTATTGTCAATCAACTTGCCCCAGGCAAGGAACCAACTTGCCCCAGCAGAGGGGCAGGGTTGGCTGACTGTCAGAAAATGTTAAAGTTTATTTTCTCCAGACTTAGAATATATTTTTATGCCTGATTTTGTGCCAGAATGTAGATGTTATCAATCAATATGTTGTGGGAAAAACCCAACTTTGTTGGCATCGTTGAAGATGATCAGGGGTCAAAAGCTCTTAACCCTGTCAACTTGCCCCCACTTACCCTAAGCTTACGCATGGGTCTTATGCCACATCTGAACGACGAGTCTGCTGGAATCATTGGTGCAGATCTCAGATACTACACACAGCCATGAGTTACTGTGTTGCAGCATGTGGGGGAAACGTGCGATGGTTTGAGAACAACGACGTCAGCTCATCTGGCCAAACGGAATTTTAATTGCATGCCGTTTGTTGCACGTTGGGATCCTTAGTTATTTGTGAATGCATGGCAATAGAAAAGTGTTAAATATGCATGTGTTTATGTTATCTTGTCAGCAGCTGTTAAAGGTGAATATGTAGTTAACTTATCTTGCAATTCAAAATCGACTAAATTAACACATAGCAATAATCGTCGGTTAGACGGTGAAGTTGAGAATGGAGATACACTGAAGCTAATGAGATGAGCTCGATTTAATTTTTTACTAAAATGCAATTCAATGGTTCTGGCAGTAACACTCTGCTCCACTGCAATTATATAGGGCTTAACTGCCACTGACAAATGCGATGGTGTTTGTGGAAGTGGTGAAAAACAATGATCGAGGTACTTAAACCACTTTACGCCAAATTAGCCTACTCTTCACACTACTAAGCACTGAGCAGGTCACAGCAGTATTATTTTTAAAAGAAGATCCACGAAACAAAGACAAAATGTAATGTGGTTTAATCAAAGATATTATAAGGTCTTTGGTTTAATTGCGTAAATGTAAAAGTACTCGATTTCATATTGCGACTGTGCTTTGGGTAAACGATTTACTAAAAGCAGGCCTATATCTAAAAGATAATATAAGTCCAACGAAATACAGTGGGATAGTTAATATACGAGATATCAATATTATTTCATAAGAAATAGTCTGCAACGCGTAACACTCTATTCTTCGATGAAACGGAAGATTCCAAGGAGACTGGAATCAGAATATATGGAACAAATGCCCACCACTTCATTCCTCTCTCTGTCGAAGTGCAAACCATCGAAAAGGACGTCGACATCATCATCCGACTCTGGACCAGTAAATTCCAAGAGATTCAACTCAGAATCTAACAGCTCCATTCCGTTCTTCGTATCATGAACTAAGATTCTGCCAAATGCATCGACAAAACTCACAGAAATCCAACCATTCTCTGGCACAAGTGATGATTTATATCGCCGTTGAATAGTCCCCTTCGTATCAATTTCCGCTAAGTTCACACTGTCAGTGTCATGCATTTGAAGCTTCTCGCTAAGTGAGGCCAATAAGAGGTTTCCGTTGCATTTTCTCATTACGCAGCTATGAATGCATGGGAACCCATAGACTTCCTGAGACAGGAGTACTTCGTGCTCCAACAAACCATTTGGATTATATACGCATATTCTGTGCGGAACAAGTTCATCCGGTGTTGAAGTCAGTATTATTCTACCTTCATCGGATACGGAAATGTAGTTAACTGACCAACTCAGATCACTAATCCACGACTGAACGTTAAACTTCTGATTCTCATCTTTCGTAATGCGTAAGACTGAATCGCATTGTGTTTCAATGCGTTTCTTCAGTACGTAGACGCAATTTGACACGTTGCAAGCCTCTATGGCCCCATCAGCTAGTCCTGGTATTTCGATGACATCTTTCACCGCTGCCATATTGCTGCGGTCGTAGACTTTAATGTTGTACAATGTCGTACTGTCATGATCATTGCGTGAGCAGAACAGGAATATGTCATCTTTGAATATAGCAATTCCGTAGGCATTGCAGTCGATAAATAATTCCTGCACACGTTCCATTCGGAACTTCTCCTGAGCTGAAACATAACTCTATCGCGTTAGTTCCTCAGACCCAGGGGCTTCTATCCCTATACATGGCGGGTGCAGCTTGCGCCCAGTGAAAAATAGGGGGAATCAGAAGACAGTCAAAATTCACGTCGGTTGGGGGGAAGGTCGGACATGAAGGGCAGCGTTCAATCTAGGCATCACTAGGAGGAAGATCCCCCCAGAAAATACTTCCCCTCCATATAAATTTGTAATAATGGTAGACCTAATAGTTTTTAGCAAAATGTATACACTTTATACACTTTGAGTTTTTAGCTAGGCTACTATCTGCATTTTTGAATTACATGAACTGCTATAACAGCTAAAATATACCATAAAATTCTACTACATGACTATAATTATGTTTTTACTATTTTAATAAATAATACAATCATATTATACATGTAATTGAAAAAATAATGTTAATACAAATATTATTTTGCACAACTAAATGGCTTCTCTCCAATGTTATCTTTCAAATTTCAGACAGTCAAATTTTGGTCCTTGAACACTTAGAAAAGCAACATCATTATTACGTGGGCTTACAGTGTAGGACCTACATTGTATTTTATTGTATTGCATTGTGCAATAAAAATTTATGTAACGCCTCTCGAGTGCACACTAATCAGAGGCGCAAAACATATGGCTGCCCAATTTTGGCAGTAATTCCTCCACTGAAACAGTAGAGTGATTTTGCTAAGAGGACAGCTTAAAATGCTGAAATTGCAATGCGTAAATCGCAAAAATTTCTTATGGGGAGGGGCACATTCCCTCACACTATAGAGGGGGCATGCGCTAGATTGCATTATATTCCATACATAGAGAAAGGCCGGTCCAGAAAGGGGGAAGAAGATGGATTGCGCCCGGTTGCTTAGGGGGGATGGAAGACCCTGCTCAGACCAAGATGACGTGTCTTAAATCCTGATATGACACACAATTTTCAAACACACATAGGCCGACATTTAGAAAATTGACTTTTTTATTCTGTTTGAAATTTCAAGTAGCTTACAATTATTATTTATAGATCATAAAATTATTTTGACTAATTTGCGATTGGATGCCTTTTTTACAGTGGTGTTCCAGAAACACAGAAGTGGAGAAATAATGAAGAAACTTATTAGTCCAGGCAATCTAGCTCAAATATACCATCAACCTGGGCAAAATTGCCGCAGAAGGTTTTAAACGGTTTCCTGCTCAGAATCTTTTGCTGAGTAACATATCCAAACTCCGCCAAAATCCGACCATGGGGTCACCCCAAAAATGGGGTTCAAAATATCAATCAATCAATCATAATTTATATAGCGCCCCTTCAAGGTATCTACTCAGAAGCGCTCCCGAGTCCCGGCCGAGATCAAGCAAAAAATACAGTCTTCAACAGTTTGTGCAATTGAGAACAGCTTGGGAGGTGTTGCATAGTCAAGGGAAGTCCATTCCAGGTTGTTGGACCAACCACAGAGAACGAGCGCCTCTGCATTGTTGCAGAGCGAGTGAAAGGAACCATTAAGTCACCATGGACAGCAGAGCGCAGTGCGCGGCGGCCTATGCAAGTGGAAAGAGGGAGGCTAAGCTCACACAGATAAGAGGGTGTCCACTGTCCACAGGTCCAGCCTGATAAGCATCGCCACACGGGGGCCCGGTAACGCAATGAATAACACGCTGGCGTAGAGTGCGAGAGGTAGCGAGTTCGAGCCACTGTTGGGTGGATTTCCTTTGTAGGCTGCTATTAACGCCAATTATTGCAGGCGGTCTGCTCAGTTAGTATAGTTAAGATTTGTGTATTCTGTGATCTGCGTTTTTTTAAATTGTTTAAACTGCATAAGTGTACATTGTAACCGGTTGCGGTCTGTCAACCGGATTGTTGAATAAAGAGAATATTATTATTATCATTACACCCAAGATGCATTCCTAAATGAGATGCGCTGCGAGAATGGAAGCCAGTGCAAGACTTCGTGCATATATTGGGATACACGGTCGGACTTGGTGAACCCCCAATAAATATGATGGTTTTTTATGCTTTTTTACATTGAATATCGGGTTGTTGACGACTTCAATGTGCCAGAATTTGATGTTTTCAAGAATAACGTGCATAAATTTATTGGTTGCCACACTCAGAACACTGATAATTAGTAGCCTATACCTATATACTCTCAGTGGCGGCGCCAGGGGGAAGCTGGGGGGCTAAGCCCCCCCCCCCTACAAGAGGCTCAGCCCCCCCTAAAAAAGGCCACCCGAAATTTTTACAGTTAAATATCCACGATTATGGGCTGACGACTAAAAAAAAGTCGTCAGAAATTTTGGCGGCGAAAATGGAAAATGACTCGAGGGGGGCAGTTGGGACACGTGGCCCACGGTTTTCTAAGCAAAATACAAAATGACCGTTTATTATACATAAATGATTGTAATGGAAATAAAGGATCATTAAGTTTCTGCATCAAGTGCTGTTTATTACAGTACTGATATTTGGTGATAGATAGACAGAAATTAGCCTGCTATTCTCCACCACTGACATGAGTATCGTCACATTCATTAACTTTTCTACACAACTCAACGACAAGTTTCTCGTATTTTTGTTCTTCAAAATCCAGCCGTAGCAAGTGAATACAAACGACACGACAACGACTAATTTTAAATGTATCAAAACAACTCAACGTTAAAACTCCTATGCATCTCCTATGCATTCTTTTATCACTCTTTCACTCTACAGCACTTTGAAATGAAAGGCACAAGAAAAATCCTCGGAACATCATGTACTGAGAAAAACAAATGAATGGGTACTGGAGACGGCTGGTGTAGAAAGGGGTCTACTTGAATCAATAAAATGGAGGAAGATGCCATACTTCGGGCACATCATGAGAAAACATGGAGATTGCTTAGAGAAGGAAATTATGCAAGGAACGGTTCCGGGAGCAAGATCAAGAGGAAGACCTAGGAAGAGGTGGTGGGACAACATGTGTGAATGGATGGGATTATCAACAGAAGAATTGTTGAGAGCAACCGAAGACAGGAGAGGATGGAGAAGAATATTATTGTCCAAAATGCGACCAACCCTCGTGTCGAGGAATATTGAAGTCAAGGCAAGGCATCTACCAAACAGGTTCCCTGTCATTTGGTCGCAAGTGATTTCGTCGTAATCAATTCGTCGCAATTTACGTCGTCGTAAATTCATTATCGTCGCTGTATAATTCGTCGCATGCAAGTCGTCGTGTTCAGTCCGTCGTTTTTCATGTCGTCGTTAAATAATTTTTTTCGCAGTTTATTAATTTTAGTGTTGTATATCTGTAATATTTGTAATTCAATACAAATTATTATCATGCAAAGCTAATTTAAAAACTGACATTTTTATTAAACTGACGGTTACATAGTGTCGCCATCTTCCTTTATCCAGGATTAGGACTGGCACTGACAGAGAACAATCAGTGGCGGATTTTACTGGGCGTACTCCTCAATTGGTCTACGCATGGGCGGAGTTTATCAGGGGCTGGGGGGGGCTAAGCCCCCCTAAGAAGACCCAAATTCATTTTTTTAAATGGTTTCTTTTCCAGGGTTTAGCCCCCCCCAAGAAGGCCTTAGCCCCTCCAAGAACGGAAACCAAACTCCGCCCATGGGTCTACGTGACAGCAGACTTGTAGTCGACGTATATAAACCCATCAATTATACCAGGCGTACCTTGGATTGTTGAGTTTATATACGTCGACTCCAAGTCTGATGTCACGTAGACCATTGATGAATAACAACCAATGAATGAATGCGATCAGTTGGCTGCGACGATATTGACGGCGACCAATTAATTCGCGACCAATTAATTAACGACCATATGACTGCGACGAAATGATCTGCGACGAAATGATCAGCGACGAAATGATCAGCGACAATACGGATGGTTACCACCAAACCAGGCCTACATCTACACACGACTATCCACACTGCATGGGTCTCGCCTCTCCTACAAAAGCCTATCCCCGTCCTAGCGTACATCTCACCTGCAATCGCTCAGTCTCTGTCTGTGTGTGTGTCTCTCTCTCTCTCTCTCTCTCTCTCTCTCTCTCTCTCTCTCTCTCTCTCTCTCTCTCTCTCTCTCTCTCTCTCTCTCTCTCTCTCTCTCTCTCTCTCTCTCTCTCTCTCTCTCTCTCTCTCTCTCTTTCTCTCTCTCGCCCTCAGTACTGTAATAAACAGCACTTGATGCAGAAACTCAGTGATCATTTATTTCCATTACAATCATTAAATTTTATGTATAATAAACGGTCATTTCGTATTTTACTTAGAAAACCGTGGGCCACGTGTCCCAACTGCCCCCCTGAGTCTACTGAGAGTATATAGATATACTAATAATTATCAGTGTTCTGAGTGTGGCAACCAATAAATTTATGCACGTTTTTCTTGAAAACATCAAATTCTGGCACATTGATGTCGTCAACAACCCGATATTCAATGTAAAAAAGCATGAAAAACCATCATATTTATTGGGGGTTCACCAAGTCCGACCGCGTATCCCACTATATGCGCCTAGCGCTCGGCGGGCCTTTCCCGTCTTAACTTAAACAGGTGCACTAACCGAAGCATACAAATGTCTGCGACGACTATCGTCGCACTCACTGATCGTTATACAACTGCAATACAAAACACGGACGGAGTTTATCAAAGGCTAGAGGGGCTTAGCACCCCAAGAAGCCCCAGATTCGTGTTTTACCGTGAAGATGGTATCTTTTTCGGGCTTAGCCTCCCAAAAACTTCCAACCAAATTATTAAAAAAGTTCATCAACTTTTTCGGCCGGGAAATATATAGTAGCTTTCATGAAATTGAACTTGACGACTAAAAAAGGTCATCAGCTTTTTTGGGGGCCGACACGAAAAATTATTGTCGGCGCCGCTCGTTCTGGATCAAGTTTTTAGCCACCCCCCAAAAAGGAAACCGAACTCCGCCCATGATACAAAATGCTCGAAACATCATGGGGGCACGTGCCCCGACGGTCCCTCCCCCAGCGTCTACCGAGAATTTATGAGTACACTTATCAATCTTCTGCGAGTGACAACCAATGAGGTCTACATTATTCTTGAAAACATTACTTTATAACACTGTGAAGTCGTCAGTAACCCAATATTCAATGTAAAAGGCATGAAAAACCATTATATTTTGAAATCCATTTTTTGGGGTGACCCTATGGTCGGATTTGGTCGGATTTTAGATTATGTTACTCAGCAAAAGATTATGAGCAGGAAACCGTTTAAAAAGCTTCTGATGCAATTTAGCTCAGGTCAAACTGTAAATTGCCTGGACTACCCGCAAACAATTATTGCCTAGACAGTGGTGATGATGATGCTGAACTTCGACGATGGTTACGGTACGGTAATGATAAAAGATAAAACAAAATATTATGTAATTATGACGTCGTTTTCATGTTGAAAATACTTTAGAATTACGAAACAAACCCGTGTTTGTTTGCACTAAGGCCCATGTGCGGAGTTTATCAGGGGCTGGGGAGGGGAGCTAAGCCCCCCAAGAAGACCCAGATTCGATTTTTTTACCGTGTAGACGGCATCTTTTCCCAGGCTTAGCCCACCCAAGAAGGTGTAGACTCATAAGTTAGCCCCTCAAAGAACGGAAACCAAACTCCGCCATATGCTAAGGCCTATAAGGGCGGAATATAGTATTACGATTCTGAAATTTGAAAGGAGGCTGGAAAAACAACATTCCTATAGGCCTATGTGAACAAGTAACCGATTGAGAGATAAGTAACGCATTTCGTAAATAGTAAAACCAAAAGCTGCAGTAGCCTAAGAGCAATGGCTTAATCAGCTGACAATTGCCAGCAGCTATCGTCCACAGCAGCTGAAGCAGCACGATACGTATACAATTTATATAGCGCCCTTCAAGATCTCTACTCAGAAGCGGTGTGGTGTCGATTAACACCACCACAGTTTTTAGAAGAAAGCTTAATAAACGGCATAGAATTGTATTGGGGAAAATGCCCCGGGGAAATACCATACGAAGTATAAAATTTTATGAACTAACCAATGCCGTCTAGAACTTTATGAAGTTCAGTTTGAAAGAAGTCGGTCGTAAGGACGCTGCTCCATTGCGAACAGACAGATCCAAGTCTGCTTATCACCAGATCAGCTTTCTCTTTCCACACACGTTTGGCCAGCTTCATATTCTTCACTTCCATAGTTATGGCTTTGATGAGAATACACTGAAGTATTTCGATCGGGATATCTTGGAGCTAAACAGTTAAACGATAGAAGACATTTCTACATTCTGTTTACACTTCTAAAGCAACTCATTAGTGTAACCATAATTTTTTAGCAGAAAATGGTTTAAATATTAAATAGAGAATTCTATTGGATATCAATTTTAGAAAGTCAATAATTAAAGCTATATAATATAGGAAACAACTGCATGTTGTCATTTCAATGTTTAAGATTTTATATTGTTTTTGTAGTATAGGCTAATTCTCATTTTAACAGCGGTAATGTGGTCGTTATATTTTTCATAGGCATATGTGCCCAAATTTCTTTTCACAGCACAAATCACAACACTTATAACAATTCACTATATACAATACATGTATATAATACATGTATATAACTATAATATATAGGCTACACACAAACACATTAAAAGCATCGAAATGTGGGCATACAAATCAAATATCTTACGACAGTAAAAAATATAGGTTATGCAAACTCCTTCAACAAATTCACCGAATCTGAAACTGTGTCTTGAATTTCAATGTCACGTGACTCACCGTTGTGTCGCTGAATGAGGCAAATTTTCCACGTTTAGCATTGTCCTCTTGTTGTCGGGATACTGCTATAAAAGAAATGATTGCAATTATTGCACTCAAACTGCATCTATTTGCGCCAATAACTGTTTATCATACTTTGAGGCTATGAAGTTTAAGAATTTTCATGCAGTGTTGTTAGGCTAGAGTCTCTGCGCGTGGCTTCCTGAATCTGAATGAGTAAAAGCTTTAGATAAAGTTTGCTCGCATGACTCAGACGGAGTCACTTGAGGTTTGCGCTGCTAGATTAGTTTTAGCTCTTCAATGCGGACTTGACGTTCGTTAGTAGACCTATATAGGCATTATATTCTTGTCCAAGCTTTCATCAATCCAGCTTCCATTTAAGGAAAAATAACATCAGTCAAAAATACTTCTTACAATGCCCCCAGCCCAGATATCTTCGTGAATATATTATTCACCGTCCAGCCAACCTGTTCTACCCGATCATCCGCCTGTCTCTCTCTATCTGTCTCCGTCTCCGTCTCTGTATCTGTCTGTCTGTCTGTCTGTCTGTCTGTCTGTCTCTCTCTCTCTCTCTCTCTCTCCCGCCGGTCACAGGTCATCCCAGGTTCTCCAGCCTAGCAATATCCAACTCAGCACCACGCCTTTGGAATGATCTGCCTGCTGAATTCCGATCTTTTTCAGTTCCTCCACCATCATTACTCATCACACACCATCACCTTCCTCAGGTTCCTCTATCCATCACACCTCGGGCTTTTCATTCGAAATTTAAGATGCCCCTTTTCAAGAACTCTTACCCTGTCTCATCTGATCCTCCACCCTCCAATTCCCGACCCAGACGACACCCTCCTTAGTAGCTCTTCCGCCCCTCTGATCCTATGGTAGCTCGACCCGGACCACCATAGACTATACTCTTACAGACAACCCTTTGACTCAACGCAGCGCTCGTGAATAAGCTGGTGCCCTGCGCTTGGCTTTCGAGTAGCGCTTTAGAAATGTGGAGATTACGATTGTCTGTCAAAGAAAGAGTTGGTCTCATAAATCCAATATAGGCCAGGGATTTTTTAACGTGCAGTTGTACCCAAAATGTGCAGTTATAAAAGGATTTGTGCAGTTGTAAAAGCACTTGAAACTTGTAAAAAAGGCCAGTGTCGTCCGATTGGAGGTAATCTACCATGGAGGATGGGAAAGAAAAGAAGGGGCCGTGCAGTTCTAAAAATTCCTTAAAAACAACCCTGATATAGGCTACATTCAAATAATTATTTCCTTTAATTCTCACTTTCAGTTTGGCAAAACCTTTACAATAGGCCTACACCGAACTTAACGATACGCCACCGCGTTAAATCGACAAGAAATAATAATTGTAGCAGCGTAAATAACAGCTTTACTCCGACTAGAATAAAGGGTGCAGCAGGAGATTGATTCTTGTTTTTGAAATAACGATAAACCAGAAAAGCATTCTGTTAAATCTTTCTATGCGTTAACTAACCGTCTGAGTCTTCATTCGTTTGCTCGTCATTACTGGACCCAGTTGATGTCCGTTTCTTCGACATGGCTTTATGGATGCGCTGCGATATGCAGAGGAAGAAACGTCGCCTCCTTCCACAACTAACGTCAATATTGCGAGAAACGCCAAACAATGTTCGAGAAAGTCAAAGGAGAATAACAAACTTGAAGTCGATTTTAATATCAACCGCCTATGTCAGACGTCTGAGATGTATTGCCTACGCTCATAATTATCTTGATATTAAAGTGTAATTGATACTCATTCAGCCGCCAAATTAAGCTTTGAAACTAGTTCCAGCAATAGGTTACTTAGAATAGGCCTAATCTTGATATTGGAGTAGGCCTATAACCTACGTATAAAGTCTAAAATATTTTCGGCGCAAGTAAATCCTTTAATGGCGACTTCAACCTCACTCAATTACAATTATTATGACGTCACACAATGGATTTAATTTCCTATTTGCTTTTGTCATAATTATTGACGTGAAGACCTTTCTCTTTTGATGTGTCACGTTGAGAGCGCTTCTGAAAAAAATTAGAAAATTTTATATTTGTCTAATAACTGTGATTATCTGCAGAAGGTCCTAACTGCTACCCCAGATTAATGTCAAGCTTCTCTCATATTAGTGGAAAGTGCTACATGATGCCAAGGTCGAGTAAGATGCCCAACCTCTGGCTCCCTGTTTCACAGCGCATCTCCTATCGAGTTGCTGCACTTGTTTGGCGATGCCTTCTTAATTGTGCTCCATCATACTTGTTTAGCCTTTGTCGATCTGTCTCAGACCTTACAGCCCGTCGAGCTCTTCTCTCTGCGACAACGAAGTGGGGGTCTTTTAGTTCCTCGAGTTCGCATTTCTACCAGACAACGCCGAGCCTTTTCTACTGTGGGTCCTGCTATCTGGAATGGCCTCCCACTAACCTTGCGACTTATGCCTAGGCTAAATTCCGCTGCTTTTTATAAGTCGCTCATGTCCTATTTTTAAAGCTGTGGCTGGACTGGGAGCGCCTCTGAGTAAGTTTCTTGAAGAAGCGCTATATGAGTTATCGAAATGAATGAATGAGTAGATCGGAAAGCAGATTAAAGAGCGGTATTTTTGAAACAAGTAGATAGTAGCATCGGGATACCTTCCCTCTGCTTAAATAATATTTGCTGTAGGATATTCCCATGGGATCGGCGAAAATGAGTTGCTGCAGTCATGGCCTGACGACCGTTTTTTAGTCGTCGAAATTTCTGACGACCTTTTTCAGTCGTAAGATGCTTTTCCACCGAATTTTCTCCCAACAGCCATTGACCACGGCGTAAAACGATCCAATTTCATGATTTTTTCTTCAAAAATCGCCATCTTACACAATTTTCCGCTTCGTCATTTTTTCTACGACCATTTTGCTTTGGTATTTGTGAAGTAAATATGCGCTATACACCTGCGTATACCCTCGTTTTCGGAGGTGAGTAGACCTACAGATGCCATTTTTTCCTGGAGGTGAGCAGGCCTATACGCCGTATACCCGCGTATACCCTAGGGCCTAGAGTACAACCCTGCCTGTGTATATAGTCTTCTTTCCATCCGTTCTTTCTTGTGGTCCCCTAGGAGGAAGTCCCCCACATTAGGCTATAATTATTTGACTCAACCATTTTCTCTTCCAACTTCTTATTATTCCTATTAGGGATCGTTTTCGTCAGCCATTGCTAACACTCCCACATAGGCCTATATATGATGCAATAAACTTGTTTTCAGAGCATTGATATAGGACCTACATAATTATATGTCGACTTGGTATGCGCTCAAATGTAGTCCTACATTATACACCCGTAGGCCTACACTGTGCACATATATGCACAATCTAATCTGACTCAGTGTGACGCCAAGTGAGACAATAGCCTAATATTATTATTATTGAAACACCGTTTGGTCTCATTCACTACAAGCAGTAGCCTAGGCCGCATACATAATGTTATAGGCTACGAAAGAAAACGTAAAAAATATGGCTAACGAAACACAGCATAGAACGCTTGGCGACGTTTGATTTTCGAAATACGAATGATTTGGAGAAAGTTCGACCTAATGCGCAAACGGATTCATCGCTGAAGGGCGGATATTAGAAGGACACATGCTAGCGGATATACATCTTCTTCTGCAGAATCTACGTCGTTTAAGTTAGCAGGCATATATTTATTTATGTTTAATGGTCAGTTCGTCAAACTGGTTAATTTTAATTTTTGAAATCACGACGTTATGAAAATGATGATACCAAAATTAAATTTTTATTCCAGTTAGCCTGCAATTTCATCTAGATATTCAATTTCAAATGTCCGGGATGTTGAGTTAATGCAATTTATCTGACACGGCAACGTTGGAAATTTGCGTCGAAGTTTAAATTAAACAGTTAGGCCTACAGTTTGCATTTTCTGAAGGCATGAAGTGAGTAGCCTAACTAGCCACTCTTCATTAAATGACCTACTTGTTCACGTCAACTGATCCGACACATCGCCCAGCTCGGGCTATTCAATGACGCTGAACACCAGCAGTTTAAATCGGAAAACCCAAGACAGTCATGCAGCCGGATGCATAACAATTTTAGTAGACTACGAAGACAAGAATATGCTGTGAAGTCGGGTAGGCCATACCGGTAATTGTAGACCAACATGTATGGCGACGTTATACAGGTCCTCTGCACTGACCTAGATCTCAGCGTCTCCGTTTCAGTGACTTCAGTCTGACAATGTTTTCGAAAGAAAATTTCATCTGACTTCTGAAATCTGTCATGATCCTTGATCGTGCCACATGCATGGCTCTGTCAAAGTTTAATGGTGATTCTCTTTTTTACAATGTACATTGCTACGGCTGCAACTCTTATTCGTAGAAGGCTACTTGTCTTGCTATTTTGGAACTCTACCTCGAACGTTCGCTACCGTACTGCGTTTTAGATATTATAAAATTTTGATTTAAACTAACAACAGTTAGCCTATAGGCTACTGCTGGCGTCTTTCAGTTTATGGTTGATAGGTCTACATCTTGATGTCTATAGTTCCATGTGCTGTTGTGAGTCTTGCGAGAGGGCATAATCAACTCATATCAGTTGTCGTGGGCCTACTGCTTTGTGTTTATCTCTATAAAGTGTTCATTTGCTGCTTAGATTGCACTCGGACCTTATGGACCGCGTTTCTCGCTACGACTGTTATTTGCATCATTCTTATGTGGAACCTGGGTAAGTAACGAACGCTTTAATCTACTTCTTCAATTTACGTTCTGATTATTTTGAACTCAACTGAGCCATTCATTGATTCACAGCTGTTCTTTTTGTAGCAAAAGCCAGTGAATTATTTTTAAGGCAGAATTAAGACAGTAATTTTGCCCCCAGCCTCATCGTCACAAGTGTCATCAGACAAGAACATGCCATAGCCTACATAACTAATTTTTATACAAACAGTTGCAGGCGCTCAGCGTACGATTGGCGTATGCCTAATTACGGACCGGGTGTCACTGCAGTACCTGTATAATATTATTATCTAGTGTCAATGCAGTATAATTTACAATGCAGTATAATTATGTAGTATGATGAACGTACGGCAGGACTATCATAGCCTATGTAATTATGTATGGCATACGCGAGATGTATGCCTACGTGTAATTATATGATGTAAGCTTACACATGATAATGAATGATGACGTATTTGCGCGATATGCATGAATCATAAGGGTTCTGTATTGCTTCAGTTTAATGAAAGTCTGTTTGCTTTAAACCAGCCACACACGAAGGGTAATTCAAGATTAACAATTTGAAATAGGTTTTCGTGTGTCTTATGCATGGGCTACAAAAACGTTTGAATCATCAGCAAACAACTCAAAATACAGTAAAGAGGAAACATGGGGCAGATCCATCGACGTATATTGAGTGGACATAGCATGAGCCGGCTAAAAATGAAGCCTTGCGCGTTGTGCGGCTGTGACGTCACGTTAGGCAGAAATGTAGCGTTCATATAATAAGCTTATATCTCAGAATTCTCAATCTGCGAAGCAGGCATAATGTGCTTAGATGGAACACAAGGAACAGAGGAAGATCATGAGAATATCACGGAACATAATACTTTTTATTGAACACAAAGCAGAGAACACCAGGAACAGGAACATGGAACAAAAGAACATCATAGGGAATATCACGGAACATGGATCATAGAACAAGGGAACGCAGAAAAGAGAACATGAAACACAGGAAACAGAACGTGGAACATAAAGAACAGGAACACAGAAAATGGGGAACATCATAAGAATATCATGGAACATAATGGAACATATTGGACACAGAACATAGAGCATATAAAACATGGAGCAGGGAACAAGAGAGCGTCATAGGGAATATCAAGGAACATGGACCATAGAATAACTAAAGAGAACAGAGGACATGAAACATAGGGAGCACATAACAGAGAACATGGAACATAAGTAACAGGAACATGGAACAAAAGAACATCATAGGGAATACCACGGAACATGGATTATAGAACAAGGGAGCGCAGAACAGAGAACATGAAGCATAGAGAACGCAGAGCATGGAAAGTAAGGAACAGGAACGTGAAGCATAGGAAAATGGGAACATCATGGAACATAATGGAACATATTGGACACAGAACAGAGAGCATGTAGAACACGGAACAGGGAACAAGAGAGCATCACAGGGAATATCAGGGAACATGGACCAGATAACAATTAAAGGGAATACAGAACAGAGGACATGAAACATAGGGAGCACATAACAGAGAACATGGAACATAAGTAACAGGAACATGGAACAAAAGAACATCATAGGGAATACCACGGAACATGGATTATAGAACAGAGAACATGAAGTATAGGGAACGCAGAGCATGGAAAATAAGGAACAGGAACGTGAAGCATAGGAAAATGGGAACATCATGGAACATAATGGAACATATTGAACACAGAACAGAGAGCATGTAGAACACGGATCAGGAAACAAGAGAGCATCACAGGGAATATCAGGGAACATGGACCAGATAACAATTAAAGGGATCACATAACAGAGAACATGGAACATAGGGAGCACATAACAAAAACATGGAACATAAGGAACAGGAAAGTGGGACATAGGGAAATGAGAAATATCATAGAAATATCATGGAACTATGACACAAAACAGAGGAAATGTGGAACACGGATCATGGTACATAGAGCATATGGAACGAGAAAACAGATAACAGAAACATCGAGCATCACAGGAAGCATTAGGGAACAAGTGACACAGTCACAAGGGAACACAAGGAAACAGTTACAATAGGAAGCAAGATTAAAAAATACAGGGAACAGGGAAACCTGGACGAAGGAACACAAGGGAACTGATACGGAACAAAAATCACAGGAACGAGGAACAATTGAAAAACAGGGAGCAAGAAACAGATAACACAAGTGAACACAGAACACCACAGAGAACATAAGTAACATGGAACGTAGAAAGCAAGGAATGCTGAGCATCACAGAGAAGATAGAGATTAGAGAACAAGGGATAAGAAGCACAAGGAACAAGAAAACAGGGAACAAAGAAAATAGGAACAAGGAACATGAACACAACGAACCAGAAGACAACTAGGGAACAAGGAGCACAACGGAACCGAGGACATAAGGGACAGAGCACACAGGAAACGAGAACTAGGGAACAAGGAACACAGAACATCACAGGAAACAATTATCAATAAGCACATGGTACAAGAAAACATGGAACCACAAAGATATATAGAACATGGAACAGGAACACAACGGAACCGAGGACATAAGAGACAGAGCACACAAGAAACGAGAACTAGGGAACAAGGAACACAGAACATCACAGGAAACAATTATCAATAAGCACATGGCACAAGAAAACATGGAACCAAAAAGGGAACATGGAACAGGAACACAACGGAACCGAGGACATAAGGGACAGAGCACTCAGAGCTGATGTCCCACGCTTTCTTTTTAGCAGTGCCTTATAATATTTAAAGTTTAAGTTTAATATCAGGAGAAGTTCTGTCAGACGTATGTATACGTCGATGATAGATACTAAGCTTTCTGCCTAACGTGACGTCAGACATCTCTCATTAGCATATTGAGCGCAGGCTTCAGTTTTATTCATCGACGATATTGGCGCATGCTATGTCCACTCAATATACGTCGATGGGCAGATCATTTATATAATGTAAAAACAACAGGGACCCCAAAATGGAGCCCTGTTGAACACCAAATTCAATTGGGCGAAGTTTCGATGCTTTAGTATTACATTGGACCAACTGTTGTCTATTATCCAGATAACTTTTGAACCAGAGAGGCGGTAACTTTCGAATGCCATAATTATCTAACTTGTTTAAAAGAATTTTATGATTTAGGCCTACAGAATCAAATGATTTTGAAAAATCGAGGAATATTCCAACAGAATACTCATTGTTTTCTACAGCTTGTGATATTTTATCTTGGATATTCAAGAGAGAAATGGCAGTTGAATGTTCAATGGTTGTCCATGTTGGTTTAAGTATAGAATTTTCATTTTAGTGGCGTAGTCATACAGTCTATTATACATTGCTCTTTCAATCAACTTAGAAGTCTTAGATAATAAGGTAAAGCGGATATGGGTCTATAATTGCCTGGTTCAGATTTATTACCCTGCTTAAAAATCGGTGTGACTTTGGCTATTTTTAATGCAGGCGGGACAATTATTCCGGTGGCGAAAGAGCAGTTTATAATGTCCGATAGAGGAGTGGCGAGAAGATTCAATATTGCATTAGTAGTAGATGGATTGATATCGTCCGCACCAGAGCTGTGAGTAAGTTTAAGAGACTGGCTGATAGAAATTAGTTCCTCGGGGGTGGTA